>CM062806.1:142790581-143370581 GCA_031772625.1 Pinus tabuliformis | reverse complement strand
ACCGATGCAGCTTCTCTGGGGGTTTTCTATTATTAAGCAGAGTTTTGAATACAACTCTAGATTCCCTCTCAGCAATCCAATTACAGAGATAAAAATATACTGGCAGAAACCTAAGTGAGATTACCTCACTTCATCCGGCAAAATCTTTCTGTTTCGGCAACTGGACTAGTTGTACCCGGCTACAACTGCATTACTGCTTCGCAGTAGCTGCGTGGGCTTGCGTGGAGCACATAGGGACACCACATCAACACTGATCTACTTCCTCTACCTCCTGGAGCTCTGACGTCAGCCTTCTCAACTGATCCTGCTGCTCCCCGACTGAATTCGGATTTATGCTGGAGGGTGGCTCTACCCCAGCGCTAGAAATGCGTGGGCCCTTCCTGGCCCAGTGTCAGTGTCACTGGGTCTGCGCTGCCTCTCTTTGCTATGTATTCGAAGTCCTGGAGAAGATCCTCCAAACTCAACTATCCCTGCCCTTCTGTTGCAATAGATCACTTGTTCGATTTTCTCAGCAAACCTTGCCCCAGAAAAATCGAACTCACTAATCTCTCAAGTGTATCTCCAACTGATCCTCAAGCCTCCTCTTATACTTTTCTTGTTGATGAATCAACGACCGACATTAAGTCCCTAATCAACGGCTAAGATTAAAACAAACTTGATCCTCGTCACTTAGAAGTTTCTCACCCATATTCTTATTAATACCCATTAATATTTTTATTTTCCTAAGTTTAGACTTAGGAACCCATTAAAAATATTAATTATTTTAATAACTCCTTATCCGGGTGGAATTTCTCCAAACGATTTTTGGGTCTTGGAGATCTCGTGTGTTCTGGCCCCTCCACAAAATTTTGGAGCTACAGCACATCCGATGCTACCCAAAATCAACAAGAAGCTCCAAGATAAGATAAACCAAATCCAAACATCAAAATTCATCCATAAAACTCCAATTCATCCTCCAAGAAAAAGTGTGAAATTCTCAAGAGAGAGAAGAGATCCAATCCAAAGTGATGAGCAAATGTAACTCATCTCACTCATATTTATACGCTATTTATACACTAATGAGGAGTTCGAATTAGTCTCCTTGGCCTACATAAGCCCCACAAATAAAATAATGTGCTAATAATCTAACTTTTGGTGACAAGACCACCAAACCAGCTCACAAATGAAAGAATAAGCCTCTTAAGAGGTCAGATGATGAATAATACATGTTGTAGGGCCCTCCAAGAGGCTTGCTAAGGTCCATAGGTGCCATAACCAAGAATAGGACCCTCAAAAGTGATGGACAAGGGGTTGGCCCCTTGTTCTCCAAACAATAAACCTATGGTGCTCCCAGTGGGTGTAGGGGCATAATAATAGCTTCATGAGTCTTCAAATGAGTCGAAGATGTTTGTAGAGCATCTGTCAGGGCTTTGATGATGGTGTAGACAATGCCACATCATCCTACAAGTCTTGAGTCAGCTGCCGAGTGTATGGTACATCTGTGGGCTAACTGGGCAAAGGTCAAACCAGGTGCATCTTCCTCATCCAATAGGTGAATCTCGAGCAATCTCTAAACATCCTCGGGGATCCATGGAGTATTTTCTACTGTTGTGGAGGCCTATGGCTCTCAACACACCCTACATGTGTCAATGTAGCCCTCTAGAGGATTAAGACCCTGTATAGAGAGGCCAAACCCAAGATGGAGACCATTTGCAATCTTGCATAAGATCCATTGCGTCTCATAGCCTTCCAATACAAAAATTCATTAGAGAAATAGAGTAAATGAGCTTACCAACCATGGACCACAAGTAGGGACTTCATAATGGCCTGCCCTTCCATAATGGGCTTCGAGATGTGCCAATGTCTCTTAAACTCCAAATGGGGTTAACCAAATATCCTATTAGGTGGTTTCAACTTCTAAAGGGGATAATATGTTCAAGGTACATCCTTCAAAAGGTGTTGGCGTGTAACAGATAGGTGAATGAAGTAGGGGATAAGAAGGGGCAGCCCTGGGCCAAATGCTGGGGTACAAGGGTAGCTAATAAAAGGGAAGCCCACACTTGGGTTTATAATGTATAGGAGGGAGCAATCGTGGTACACAAGGTGCCCCAACCTTGATTTTTCCACCCTTATTTATATGCCTTTTGCCATTTTATGATTTTCTTTGATTAACAGCTCGGGGCTCAAGGGGCAAGAGCATGATGCATAAGATATAGCAGTGAATACCCCCTTTTAAGGTAGAGCGGTTCATTTCCCACCAGAGGTTGGAATAATCATGGGTTCCTATATGATGAAAGAGGCTCATTGAACTTGTAGGAACCAGGGTGATGGCCATGATGATGGGGTAGAGCTCATGTATTGGATTTTGCCCACGTGCTAAATGTGTCTGTCCCGGCCATCTTTTGCATTTTGTGGTACATTTTCCTGTTAAATGTGGCCAAACCTTTGGGGCATCATTCTAGGCCTGACCCAAGGTGTGGGCAAGGAGAAGGGGAGAGCTAGCCCTATGTGGACCAAGTGGAGGAATGTGGACCCAGTTGAGAGAAATGATGAGGCTGGGAGATGGAGGCCTCCAAAACGATTCTTTAAAAAAAAAAATTGCAGACGGTTGTCAAAAAAAATCGATCTTGACTCAAAAAAATTCAATTTTTCTTCTAGAATGAGGACGACTCCCCAAATTTACTCGATTTTGTAAACCCTAGTCGTCCATATCTTCACACAAAGAAAGGAGGGTTTAATAGTAAAAAGTGGGGATTTTATTCCAAGAAAAATCTTGATTTTGTCTTTAATGCCCAAAAATCCACCTGCAAGCAAATTTATGCCAGGTGTAGATCTACAAACAAAATGATTATAAAGTAGATCCAAGATAAAACCCTTGTTCTATAGCTAGATCTCATGAACAAAAAATGAAAATAAAAATAAATAAAATAAATAAATAAAAAATCCAAGAGATAGGTATATACGAGAAAAATGAATTCTATATACAATGGTTATAAAATATTTACAAAAAAAAAATATTAACAAAATTATAGGAAAATATTTACAAGATAAATTTATAAAAGTTACAAGCAATAAGCTCTAAATTCATAGATTTATCAATGAAAGTTCTTTAAAATAAGTGAGAGATTTAATTTTAAAATGAGTGATCTTTGTAGAGCAAAAGACAAGAAACTCCCTTCAATGCAATCTCGTTGATAAACCTTTGAGATGTCCCATTTTAGGTTTTTCAGTCCTTGTTCCTCAAGTAGTTGGTTGGTTCACCTAAAACTTCCTTAAGTACTCGAGATTTTATTAAAATAAAATAAAAATTCTACACATTCGAAAAATATTTGTTAGATCCACAGAGATTTGGATAGCATAGTGATAGATGTTGATTTAAGGTAGCATTGGATGTGCTCTAGCCACGAAATTTGGTGGGGAGGCTAAGCCACATGAGATCTCCAATACCCAGAAAGGGTTTGGGCAGAGTTTGGGTAGATTCTAAATAGTTTAGGAGATATTAGAATAATTAATATTTTTAATGGAGTCACTTAGGGAAATTAAAATATTAATGTGAATTAATATAAAACTGTGTTAGAATGGTCCAAAAGTCATGGATCAAGCCAGATCTAATCTTAGCCATTGATTAGGGACTTAATCTGAGTCGTTGATCTATCAACAAGAAAAGTATAAGAGGAGGCTTGAGGGTCACTTGCAGAACACACCAAGAGATCAAGAGTTCGACTTTTTGGGGCTGGGTTTGTTGAGAAAGTTGAGAGTGATTTGGAGTTGCAGCTGAGGGGCAGTGAATACAGAAGCAGAGAGGCAGAGATAGAGCCGGGGGGATCAGCGTAGCAGCCGAGAACGCTGACGCGGAGGGCAGAAATCGGAACTGCCGAGAACAGCCGACACTGATGGGAACTGCCGGAACTACCAGGAACAACCGGGAACTGCCGGAACTGTCGAAAAGCTAACCCAGAGGGCAGAAGAGGCTGACACAGTCCCTAGAGGCCGACGCTGGGGTTTTCTGTGGGGCAAATTGGAGATGAGGAGCTACCGGGGTGTTTATCTAGTGTTTCAGCTAGAGCATCTGTCTCCGAAGGAGAGGTACAACTGCTGAGATTTTTCTCTGTTGTGTGAGCTGGATTTGGCACCCAGATTGTATTCTGAAACTGCTTAATAAATCAAACCCTCAGATAGTTGCACCAGTTTTCCTGCATTAGGTTTTTCCAAGGACATTATTCCAAAAATAACGATGTCATTTGTGTGCTTCTTTTTGTTTCCTTCAGTTGATGATATGTAATGTGTTGAGCATGTACTTGTGTTTATTTTCAGTATTTACATGGTAAATAACTTGTTAATTAATCAGAACAAGTAGAAAGGAATAAATCAAAAAGTACATGGAGGGTTTCTAATTGTTAGACTTAGAAACTTCAACATGGTATCAAAGTGTCGTTGCAGATCACAGGAGAACTGAGGACATCAGCGGAGCAGAGCAGCAGAAGAAAACATGTCCCGAGTGACAAAAGTTGTTCCTAGTAGCAAAACAGCAAGGAAAGGGTGATGCAGTGCCTGCGTCATCAAGTTTGAACCAAGAAGAGGCTGCGCAGAGGCTAAGGGAGGCAAAGAGCCACACAGAGGCCAAGAGGGCTGACGTAGTTGGCTTAGGGAGCTAGTTTGTCGGTGTTGGGACTGTGCAGAGCCTAGGAGCTCTCACCCCTATGCTCTCACCTTTAGGTTGGTGGGGTTTAGGAGGCTATGGATAAGTTGCAGAGTGGAGCTGGTGGGGCACTGTTGTCAGAACAGTACCTAACAGGGCAAGGCCAAGGAGGAGGGAGTTGCTACCAAGGGTTTTTAGCCGAGAAATCCAGATCAGTGGTGCAGTTGCACAAACGATCAGAGTAGGGGGCATCTCGACATTGGCAAAAGGATTTTCAGGAGGGAAATCGAGGCTTAGAGGGAGTCACATCGAGAACTTCCACGAGGGAAGTAGAAGAGCAACGAAATGGCACTACATGGAGTAAGAGACCAAGACAGACTGGACGGAGCCTCAAACTTCGTAGTTTAGAAGACCAGAATCTTATCCTGTAATTGACCGAAATCGTGTCAAGCACTTCACCTTGAAGACGATAGCGGTCCCAGTTGACCCAGCTGACACTGACAGGTATGAGGAAGCAATGGCGAGGGCCATGAGTATCATTCTTGACGAGGTCAAGCATCGTATAGTACCACATATTGCCGAGAAGAATACAGCACGGTTGATGTGGGAGGCCCTGAACAAGTTGTATCAGCATACTTCTGTGCAGTGGAAGATGTTCCTAGAAAATCAGCTACGGTCATACCAGATGCAGAAGGGAGAACAAATCAACACCTTCCTCAGTCGATTGAAAGAGATCTGAGATCAGCTGACTTCCATAGAGGCCACACCAGATCCAAAGTTGATGGTGAGAACAGCCCTGAATGCAGTCTCAGAAAACTGGGAGGTGATTGTGCAGAGCATACTGGGCAGGGCGACCCTTCCAGATTGGGAGGAAATGTGGGCGGCTCTTCACCAAGGAGAGATCAGGAGGGTGACCAAGACGGGAAGCAGCAGCAAGGGGATCAGAATCAAGAAGGAGGTGGATGTTACCCTAGCATCTGAGGGTAAGCAAGAAAAGCGGAAGAAGGAACTCTCCAAGGTCAAATGCTTCCACTGTGGGGAGCTAGGTCATTATGCGACCCAGTGTCTGAGGAAGAAGAGCAAGGGAGAGGCTTTCGAGACCAAGGCAACGCCAGCAAGGGCAGAGAAGGAAGTGGAGACAGACGATGTCTGTGTCATGAGTGCACACACACCACTTGAGCGAATGTGGGGAGACATCGAGCTGTAGTCAAGAGGACTACAGAAGATGGGGGGCAGGATACTCAAGGTACCCAACCTCTTAGATTATACCTGGCTATGGGAGCCCCGAAGAGGAGTAGCAAGATTGGTCGATGTCAGTAGAGACAGATGCGGATGGAGTGATAGAGAGAGCTACAGTGCAGAATTCCCAGGACAACGCGAGGCTAGTAGGCTGCAATAGTGCGAGAGGTATAGGAGTGTTACACCAATGCAAGATGGCACAGAGAGGTGTGCAATGGTGCGAGATGCAGGGAGTTATTGCAACAGCGCAGAGGTCAGAGAGGGAGCACTTGTCAGCAACGGAGGGAGCTTTAGCATCGAGAGTGTCTCTAGCCTGACAGAGATGTCAGAGTTGGGAGATTAGTTACTTATTTCTCAATTACTGAGTTGCAATGCAGCAATTAGCAGTGGCAGTGCTATGGGTAGCACGATGGAGCGTGACGAGAGGGGAAGCAGTGCAAACGCAGCAGTGGCAGTGGCAGGGCCATGGGCAACAGCACGGATGTGGAGGGACTTTTCATACAAATGCAGCAGTGGCAGTGGCAGAGCCATCGATGGTAGTAGGGGATGCAGCAGTACAGATGATGGGCAGCAGGCCTAGCATCAAGGACTAATGCCGGATGATCAAAGTAATACTCAGTGAGGAGAATTGCTAGAGCACAGTCCTCTAAGAGGGAGTGTGGATTTGGGATAGCATCAAATGTGCTCTAGCCATGAAATTTGGTGGAGAGGCTAAGGCACATGAGATCTCAAATACCCAAAAAGGGTTTGGGCATATTCTAAACAGTTTGGGAGATATTAAAATAATTAATATTTTTAATGGAGTCTCTATGTCTAAACATAGGGGAATTAATATAAAATTGTGTTAGAATGGTCCAAAAGTCATGTGGATCAAGCCAGATCTAATCTTATTTGTTGATTACGGCCTTAATCTTGGTCGTTGATTTGTCAATGAGAAAAGTATAAGAAGAGGCTTGAGGGTCACTTGGAGAACACACCAAGAGATCAAGATTTCGACTTTTTGGGGCTGAGTTTGCTGAGAAAGTTGAGAGAGTGATCTGGAGTTGCAGCTGAAGGGTAGTGAATATAGAAGCAGAGAGGCAGAGATAGTGCCAGGAGGATCAACGCAGCAATCGAGAAAGCTGGTGCAGAGGGCAGAAGCCGGAATTGTCGAGAACAGTCAGAATTGTCGGGAACTACCGGAACTGTCGGGAAAGCTGACGCAAAGGACAGAGGTCGGAACTGCCGGAACTGCCGGGAAAGCTGACGCAGAGTGCAGAAGCGGGAACTGCCGAGAACTTCCAGAACTGTCAAGAAAGCTGACGCAGAAGGCAAAAGAGGCTGACACAGTGCCTAGAGGCTAACATTGGGGTTTTTCGTGGGGCGGATTGGAGCTGAGGAGCTGTCGGAGTGTTTATCCAGGGTTTCAGCCAGAGCATCTGTCTCCGAAGGAGAGGTACTACTGCCGAGATTTTTCTCTGTTGGGTGAGCCGGATTTGGCACCGAGATTGTATTTTGAAACTGCTTAATAAAACAAACCCTTAGATAGTTGCATCGGTTTTCCCACATTGGGTTTTTCCGGGGGGACATTAGTCCAAAAACAACAATGTCATTTGTGTGCTTGTTTCTGTTTCCTTCAGTTGATGATCTGTAATGTGTTGAGCATGTACTTGTGTTTATTTTCAATATTTACATGGTAAATAACTTGTTTATTAATCAGAACAAGTAGGAAGGAATAAATCAGAAAGTATATGGAGGGTTTCTAACTGTTAGACTTAGAAACTTCAACAATAGAGGACTCTAAGGGTTTAATCAAAAACCAATAGATCTGCTCCACCTAATGTGTTTCTACAAATTTAAATAACGATGCAAGATAATTGTACACCGATGAATCTTCAAGAGCTAATGAAAATAACAAAATTATAACACTAATAGAACATAACCACAATATCAGAAAAAATTTACCACAAGAAGCTAAAGAAGAACACCATAAATTTGCCCCCAAAGTCTTTTATTATTATTCAGAAAATATTTAATATAGAGCTTCAAAGCCAAATTACTCAATCTAAAGATGTTACAATGAGGAGCCTCAAGCTCAATTTATAGAAAAATGAGATCTAGATCCCCCTCCAAACGAAAAACGGCTAGGTCCAAGGAAGTGCACAAATTTGACTTGATCCCGGAGAATAACAACTAGTTGAAGCTTGATCCATGTAGAATTTAAACTTGTCCCTTGATATGGAAGAAGAAATTCGAATTTGTTGAAGAAAGCTTTGATCTCGGTCCAAAAAACATTTTTTTCCAAATTATTCTCCTTGAAAAATCCCCCTTCAATTAACCACCATGGTCCAAAAGTTTGATTTTTCTTAAAAATATTTTTTTCCTTTGATATAGGTCCTCAAAAATATTTTCCAATTTCTTCCCCCGAAATTCTCTCATTCAATTTAACCACCTAGACCAAAAAATCGATTTTCCTTAACAAATTTATTTTTTCTGGTCCAAGAAATTTTTTATGTGATTTTTCTACCTTGTAAATGAGTCTTTCAAATTTAATCTTCCTCAGGAAGGTCTTCTTTTTCCAAAAATTCATTCTTTCACTTGGAGAGAATTTTATTTTCTCTCATCTTTTATTTTTTGACCAATTTCCAGCTAATGTTTTGTCATTTTTTGCCGAAAAATCAAAATAATGACTCTAGAGGGGTTTAAACACATTTTTCCACCTTCAAAGTGTGTCTAGATAGAAAGTTTGGGAGTTGAGGTGTAATTTTAAGTACTCATAACCCCTAGGCTTCTATAGGCAAAACATTTTACATCTTTACATGAAATATTACACAAAAATCCTGCTCGTAAGGGGAATTTTTGACAATTAAAAATTGACCTCTGGACTCAACCAAATTATGCGACACTTTACAGATGATCTAGTATGATAAAATACATAGACTCAATACACTAGGACTAACCTAAGATCTGACCATCGAATCCCACTCTAGCTTTGGGTTATGTGTGGGAGAAAAACTCAACCAATTATAAGGGTTTATAAAATACGAATAATTGGCAGAGGGTAAAAATCTCCCTAGAGTGAAACTCCTTGGTAAAAATCATAGTCTTAACTAGATTTTTTACAAGGCTTAATAAACATGCTAGAATCATTTTACAATCAAGGCCCATTGGGCTACAAAATTTGGATTTAAATTTTGATAAGTTGTTGAAGGATCGTGATGATCTTTGGCTACTTGACAACTCAACCATGATAGAATGCTTCGTAAAAATGGATGCCGCTATAGGGTAGTCGACACTGAGTGGTCAACAGGACTTAAATCTAGATGCCCCCAAAAAATTGATAGTCGGGTTATGGGTTTAGATAAATAAAATGATAATGATATCAAGTATTTTACCAAAGCAACCATTAATACTTGAAAGCTCAAACAAGTCTGCACGTTTCCATAACCAGCACAGCCATTAGAAACCTCTGTTAATTTTTCATAGGGCTATATTGTTCTTTGCTTTGATAATTGCATTTCTCCATTAACACATTAAGTTCACCCCATAGCATAATAACGTTATACAGATTTACATCACTATTCATCAACATATGCAACTATGTAGAAAGAACAATAACATCATCATCAATGCAGCGGAACATAAAAGAACATAGGAAGAAAAGCATGCATACATAGAGACACCAAGATTGGTCGGAGACCAAGACAAAACCCACTAAGGGGAAAACCCTTGCAAATTCTTCTTCTAATAGATTGTCATCCAATGATTCAACAAAAGGGAGTACAATGATCAATATCTTTACAACAACTAGAATATCCATGAAATGCATCAAAACTCTAATTTTGATAACTGTAATGTATTGTCACTACCTATAGCCTACTGCTGAACACAGCTGTCACTGAGCGAAATCTGCAGAGTCCTGTAGTTTCATCTTTGAGTCTCGAACGCATGGAGGAGGAGCTGAGTGAACATCTATAGCAGTGTTGGACGCTCCCTAGTCGACTTTGTGCATGCGTCCGAGAACAAATATACTTAGATCTGCCTCAAGCCCTGGACGCTCTCATAAGGCTTCTGTGCAAGTGTCTATGACAGCCCAAACACTCTCAGGACCATACTTTGTGTGCGTCTGGGGACCAAACTAAGCAATTGAAACCCTAACCTCTCGGACACTCCCATAAACACTTTGTGCAAGCATCCAAGGCTCCCTGGACACTGTCAGGACCACTGTGTTCCAGCGTCCACTAACTAAAATGTCCAGTTTTGTGCCAGCGTCTGAAAACCAAAAACCCAAGATTCATGTGAGCTTCGACCCTATAGCTTCGAACCCTTGTGCAAGCTTCCTCAGTCAGACCTGTGTGAGCTTCCTCCGTCAGACCTGTGCGGGCCAAGACAAAATAGAAGAGGAGAAGATATCTTGGTCAATTGAGTCCAAATGAGCTTGAGGTGTCTTTTATTTATAGGCTTCCATGAAGGTCCACTTGATGTTGAGGCCGACCTATCCATTGGTACATGTGCATAGGGCGAACCTAATCCAATATACATGAGTGGGTACATAAATTCGAAAACCAACTTCTACTTGACCAAATGAGGTGATCTTTAGGTCGATTTTGGTCCTCTTGAAAAGAGGAATTCAATGAATCATCATCTATGTGATTTGAGTTGTCCAAGGTAGAATTTGACCGCAGTTGCTTAATTTTAACACCCCCTCTCAACTAGGGAGAATTCCACCTGCCAATATCTGACCATCGATCATACGTCCCATCTCAAGTATCTCATCATCTCGGATCGTCAATGTACATCTCTTGCTTATTCCTACTCAGGGTTGTGGGGGAGCGCCCCCCGCCCCCCCCCCCCCCGGCTCTTGCTCCCGCTCCCAATTCGCGCTCCGAGCGGGAGCGCACTCCCTAAAAAGAAAACGCTCCCTGCCTTTTTGGGAACGTTTAGCTTTTTTTGCAAAAAACAAATTTGCAGTAATGTTCCAAATGCATTTTTTCTCAAAGAAACAAATAAGTTTTGAGTGGGGCAACTTAATGATCAAGCCTATGGCCCTATTATTGATATGCTATTCATGGTAATGTTAAATTCTTAAAGTAAAAGTGACATTCTCCTTAAAATTTTAACATTACCATGAAATGACTCTAGATGTTTGGGAGTGGTTCCGACCTCATTGGATTTCATATGGAGAAAGTAGAATTTTAGATTTCATTCAAAATCCAGCAGACTCATCAATTTTTCAAGATTTCAAGATTGGGGGATTGCAATGTTTCCATTGAATTTTGTCATGTATTAGGGTATGGAACTCATATTTAATCAAGAGCACCAATCCCTCTATGTACTTTGATGTTAGTGACATTGGTTGTCGAACTCCTCTATCATGACCCTCCTAAAAATGTACGCATCACTCAAACAAAATCTTGACTTGACATGTTATGCTTTTTCTATCTTATGTTAATGCTTAAAGAGTGATATTAATGACAAAGATCCCTATACAGATACAGAGGTAATGAAAAAGATATCTTTGGATATTAATGCTTAGAGGGTGATATTATTGACAAAGATCGTGATTTTCCAACAAGACTAAAAAATTAGACATTTCTCGTGGTGGAAAGAGGCCCAAGCATAAGCAATAGATAATAGATTTACTTGTCTTTTCTAGTTTCTAGTAGTTTTTAAAACTATTGACTCTTTCATATTTATTATGATATTTTTTTAAACAATATATGACAATTTAAGTTTGAAGTTGGCAATTATAACTCATTAGTGATGAATTATGAATATGATGCTTCATGAAAGTTGAAAGTTGTTTCATTTCATTTTATTTTATAACATTTCATTTCTTGTTAGATATTTGTTGTCGCGCGGATTGACACGACAACCCTCAGACCGGGGGCTGTCACTCTGATCCCCGATCCCTCCATTTAAGCCTGTCTCCCGCGGCTAAGGGGGGTAGTCCCTGTGAGATGATGAGACCAACTGTCGACCAGTTGGTTGGGAGACACGAGACACGATTAAGATAAGCACTAAAAAGATTTATTTAATTTAGCAGACCAGTGCCTTAAGAGATTAGTGTAGAAACGATTACTTGTTAAACGATATAGAAACATGAACCATGAACAACAATCATTTGTCATCAAAAGGTATCAGCTAAATCACAATGCTCAAAACGATATCCAGCAACTGAAAATTTTAAGAAGATAAATGCTTTAAACCACCACGAGAATCATAAATCATTTACCAGATATCATATTTGTATCTCGACTTGAAAATTCAGCATGAAAGATTTAACATGAAAACAACTGAATCTGGCAAAAATAAATTTTCCACGAAATTTTTATATTTTTTCGATTTTTTTTTTTTTTTTTTAAATCTTTTTTCAATTTTTTATTTTTCAATATTATAAAAATGAAAATTAAAAAATCTAAAAATTTAAAATTTAAAATCTATTCTAAAACCAAAAGTCTAAACATAAATCTAAAACATAAAATTAACTATACAAAACTACAAATTAAATTGAAATCCAAATTACAATCTACGTTAACCTTCTTTTTTTTTTTATATATTTGACAAAACAAACGATTGATTATGAAAATTAAAATCTAAAAAATTAAAAAAAACTAACAAAACTTAATTCTAAAGCATAAAATTAAAATATAATCGAACTATACAAACATTAAACCTAAACCTAACCAAGAACTACGCCTAACAATCGAAATCATTCCGCTACCCTACTGATCGAAATCACACACGCAATCGTATTGAGTTTAAACGAGTTTGAGAAACAACCTGCGGAAATACGAATCGTAATGGGAGAGTGCGGAAAAACGCAGGGTTATGAAAGATACAACCTGAAGATTGCCGAATGAAATTGACTTCGATCGATATCGGATTTCTCACTGTAACAGCTCTTGATACCGTCAGCAACTAAAATGAAACGCAGCACTGCAGGGCTCCGTCACTGGCTACGACGTTTTGATACCTCCACGCCAACGCAGCGAAGGGATTCGACAGCGGCCTTTTGAGAACTGGTATACCCAACGTTTGAAGAAATGTAACCCGGAGAAACCACGATCTGGCCACGCGAATGTCAATGAGGGAAGTCGAATGCGCATTCATCGAATGACATACTTTGGGGATTAAAACAGGAATCATAACCCTGGTGCTTGACGTAGAAAGTTTTTTCGGTGAATTGCCGTCATATTGAGTTGTTCATTCACTGCGTTCTTCAAGGATATAGACCACCGTTTAATACGCTGATAGACCCAAGTCTGCAGGCAGGATCATGCTAAGACCCCAAAATGTGACTGCGCGTCGGTGTATGAAAACGTTTTTTGATATCTCCTTTCGGGCCAGGTTCGCAGGCAATGGAAGAATACAGTGATGGACCACGATTTTAAGTAGAGGATTTCTATGATCTTGGCAGCCCTGAACTCCTGAAAATCTGATATTTA
Source organism: Pinus tabuliformis (assembly GCA_031772625.1). Lineage (NCBI taxonomy): Eukaryota > Viridiplantae > Streptophyta > Pinopsida > Pinales > Pinaceae > Pinus > Pinus tabuliformis. The sequence goes on along the minus strand of CM062806.1, from coordinate 143,357,297 downwards.
TGAACACCCTGCACACCAAAAAAAAACAAAACCCTAATGAAAACTGCATAAAGCAAGAATTTGAAACCCTAGATCAGAAAAATTCGAAACCCTAAGACAGCTGATTAATTTACAAATTTGGCCCCTTAACAGCCAGATTTAGCAGTAAGCACAGAAAATATTTTAAAGAAATAAAGATTTCAGATTTTCACTGTGAAGAACTTCAGAAAATCTCTCATGCGAATTAAAAAAATAAACCGAATGATAGACCCAGGATCAAATCCAACTGGGCTCAGCAAAAAATGCTTGCGGGAGTTGGCTGGTTCAACCGAGAACTTCCCCGAACGCCCACAAAATTCCTTCAGAAAATGTTTTCTGCACAGCTCAGAAACAACCATCAGTAAAGAGAGCAAAAATGCTGCTAGATCTCAGGAAGTAATGGAGATTCCTGCCATTACTTTAGAAACCCTAACAGCACTCAAACCCTAGCAAGTGAACAAGATACCTGTGCTCACAATACTCTACAAAAAGCTATTATTAACGGCTGAAAATAACATATGCAGAAAATTAAACAATCTCACAGCATTTCAAGAGAGTAACACCAGCAAGATATGGACCCCAAAGTCTTCTTTTATTAACCAGAAACAGATTTACAAGAGAGCTTCTTCAGTATCAGACTCACAGATCTTCCATTGATCTGAACTGACCCCTAGCACCCTACTTAAAGGAAATGACTCCAACGGCTAGTTCGAGTGATCCATGCTGAAATGATCTCGACCGTTGATGAGGATCAAGACATCTCTTGATCTCATCCGTCAATTTATTAAAAAATAATATTTTGCATGCATTCACTTAAAATATTATTATTTTATTAGTTAGGGTTTTTACTTTATTTTTTTATTATTTTTTATTTATTTTAATTTTTTTTTTTTTATTAATTTTTTATCTATTTTATTATTTTATTAATTTTATTAATTTTTTAATTTTTCAATTCATTTTAAAATGGATCATCGAACTAAGCCTTCGGAAACATCACCTAGGACCTAGGACTTAGGACTCATGAGGGGATTTAAAACTTTTTTCGACCCTCAAGACACATTTCATGATGACTTTTACAAATTTACATCTTAAGGGGGAAAACCCCTTTAACATAGACCCTCACAAATCACCCAGTTCTGCGACACAACTATAATCTAGCAGATCAACACACTAGGATTCTCCTAAAGTTCTAATGACAAAATCCATCCCGGCTTTGGGGTCAGGTTTGAAGGAAAACTCTGCCGATCCATGGATCGGTGAGACGAAAAACCTTCCGGGACGTAGATTACCATCAGAAAGTTAGGTCCACCTAGGCAATTTACATACATGACTCATGTCTGCTAAGATTATTTACAATTCATACATGTAGACTGGGTTTTACAATCAAAATGATCAAGTTGCTGATGATGGCAGGATGGCACGGATATGCTGATCAGGTGCTGCCCCTTTTTGCCAAGAAAAGGGGGGTGTACTGCATGGGTAGTTGACCGGTAGTGGTCAACAATATTATTTGTTGTAATGGTTACACTTAACTTACAAGTACACCTTTGGTGATCAATGATGATAAATGTTATATATTGAATTTTCAAAGCTTGAAACATTAAGATTGATGAATCATGAGACTCAATATGTTGTATGTTACTGTGTTACTAACTTGTAGACGTGGTTAATGAAGATTATAACTTCTAGATGATGGTTGTTATATAGTTCAATCTATGTTTTTTTATGTTTTTTATATCTAATTCATCATTCTACATGTTTTTGTTGACATATATATATATAAAACACTCCAGGATTCGCTCCCAAACCGAAAGCTGCTAAAAATGTCTCTCCCGCACCCATTTTCGCTCCCGCTCCCAAGTAACAGTGTTCCTACTTATCTCTTGACCTGCTCATATGCTGAATATTCTTGAATCTAAAAGAAGAAGAATTTGTTACTAGAGAGGAGCTTAAGCTACTACCCTCTATTCATCAGGCTACAACCTGGAACCTCTGTCAGCAGGCTACTACTCGAAATCTCTGTTAACGAGCTACTACCTGGAATCTTTGTCAACGAGCTACTACCCAGAATCTCTGTCAGTGGGCTACTACCCAAAACTATGTCAACAAGTTACTACCCGGAAATATGTCAACGTGATACTACCCAGAAATATGTCATCGGGCTACTACCTGGAAATACCATTGGGCTACTACCCGGAAATATCGATGAGAAGTCAGAGCTATGCCCCGCATCATCATTGGAGAGCATATCATCAAGGAGCACATCTCAACCTAGAACCACATCGGGGAGCTACTACTCAACCCAAAATCTCATGGGGAGCTACTACTACGACCCCATATCGAGCAATAGGTGACATAAGTGAGCTACTACTCAACCCATCCTATTGCCTACCGATCTTCCCATCAATGACCCTGAATAGTCAAGTGGTAGAACACATGTATCATAATCTAGCTTGCACGAGATACCCAACTTACCAAGAGGTAAGGATCACATGCCTCCAAGCCTCCTCATCGTTGACCAGACAGAGAGGGATAATCCCAACAAGCCCATCTTGTGGGTATGATGCCAACTTGGGTATACTCTGTAACGACCAAGATAGGGTGAGCTACTACTCCAACTCTATGGGTAACAAATAGGGGTAACAACCTATTGTCTAAAGTTCCCTCAACCCCAAGAGCCCTCTATCTCAATTCTTCACCCTGGGAGCTCAGACAGGGGGGAAGAGTATGGCTCAATGTCCTCGATCAGCCATGCTCTCTATAGCAACATATGTCTAGTAATCATCATGTCTCAATAGCAGTTGTTTCTTGTTCATATAGGACATCAAATCAAATATCATGTTAGAACATAAATAATCAGATAAATCACAAAAGGATACCATAATCATCCTCCCTCTCAAGGAGGTGTGAACCACAAGCCTAAGCTTGTCTCGTGCAGTTGCATTGTCTGAATAAATGAGAGTATCGTGGTCCCAACTACATATATATGGGATTCTCTGCCAATCGAATCCCACTCTTTATTATCACAATGGATCCATGTCATATCCAGATCATGCTCAAACAACTCTCTAAGAAGCTTCTTCATCCTGCTCATAGCTATTCATGCTAGCAACATCGTACTCAACCTCAATTGTGCCACGAACCTCTCATCATGGCATATCTCATACTAAGACAACACTCATATGTGCTCATCTCATCAATAATCAACATCAGCATATCCATACAGTCATATATCATAGGAAGAATATCTTAGACCAAGAATAGATCATATCATGCAAACATCTTGAAGGATTAATGTGTATGAAGTGGCTCAATCATGAACTTATTCAGGTTCTATGCACATTATCTATATATATATATATATACGGATGGATGTTCTAAACGGAACATCAATGCTTCAATCGACTGTCAGATGTCATGTCAAGTTCAACAACATCTTTAACTTCAAATCAGAGTGTCCAAGGGTTTGCATTTCCAATTTTCACTGCTTCTTTAATAGCTTCACACGAGCTTCAGAAGCCATCTCCCTCTTACTTATATCATCAGAGGCTCTTTACCTGACAATAGTAGATCGTCAGTATATAAAAACCAAAACCAAAATCAAAATCAAAGTCATACCTTGGAACACTTCTGAGGTAAAGGCTTGGATCAACACATCATCTTGGCTTCATCAGATAACTGTCAATGCGGACATATCTAGATCGGGGGAGCTTGCTTCATGCAATGCTCACTACAACCATAACACTTTACCAAACCATCATGCCCAACATTTCATAAATCCTTATTGTGCAATTAAATCAATCAACTCATCAAAGTTTAGAAGCCAGATCAATACTAATATAAAAAGTCATCAATATCTCAATGTCAATTCTTTGAACTAGATGACAGGTAGGGCTTTCATCAAGTCATGTCATCATCTATTATCATGCCAACAGGTTGTCATCAACCACACAATATAAATCAAGTCATTCCTATAATTGGAAGTCACTATGTTCATATATCATTGCCATCAAGGCAAATCATCAATCTTCAAGTCGAAACATTAGACATCATGTCAATATCCAAATTTGCTATCATAGTAAGATCTATAGTCCAAGACATGTCTCAATCATTGAGTTAGAGATCTAGGTCATCATCAAACATCATGCAGCTCATATATATCAATCAGCCAAATCATGTCAAACTTTTGTAGCACAAACTACAAACATAATGACATATCTATATGTATGTCATGGTCACTTGCAAACATTCAAACTTCCCTGCTCTTAAATCTTTTGGATATCTGCTAGTTATCTATAGAACTGACATCCTCCAGGTGAACATCTGATTTTGTGCACAAAAATTCAATTTTGTGTCCATCAGGCATAGTCGCACCTATGGGCCTTCCTTTGTGCGAGTGAGGCTCAAACCTCTGTTGTAGATCAACAATGTCAGATACCCATAAATCATACTTCAATAGTACATATAATGCAAATGGAGAGATTCTCCCTCAAAATGAGAATCCACTTCATTCGTCTTCTTTCATGTCATCAACATGTCTTTACTAGAGTCATGCAATAGTAGATTTGTTAGATCATAGAATCAAACATATATCCATCATGGTCATAACATGTTCACGTCAGCGACTACATCATCACGTCATGACATCAATCTTTCATCAAAGGTTAGATTCACATGATAGGGACAGCGGACATGTGTGACAACATACTTCAAAGATCACGAACACAATATTACTTCTATCAAGTCAATCCATCAAGATAGGGCATTCAGTTTTACTATATGCCATAATTACTATCAAATATATGACCACGTTTAATAAGAGATCTAGAGTATCAATCTCATAGTTCTATCATCAAGGTTACCATAGGATCAAATCAGATAATTCAATAAAACTTTACCAAAACAAGAGTGTCAAAATACTTTCATCATACTTATCACAAGCATTATCAATATCAATGAGGTAACCTTATATAAGAGATTCATCATGTCTTATGCATGTCAAGTGTCAAGAGTATCATTTACTAGAGTCAATGTACTAGCCTTCTTCACAGAATCAGGATCTCCAAGAACAATAAATGTTATCCAAACATCAAGTTATGCCACTATATCCAAGATCAACAATAAGTAGCCTCATAGAATAAAAAAGATCATCATGATCAAACAGTTAATACCAGGTGCACCATTTCATCATAGGAAACGTAACTCCAAATCTCTTTCATATGCAAGCATGAACCATTTGCAAAGGACACATTCTCAACATACCATAAGGCTTACCTCGTCATCCAATGTTATAGCTGAAACATAACATTGAAACAATATACCTTTCATACCTTGTAGTGTTCAAATACCAGTGCATCTTCTCATGGGCAGCTTGTAGTGCTTCTCATCTTTTCATCAAGTGCCTCTTTACCTCTTTACCTCTTTCCAGATCTAGCTTTTATTTCCTGCATCTCAAATGATCCTTACGAGGGATCCACTTATCACATCTCATCAAGGAGGCTACATACATCAATATACTCAAATATACATGCAGGAAGTATAAGCAATGATCAAAACAATAATCATAATAATCATATCCATAAGTCTAAACAAGAGTAAAGACACAAAGAAACATCATAAGTCAAGGAGTACTTATCTTCAATGAGAGGTGATCCTCTCCCTCTTGAACCAACCTTCAAGAGTCATCACTATCCATAGTCCACATAAGAATGTTGCCTTCAATCAACTTTATCAATAACCAGGTCATCTAGGGCTTCATCAAATCTGTCCCAAGTGCTTGAGCATCTTCACATAGACCATGCTAGAGTTTCATACATCAAATCTCAAGTCTTTGCCATAAACTAGGGTTTCTCTCAAACCCTAACCATCAAATCCTTATGCACTAACTACCTAGGGTTTCCTTCATACCCTAGGATTCTTTTAGGTCTCCACCATCCTCTTCTTACTTCCATCAAAAGTGTCTCCATGGGGGTAATCTCCGCAACTTTTCTTCAGCCCAGCTCTGATACCATGTTAATTTTTCATAGGGCTATATTGTTCTTTGCTTTGATAATTGCATTTCTCCATTAACACATTAAGTTCACCCCATAGCATCATAACATTATACAGATTTACATCATTATTCATCAGCATATGCAACTATGTAGAAAGAACAATAACATCATCATCAATGCAATTGAACATAAAAGAATATGAATAAAAGCATGCATACATAGAGACACCAGGATTGGTCAGAGACCAGGGCAAAAGTCACTATGGGGAAAACCCTTGCAAATTCATCTTCTAATGGATTATCATCAGATGATTCAGCAAAAGAGAGTACAATGATCCATATATTTACAACAACTAGAATATCCATGAAATGCATCAAAATTGTGATTCTGATAACTGTAATGTATTGTCACTGCCTGTAGCCTGCTGCTGAACATAGTTGTCACTGAGCGAAATCTGCAAAGTACTGCAGTTTCATCATTGAGTCCCGAACGCATGGAGGAGGAGCGGAGTGAGTGTCTATAATAGTGTTGGATGCTCCCCGGTCGACTCAATGCGTGCGTCCAGGGACAAATATACTCAGATCTGCCTCAAACCCTAGACGCTCTCATAAGGCTTTTGTGCGAGCATCTATGACAACCAGGACACTTTCATGACCATACTTTGAATGCGTCCTAGGACCAAACTGAGCAGCGGAGACCCTAACCTCCCGGATGCTACGATAAACACTTTGTGTCAACATCCAAGGCTGCCTGGACCCTGTCAAAAACCATTGCGCCAATGTACAGGGACTAAAATGTCCAGTTTTGTGCTAACGTCCCAAAACCAAAAACCCTAGATTCGTGCGAGCTTCAACCCTATAGCTTCAGACCCTTGTTGCGAGCTTCCGCCTGTGCGAGCCAAGACAAAAGAGAAGAGGAAAAGAGAGATTGATCAATTAAATCCAAATGAGCTTGAGGTCTCTTCTATTTATAGGCTTCCATGAGGGTCCACTTGATGTTGAGGCCAACGTAATCCAATATACATGAGTGGATACATAAATTTGAAAACCAACTTCTGCTTGACCAAATGAGGTGATCTTTAGGTCGATTTTGGTCCCTCAAAAAGAGGAATTCAATGCAATCATCATCTACGTCATCTGAGCAGTCCAAGGTAGAATTTCACTGCAGTTGCTTAATTTTAACAACCTCAAGAATCACAAAATAGTTAACGTCCCATATTTTTATACGCATAAAGTACGTGGGCACAGTGTTGGGATTCTAGGTCGTGAACAAATTGATTCAATTGCTACCCACTAGCCACTAGACAAAACTCACTTCAGATTTATAAGGCAGCAAAATTTGTACACAAATTTAGATGCCCCCACAACAATCAATAGCTTCAATATAGAGTTTGTAAAACTAGGATGCTACAAAAACCAGCCATTCACACTTCAATCAAATGTATACAGACATAACAGGAACAACCATTGAAAACCTTGAGAAAACTGCAAGCTAATTACCATCCCAGTTTCTACATACATGGCATCTCCAATAACAGTGTTGAGATTCTATGTTTCATAGAATTTATTTCACTTTCTACCCACAATCCACATGGGAAGCCCACTTTAGATTTAGCAGAATTCCAGAATTTGTGCTCACCTCTAGATGTCCCAACAACAATTGATAACCTAAAAGAGGGATAACTGGGTTTGCATAAATAGGATAATGCGCATTATATTACCAAAAACAGCCATTAATACTTAAGGAGATGTACACAGTCATAACAGGCTCAGCCATTGGCAACCTCAAGAATGTAAAGCTGTTGGGCAGCGGATCCCCCCATAGTATGTTTTTGGGGCTTGAAGCCCGAATTTTGGTAAAAGTGTAATGTAAAGACCCCGCGAAATGTGGGCGCAGAGCGCGAGTCTAGGGTTGTCTGCCCTAAAATAATATAATTTAATGTATGGTATGTCGGCCTACCCATGGTTCGCAGACCATGGGATTGTATAAATAGAGCGAGGCTCTAAGTGTAAAGTAAGTTTTAGCTTGGAGAAGTCATATGAGTTTTGGATGATGAATTAACTCTGCGTCTGTAAGTCCGAATCTTGGGTTGTAGTAGTAGGAAGAGGCTCTGCAACTGAGTGCGCAGAGGCCTGGTAGAGTCTGCAGTTGAGTGGGCAGGGCAGAGTTGAGATTGTACTGGGACAGAGAATTAATAAAAAATAAGTTGATTTTGGAATATTATGTGTCTATGCTTCTGTTATATTTATGCATCTCTTTACAGTTTATGATTGCGCGCACTTGTTATGAATTTTGAATGATTAATGAGAATATTGGGCCCATATAATTAAGTTAACATCTATAATAAAAGCACAGTAAGGAATAAGGATCTAGACAGCACCTCTTCGCGCTTTTTACAGAGCTACACGGAATCAGTTGCATAAGTTGTGAAGGACAGACAGCTGTGCGAGGCAGCGCAAGCGCGCAGGATAGGTTCGCAAACTTCCCAGACCTCATCAAGACATCCCTAGGGTGCGGAAACCTGTTTCCAGCACCCTCCCAGACTACCTCGAGTGAGACCTCAATCCGCGCACCACGGACTGTTGCCGAAAGGGCCGGTAGTTTCGGGATTTGTTTGACTAAATCACTTCTGAACCTGGGCCAGGCCCCAACAAGCCAACAAATGGTTCCGTTGTCAGGACCAGGATCTGCCTAAGGGATGTCTGATGTCATGCCACTGGAACCCAACAAAGAAGGAAATTGAAGAGTGGTTGGACAAGAAGCTTCACGAGTTCATGACACAAGAAAACAGAACTCCACAGGGATCCGAGAAAAGGTGGCTGGATCGCTACATGTATACAGAAACCCACGAGACCTTCTTCGCATCCTTTCCTTCCGAACTATACGAGTGGATCGCGAGGTTCACCGACAGCCAAGGAAGGTGTAAGCTCAACCAACCGATAGTGTGGGCTCCGAAGTTAGTGCGCATACTAGAGGCATCAGAAGATAAGATCGCACGAGCTGTGGACCATTGGCTTGACCGGATAATAGGGGGGTTTATCACTGAGTTCGCGGTAGACACGACCGTGAGCTATAGCGAAGCAGAACGACGTTTTCTCAAGGGACCGTGAGGTAAGTACATTAAATCGTTGAATACTTGGATTAAGATGTTGTTATGTGAAAAGCAGGTTATGTGAATACATTAATGTTTGGAACGACGCGGAGCAGAAAGATCTACAAAGGTAGTGAGGGATTAGGAAACAGTCCCTTAATTTCACCTTCGCGAGAGAGCGAGGAAGAGCTCACTCGGGTTTCTCCGAGAAGTGCGGTCAGTTTGATAAGGCAGCGCATTCCGCAGTTATCACCTCCACTTATGCCATCACCCACTTCACCTACTTCACCTCCATCTTCACCCACTCCACCTCCACCAAACCCGCAATTTAGCATGGCGAGCACTATCAAGCTACCCGTATTCAGAGTAGGGAATGAGGATCCGGACCAATTTTGGTTCATGGTGAGAGAAGTGTGGGAAGCACAAGGGGTCACGGATGACAACATTATGAAGGCTACATTGGTGAGCGTGTTGCAGGATCGCACATTGACATGGTATGTCAAGCATTCCAATGATCACCCAAATGCAGAGATCCAGAATGCGCTGAACAGAGAATTTAGCCGGCCGAAATCAGAGACAGTCAATTATCGGATTTAAAGAGATCGCGATGCTTCCAAGCGAGACCCCCTGGGATCTAGATCAGTGGCTGAAGAGTACGATCCGCGAGGCTAATATGACGCTCACAGATGCGCAGCATCACGCATGGTTTGTGGCATCTCTGACACCACACCTGAGGACGGCGTTGTCGCAACAGAAACTCGCTACCCAGGCCGAAGCATTGGAAATGGCAATGAGGTTGCATGAAACACCGATACAGGATCCGGGGCTGGGAGTTCAACAAATCCACGCGCAACTACAAAATCTCTGCCTGGAAATGCAGAGCTTGAAGCAGGATAGGGCACCGCGGCCGGAGGCGCGCGAGGAAGTGTGGTGCATAAAATGCAAAGGCCAGGGCCACGACAAGGACCACTATCTGGTATTCGCAAACTACTTTGCAGGAGGGGGTCCGATGCCATAGAGACCGGAGGCACAAGCAGGGCCGAGTGCGGCACCCGCACTATGGTGCGCAATCTGTCAGATAGGAGGAAAGCACACAACGGATAATTGTAATTTGTTGCAGAAGTATACAACGGCACCCCAGCAATTGTTCTGTAATTTCTGTAGGTCGGTGGACCACGACGAGCGTACTTGTCGAAGCTACAAGTTAATGATGGATCGGACCCCAGCCTATCAGATGCAGACATAAACGCGAGCCCTTGACCCAGTGGCGGGAATGGGGCACGGTGGATTTCAAGGGCGAGGTCGAGGACGAGGAGGAATGGGGCCAGGAAGGGGTCGCGGACAGTTAATTTGTTACAATTGCGGAGGACCAAGGCACTACGCTCGTGATTGTACCAACCCAACAAGAATATCTTGTTCATACTGTGCTTAGCTCGATCATGAAGCAGTAGATTGTCCTGCGTTGATCACATAGATGCGCGAGAAATGAGTACTTTAGCCTACTCTGACTCAAAATATTCAAATGATGAGGTCTGAACCGCGCGAAGAAGACCCAAATGTGAATATGGTGCTCAGAAGCGGTGCAACCACAGGAAAGGATAAGGGGAAGCAAACCCAAGGAAGATACATGGGTTCGCAAGGCCCCTACAAAGGAACCTGAGTTTGACTTAAAACGCGCAACGGAGACGTTCATGGAAGCTAAGAAGAGCTTCGCGGAGGCCTCCACTTCAGGAAGTAAGGATCAACCAGAAATAGGGATGGATCCTTCTATGCTTACTACCTTTTTGGAGACATGCATGAAATTGCTGCACGACAATAAGGCGGTTAAAGGACTACAGGAGTTGATAACTAGGTGTGCAGGGCCAGGGGAACCACGCGTAGTCTGAAAACTAGGGAAGCATGCATTGCGCACCGAGAGGGAAATGAGATTGACGGCGCAGATTGGCGAGTATGAAATGGATCAGGTAATCCTAGACCTGGGTTCGGACACGAATGTATTACCAAAGCGAACATGGGAACATATGGACAGGCTCGCGTTACAGTGGTCCCCTATTCAATTACGGATGGCGAACCAACAGAAGATTTTTCCCATGGAACGATTGCAAGGGGTAACAGTTGATATCGAAGGCGCGAGCACACACACGGACTTTGAAGTAATAGAGATTGTCAATGATAGCAATCCGTATCCCGTGTTGCTAGGAATAAACTGGGCCATTGATATGAATGGAGTCATTAACCTGAAGAAGCGAAGATGATATTCGAGAAAAAGTCCCTTCGCGTAGTAGTTCCGCTAGATCCAGATGAAGGAGCGCGCTACACCGAACTAGTGCGCGACAATGAAAGCGACAATGAGCTCGATTGTATTTACCAGATAACGGCGCAAGACCAGGATCGGGTGAACCCGACTGCAGATGGGAGAATCTCATGATCTGAAATTGATCTAAGACAATTAATAAGGTATTACAGACTCATGTGCATGGATGTGCCTATGTTATTTTATGCAACGGATCGATAAGATTGCGAAATACACAGGCATTGAAGCAGTTAAAGAAAACATAACAGGCAAACATATAAACACAACAAGTTTAATAAGGAGTTCACCCAATACTCCTAGGCTACGTCTCCCGGTCCAGCCTTCAGTGGTGGCCTCTCTATTATGTTTTCAAGTAGAGTTTTACAACAGTGAGCTCAATTCGAGTCTCACTCAACAGATACAAATCAACAAGACTATACTTGGATCCCCCAAGTCTCTAGAGTACACAGACTCTCCTTACTGACTCTGGACCTCTATTGGTCACAGTAGTATGAGCCCAATCTGAGACTCATACATGACAGGCATTACAGAGGAGTGCACTTGAACCTCTCAAGCCTTCTCTGGAGTGCACAGACTCTCTAACTCTCTCTGTCTCTGTCTTAATCCTGGCTCGATGCTGCCTTTGCTTCTGTAGGTCAGCTCAGCTTCTTCTCTCTGCTTTCGGCTTACTGCCTACTGCTTTCAACTTCTTAGCTTTCTCTGCTTACTGCTTATTCTGACAGTGGGGGGATTTTAAGCCAATCTGCTTACTGCTTACTCTGTCAGTTGGTGGCTTTTAAGCCAATCTGCTTCCTGTTGAAATTTGGTACTAGAGGGCAGGTGGTTCCCTAAAGCTTTGATCTTTGGCCTAGGAAAAAGTGTCCAAAAGAATTTAATTTTTCTCCTAAAGTGACTTTATAATTTTTATAAAGTTAAATCTAATTTAAAAGTGACTTTAAGTGATAAAGTTACTAGAGTCTAATTTTAAAGTGACTTTTATAAAGTCAATGAAAAATTAGAAAGGAAAAGTGACTTTGGAAATAAATGACTAAGTGGGTCTTTATTAAAGTGGGGTGAATTAAAAAATAGAAAGTGAAATTTAAATGAGCATTTCATCTCAGCCATAGATCTCAATCTATTTCAGCCATTGGATTTAGGGATCACCCAAAAGTCACTTAGGGTTAGATTAAAGGAGGAAAAGGTCATTCATTCTTTCATGAGCAGATTGGAAGAAGGAGAGCAAGAAAGCAAAAGAGATTTATGAGCAGGGAGGAGAAGGAGACAGCAGCTTGGCACACATTCCAAAGCAACAGTTGAGCAGATTTGTACAGCTGATTCAGCACACAGTGAAAGGCAGATTTTGGCACGATTTTCGAGGAGTGGTTTGCACAAAAATTGAGGAGCAGTTCACTGGTTTTTCTGCACACAGAACGAGGACCGTACAGCGTATTTATTGCAGGCCGTACAGCACATTTATTGCAGTCCGTACAGCGCATTTAATGATGGTCGTACAACAGCATTTAATGTTGAAAGTGGGCACGAAAGTCGAGGAGGCCGTACAGCATTTATTGCTGCCCTGTTTGCTGTAATTTCCAAATTGCTCTGAGGCACAGGAAAAGAGATAAGTTGTAAATTTGCTTGCTGATTTTTTGTTGAATATTTCTCACTGTAAAAAGGCAATTTTCAGAAATAAAGAAGAGCTCTCGAACTGGTTTTCCCCAAGAGTTGTAGGGGGTTTTTCCAGGGTCACCTTGACCAAAAATCTCTGTGTTTAAATGTGTTTTAATGGCTGTTTGTAACTGCTGAATTTTATTTCTGCATTTTCCAGCATTCTGTAAAATTTCCAGAATTTGTGTTTTCAGCAAAAATTTATTTTTTCAGTGTTAAATGTATGGATATGGGAATGGGCATTTAACTATATGGGAGAAATAAGGTGAAACTGAAAACCGGGGTGGGAAAACAGAAATTTCTACATGGTATCAGAGCTTGAGTGCTAAAGTGCAGTTTGGGACAGCAAGGAGAAAAAATTACAGCTGCTGATTTTTCACTCAGAAAATTCCAGCAAGCTGATTTTTCACAAACAGCAGTTTTATCTTTACTACAACAGTGCTATTTTTCAGTTTTAGGACAGCAGGATGTCATTGGGATTGAGGGTGGAGGATAAGTTGGATGGACATACAAATTACAGCGTTTGGAAGGAGAGAATGCAGAGTATCTTTGAGGAGGTAGAACTCTGAGATATCATGGTGCATACCACACAGAACCCTGTTGTTGTGCCTACTGATGCTACTCAGTTGGCTGAGTATAATAAAAAGAAAAACAAGGGTAAGAGGCTGATTCTAGACGGAGTCAAAGACCATTGCATTCCTCATGCGAAAGGAAAGAGAAATGCCCATGAGATGTGGACAGCATTGTCCAATCTCTACCAAAGTACCAATGAAAACCGGAAAATGATCCTGAAGGAGAAGCTGAAGAACATTAAGATGGGTAATGATAGTGCAGCTGGATATCTCACAAAGATTACTAATGTAAGAGATGAGTTGGCAGCAATTGGAGAGGCCATTCAACCCACTGAGTTGGTGCGGATTGCAGTGAATGGCCTCCCCCATTTATGGATGAACTTTGCTGATGGGGTTTGTGCACGTGAGACCCTTTCCACATGGGAGAAGTTTTGGGATGATTGCATTCAGACAGAGATCAGGAAAGGTCAGCTTGGGGCAGCCAAGCCAGTTGAGCAGGATGAGGATGTAGCACTGTCGGCAGGAGGCAAGAAAGGCAAAGGAAAGAAGCAGGCTTCCACAAGCAATGGTGGGGGCAAAGGCAAAGGTAAAGGTAAACAGGGTGACACACAAAAGAACTAGTCCAAGGTGAAGTGTTGGAATTGTCAAAAGATGGGACACTATGCAATTGTCTGTCCGGAGAAGAAGAAGGAGGGAAAGAACCAGAACGCGGTAGCTTCAGCAGAGGTTGAGGACTTTGCAGTTCGTTTTGACCGAGAGTTTGGGTTCACTGCGTATGAGTCCCTTAGTGCAGGATCACCTACCACACAGGTTCAAAGGGAACATGCTTTTCCCTCGATTAGCGGAGCATCTTCAGGTATCTGGTATGTGGACAGTGGGGCTTCATGTCAAATGACAAGAGTCCGGGAGTACTTCTCAGAGCTTTCAGAGAGTGGCACTGATATTGAGGTAGTACTCGGTGATGACAGAGTTGTCAGAGCAGTCGGGGTGGGGACACTGACATTTCAGAGGGAGTCCAGACCTCCCTTGAAGATGTCAGATGTTCTTTATGTGCCAGGGATGAGGAAAAACCTCATATCCGTCTCAGCTTTGGAGGACAGAGGATATGAGGTATTGTTCAGGGGAGGACAGGTGTTGATGTATCCCAGGGGCACTCCAGCTGATTCAGCTAGAGTGATAGGTGTACGCCATGCAAAGGTGTACAAGTTTGCATTCCAGTCCCTTGTGGCATTGAGCAGTAGTACCGACAGCAAAGCTAGCAGTTCTGAGCTGTGTGAAATTTGGCACTGCAGGATGGGACATATGTATCATGGAGCCTTGAGGACCTTGCGGGAGATCACTACAGGTGTGCCAGATTTAAGCACCGATCACTTTGATACTTGCAAAGAATGTGCGATGGGCAAGTTTGCCAAATCCCCTTTTCCCAGCAGTGACAGCAGAGCGACTGGGATACTTGATTTGATTCATTCTGATGTGAGCAGTCAAATGTCTCATGTTTCCTTGAGTGGATATGAGTACTATGTTTTATTCATTGATGATCACTCCAGGAAGACCTGGATTTATTTCTTGAAGACCAAGAGTGAGGTCTTCAAGCGGTTTCAGGAGTTTAGAGCTCTTGTGGAGACACAGACAGGTCGGAAGATCAAGTCCCTAAGGTCGGACAATGGGGGAGAGTACACCCTTGGAGAGTTTGTTGACTATTGTGCGGAGGCAGGCATTAGGAGGGAGTTCACTGTTCCTTACAACCCCCAGCAAAACGGGGTTGCGGAGAGGAAGAACAGATCCATCGTAGGGGCTGCCAAAGCCATGTTACATGATCAGGGGTTGCCATTGTTCTTGTGGGCAGAGGCCTATAACACAGCTGTTTACTTGCAGAACAGGAGTCCGCATCGTGCCTTGGGGCACATGACTCTGGAGGAGGCTTTCTCTGGGAAGAAGCCTGATATTGGTCATCTTCGTATCTTTGGATGCATTACATACTCCTACATACCCAAGGAGAAGAGGACCAAACTAGAGCCCACCGCAGAGAAGGGTATCTTTGTGGGCTACAATGAGACCTCAAAGGCCTTTCGGATTTACATTCCTGCACAGAGGAGAGTTGTTGTTAGGCGGGATGTGAAGTTCGAAAAGGACAGGGCCTTTAGGAGATCATGGGAGTTAGAGTATCTGGATCAGCTAGACCCTCAGCAACAGTTGAGTCAGTCGCAGGGATCCAGTGGGCAGTGATCAGGAGGATCTGGAGGTACATCTATGAGGATGTCAGGTCCGTCAGTGAGCAATGGCTCGCCGAGCCAGAGGGGTGGTGCTCCAGGTAGCATACAGAGCAGTTCACTAGGGAGTCCACTGATGGACAGTTCACACGGTACCTCAGCTTCTACAGGTTCAAGTGCAGGCAGGAGGACAGCAGGCTTCTGATGATGATGGGGAGGAGGAGTTTCATTCTCCTATGGGAGAAGTGCACTCAGGGAAGAGGAAGCCCAAGTGGCTTCAGGACACCTTGAGAGATGCCACATCTGTTGCTGAGCCGAAGAGGCCAATCAGAGAGAGTAGACCACCTGAGAGGTTTTGTAGCTATATGGCAATGGTTACCAGCATCCTTGACTCTGAGCCTTCTAGCTATGAGGAGGCAGCTAGCCAGCAGGTCTGGAGAGAGGCCATGCAGGAGGAGTATTCTTCTATCATGAAGAATGATGTTTGGGAGGTGCTGCCGAGGCCTGAGGGAAAATCCGTGGTTACTTCCAGATGGCTTTACAAGGTAAAGCACGCTGCAGATAGCAGCATTGAGAAATTAAAAGCGCGGTTTGTGGCTAGAGGGTTCTCCCAGGTAGAGGGAGTTGATTATGAGGAGACCTTCACTCCCGTGGGTCGATATACTTCGATCCGCTCCATTATATCAATAGCAGTAGAGATGGGTTGGAAGATCCACCAGATGGATGTGAACACTGCATTTCTCAATGGCTTCATACAGGAGGAGGTGTACATTGAGCAGCCACAGGGCTTTGAGGTGCATGGGAAGGAGTCCCATGTGTGCAGACTGAAGAAGGCCCTCTATGGCCTGAAGCAAGCTCCCAGAGCTTGGTACTCCAGGATAAATACATACTTGCAGGGGTTGGGTTTCACAAAGAGTGAGGCAGATCCGAACCTTTACTTTATTGTGATAGGTGAGGAGCCTCTCATTCTGGTGTTGTATGTGGATGACTTGGTCATTAGAAGTGCAGAGAGACTCATAGAGCACTGCAAGAGAGATCTTGTGGCGGAGTTTGAGATGAAGGACATCGGCTTGATGCATTACTTTTTGGGTTTGGAGGTGTGGCAGGAGGAGGGGCATTTCTTCTTGGGGCAGGGGAAGTATATTGTGGACATCCTTAGCAGATTCCACATGGAGGATTGTAGACCCATGTCGACACCGATGATCACCAACTGGAAGAAGCTTCATGCTTCGGATTCTGAGTTGGTGGATCCCACATTGTACAGGCAGCTGATTGGTTCCTTGACGTATTTGGTCAAAAGTAGACCAGATATTTGTTTTGCAGTCAACACGATGAGTCAGTTTATGTGTGAGCCTAGGAAGGTTCACTGGGTGGCTGCAAAACACATTTTGCGGTACTTGCAAGGGACAGTGGATTATGGTCTGGACTACAAGCAGGGGGATGGAGTGAGATTGGCAGGTTACACTGATTCTGATTGGGCAGGTTATGCTTCTGATAGGAAGAGCACTTCAGGGTGCTGTTTTGGGTTGGGTTCAGTAGTAGTGTCATGGTTCAGCCAGAAGCAGCAATCAGTAGCATTGAGTTCAGCGGAAGCAGAGTATATGGCAGCCGGTCTAGCTAGTTGTGAGGCCATCTAGCTTCGCAAGATGTTGTTTGGCTTATTTGGTCAGCCGTTGAGACCTTCAGTGATTTACTGTGATAATCAGAGTTGCATTAAACTCACGGAGAATCCAGTATTTCATGACAGGTCAAAGCATACTGGGATCAAATATCATTTCATCAGAGACTGTGTTCAGAAGGGCGCTGTGAAGCTTGAGTATATTCCCACTGATGAGCAGGTTGCAAATATTCTTACCAAAGCCTTACCACGGGGCAAGCATGACTACTTCAGGAACAAGATGGGTGTGGTGAGGAACACCTTCCTCGATAAGAGGGAGTGTTGAAATTTGGTATCGGAGGACAGGTGGTTCCCTAAGGCTTTGATCTTTGGCCTAGGGAAAAGTATCCAAAAGAATTTAATTTTTCTCCTAAAGTGACTTTAAAATTTTTATAAAGTTAAATCTAATTTAAAAGTGACTTTAATTGATAAAGTTACTAAAGTATAATTTTAAAGTGACTTTTATAAAGTCAATGAAAAATTAGAAAGGAAAAGTGACTTTGGAAATAAATGACTAAGTGGGTCTTTATTAAAGTGGGGTGAATTAAAAAATAGAAAGTGAGATTTAAATGAGCATTTAATCTCAGCCATAGATCTCAATTTATTTCAGCCATTGGATTTAGGGATCACCCAAAAGTCACTTAGGGTTAGATTAAAAAAGGAAAAGGAGGAAAAGGTCATTCGTTCTTTCATGAGCAGATTGGGAGAAGGAGAGCAAAAGAGCAAGAGAGATTTATGAGCAGGGAGGAGAAGGAGACAGCAACTTGGCACACATTCCAAGGCAGCAGTTGAGCAGATTTGTACAGCTGATTCAGCACACAGTGAAAGGCAGATTTTGGCACGATTTTCAAGGAGTGGTTTGCACAAAAATCGAGCAGTTTGCTGGTTTTTTTGCACAAAAAACGAGGACCGTACAGCGCATTTATTGCAGGCCGTACAGCGCATTTATTGCAGTCCGTACAGCGCATTTAACGCTGGCAGTACAGCAGCATTTAATGCTAAAAGTGGGCACGAAAGTCGAGGAGGCCGTACAGCATTTATTGCTGCCCTATTTGCTGTAATTTCCAGATTGCTGTGAGACACGAGAAAAGAGATAAGTTGTAAATTTGCTTGCTGATTTTTTGTTGAATATTTCTCACTATAAAAAGACAATTTTCAGAAATAAAGAAGAGCTCTCGAATAGGTTTTCCCCAAGAGTTGTAGGGGGTTTTTCCAGGGTCACCTTGACCAAAAATCTTTGTGTTTAAATGTGTTTTAATGGTTGTTTGTAACTACTGAATTTTATTTCTGCATTTTCCAGCATTCTGTAAAATTTCCAGAATTTGTGTTTTCAACAAAAATTTATTTTTTCAGTGTTAAATGTATGAATATGGGAATGGGCATTTAACTATATGGGAGAAATAAGGTGAAACTGAAAACCAGGGTGGGAAAACAGAAATTTCTACACTTCTTGGTTGTTCGTTTCCGCTTCCCGACTTTCCAATTCCCCTGCCTGTCTGTTTGAATCCCTCTGTCCTGCGTAATCAGTCCCTGTATAACGCCCCACAGCGTGGTGGCCACCTATTTCATAACGGATGAGTGTCAGTTCTCTTGGACATGTTTGAAACGACCGTTTTTTCCGTTAACTCCAAGAATACCCGCGAAACACGACCTTCCCCCAACGCATCGTCCATATCAGACTTCAAATCCTATACAACTCTGCCTGTTGACCCTGTCAAATCTGGTCATCCATCGGAACGCGTCTCCGCCATTGATCTGGGGGTCCCAGATCCTACGATCATCATTCATATCGGGCGGCTAAGTAGCATGATGTTTACCCGTCCGATGTGAACGGTTTTCTCTCTCTGGCGCCGGACGCGTGGCACTCGCTACATGGCATCAAACAAAACTTGGTTGAAACCGCTTGCCACTTGAAGCCCCTCCGATATTCTACCGGTTTTGTGGAATCCCGCTTTCGACGGAATCAGAACGATATCCATTGCATTTTATAATTTTTCGGGTCCGGGTGCTTGCGGCCTTTCCTTCTTTGAGAGGGTTGCCCTGCGATATTAGAAACTACCCCCGTTTCTCGAAATGGCCTCTGGATTTGCTAATTTGCGATAGCACGCATTACCATGGACCGACAGTCTGCGCGCTTGACCGACTGTCCTCTTTGCTCCGCGCTGACCACAAATTGCAACTGTTACGAGGATATCTCCGATAAGCTTGATCTTTATAAGACTTTTAATCCTTGGCATGATTTTTAAAGAGTTCATGAAAACTTAGAGAGTGTTCTAGGATCCAATTTGGATCACGACCTTCCCACTAAAAAAGCTTTTGGACCACCAAAAGATGGTTTTTAAGCATCAATCAAGTGAAGATATAGATTCCTCGCTTGCCCAATTTCTATCCATCTTGCACTGCTTGGTTTTGAACCTTTGAATCCAATCCTGAGGTACTCAACATCCCCTCTACGCGTTGTTCTCACCTTCTTGTCCAGAACTGTATCTTCATGCAATTCATTGAGATATTCAGGCAACAGATCATCAATAGAAGGCAATTGACTCTACTCTTCGAGATCTTCAATCAATGAAGGTTCAAATAGTCTCAAGCTTTCTGCTAATATTCATCAAAATTTCGATTAAGAAACAGAGATTATTGTTACAACTTACGTTGTTTGGTGAACTAACTGTTATGTCCACTGCCCATAATTCTACATAGTATTAACGCAGGTCAATTTCTTTAACAATTTTGTTGGGTTTCCTTTGCGATCAATGTAGGAATTACATTTAAAATGTTCAAATATTATTTTTAAAAATTCTTGAATTGTTATGGGATCTACCACCCTAATAAACCTTTACGCCATGCTTTTTGAATTCAACCAAAAAAATAACACATTTAAGAGAAAAAGGAGAATGGTTGTTTCTTGGATCGAAGTTCTCTCTTTCAATCTCTATTTTGACCGAGCCTTTAGTTGGACTTGGCCTACCTGTAACTACTGAATAGATGTGCATGTAAGCTGGCAAATCAAAGCAAAAAGCATTCTCACTGATTTTCTCAAGTATCTTGAAAGTTCCATATCTTATTGGCTTCAGCTTCTTACCTTCACCTTGCATTCTGTCTTTGCTTATATACAGCCAGACTTGATCACCAACTTGGAAACTATGCTTAATCCAATGCTTATCATGCCTTGCCTTATACTTGGCTTGGCTCTTTTCCAGTTGTTCCTATACTGCCTGGTGAATCTCTTAGATTTGTTCAATAAACTTGGTTGCCTTGTCCACATCACTGTGTCCATCAAATGCTATGTCTTTACCAAAGACAAAATCCAAGGGAAACCTTGGTGTGAAACCAAAACAGGTCTCAAAAGGAGATCTCTGTGTAGAAGAATGTTTAGCCCGGTTGTAAGCATGTTGCACATAACACAAATGTTCATCCCAAAGCTTGGGATGCTTGCTGCAATAGCCTCTAAGCAACTGGATCACTGTCCTGTTAACCACCTCTGTTTGGCCATCTGTTTGTGGATGAAAGGCTGTGCTCTTCTTCAGTCTGGTGTCCATCAATTCCCATAGACTTGACCAAAATTTCCCAACAAATCGGGAATCTCGATCAGATACAATGGAAGTGGGTAATCCAAAATGAACCCATACATGCTGAAAGAACAACTTTGTTGTTTATTCAGGTGTAATCTATTTGTTACAAGATATTAAAATACACATTTTGCTGAACCTATCCACAATAACATATAAATAGTCATGACCTTTTCTAGATTTAGGCAGTCCCCCAACAAAGTCCATGGAAACACTTTCCCAAGGATGAGAAGGAACTGGTAGTGGAGTGTACAAGCCTAGTTTTCTATTGATGGGCTTGCTTGTAGCACACATGGTACACCCTCTTACATATCTAGAAACTGTTTCATTCATTTTTTGCCAATAATAAAATCTTTGCAGCTGTGCCACTGTTTTACTTACACCAAAATGACCTAATATCAGGAAAGTATGTGCCTCTCTAATTATGTTAATTCTCTCTGTTTGTAGGATGCATAGCTTTCCCAAATGATACAAGAGTCGGTCCCTAACATAATAATTCAATTCTTCTACTTGTTTGCCACGACTTAAAGTTGCATATACATCTTTAAAATCTATATCTTGAGCATACTGTTCAATGTAGCTTTCATGCAATACTGAGTTATGCTTAAGTATAGTAGATGCATTTATGATCGGTCTGGACAACATATCTGCAACTTTATTGTGTATGCCCTTTTTATATCTGATGACAAGATGAAACTATTGTAGAAAACCCATCCACCTATAGTGTCTTGATTGCTGCAACTTAGTTTGTGAATGTAAATATTGAAGTGGTTGATGATCAATATGTATAACTGTCTCTTTGCCCATTAGATAATGTTTCCACTTTTTCACATTTTGTACTAATGCATACAATTCTTTAACATATGTGGGTTAATTAACTACTGCAGAATTAAATGTCTCAGAATGATAACATATGGGTTTACCATGCTACATCAACATTGCTCCCATGGCATAGTCACTGGCATCTATTTCAATTTCAAAGGGTCTTTGAAGATCGTGCAGTGCTAGTACTGGTGTTGTACTAATCTTTTCTTTTAAGATGTCGAAAGCTTTCTGTTGTTTGCCTCCCCATTGAAACACGTTATTCAATCCTGTTAAAGCATGTAAGGGAGCTACAATCAAGGAAAAGTTAGCAATAAACTTTTTCCAATACTGTGTTGCTCCTAGGAAGCTTCTAACTTCTGTAGCAGATTTGGGTTTAGGCCAATTTACAATGGCTGCAACCTTAGAGGGATCTATCTTCAATTCAACACCCCCTACAATATGACCCCAATAATTCAAAGATATTTTGCCAAATTCACATTTTGATAACTTAACATAAAGATTTTTTCTTTTCAAAACATCTAGAGTCTGCTTTACATGCTTCAAATGTTCTTCCCATGTTTTACTAAATATAAAAATGTCATCTAGATATACAATGACAAAATCATCAATAAAAGGCCTAAGTACATCTTTCATTACTGTCATGAAAGTAGCAGGAACATTAGTTAAGCCAAAAGGCATAACTAACCACTCATACAATCCCTGCTTCGTTTTGAAAGCAATCTTCCATGCATCTTACTCTGCAATGGTAGCCACTATGCAAGTGCAACTTGGAAAAGTAAACAGCTTCTTTCAACTGATCTAATAGATCATCTATGCGAGGAAGGGGATAACGATTTTTTATCGTTATCTTATTCAGTGCTCGGTAATCAATGCACATTCTCCATGAGCCATCTTTCTTTCTCACCAAGACAATTGGAGACCCACATGGTGATGTGCTAGGTCTTATGAACCCTTTCTCGAGCAGCTCCTGTACCTGCTTCTTGATTTCTACATTCTCTAAAGCGGACAACCTATACATTCTGATGTTAGGCAATGGAGCATCTTGCTGCAAATTAATATCATGTACTATTTCCTTTTTGGGTGGCAGACCTTTAGGTTCTTGAAATAGCATATCATATTCTGAAACAACTTTTTTCTAAATCAGCTCGCTGTTTAGCATTACAGCGCTCAAATACATTGGTTTTATCAGGTTTCTTTTCCTTTACAACCATCAGTAAAAATTGTTTGCATGAATTTACAATTCTTTTCATCTACCCTGAGTTTATGAGAGAATAATTATTCTTGAGTTTATGAGCTCTTACAATATATTCAATTCCATCTTTAACGAGTTGATACTTGTTTTCAGCTCTATAGAAAATGGCTTTCCTATCATACAACTAGGGACTCCCTAAAACAATTCCACATATATCCAAGGGTACCATATCTAACTCAACCTCATCTACAAATGCCGACCCAAAAGAAAACTAAAGTTTACATTGTTTAGTCACTTGTAGCTTTGCTTTGTCACATACCCAACCCAATGGATACGGCTTCTTGTGAGGTGTGGTTAGTAATCCCAACTTCTTTACAATTGTTTCAGAAATTAAGTTTACTTGTGAGCCACTATCAAACAAAGTATCAATCTTTTGATGCTTGGAAATAACTCTAATATGAAAAATCTCATGTCTTTTCCTCTCATTTCCTTCATTATCAGTAGATTGTGCAGAATTACTAGTAGATGCTTTAAAATTTTTACCTTTTACACCTGTGCTTGTGATTGTTGTTTCATCCCTTGAGTTTGACCCCAAGTCCTTCTGAATAGCTACAGCAGTCTTCTTCTTTTTGCCATCGTACTTCTTGGGCCTCAACTCCGGATGCAGAATCCAGGAGTGTTCATCATCATGCCCATCCTTCTTGCAGTGAGTGCATGAAGGTTTCGTCTTTTGTATAGTATTTGTCTTCCTCTCTTTCCATTTCTGCTTTCTCTTTTCCTTGTTCTTGTTTGCAATGGGTTTTGATAATCCCCGAACTTTTGGGTTCACATTCTTGCCTCTAGCCTCTAGATGTGTAGCCTGAACAAATACCTCATCTATGCTAATATGATTAAACATGAGAATGGTGTGTTTTAAATAGCTGTGTAGACCACCTATATACTTCAGCAGAGTTTCAGGTGAGTCTAAAGAAATTCCTAGAATCAAAGCTCTTTTTCTAAATTCTTGGGTGTAACTTTGTACACTTTGCCCTTTCAATTGGCGAAGAGTTTGCCAACTCATCATAGCTTGCTACATATAAGCTAATGGATAGAATTGTTTTTTAATTGCAAAAACAAATTCACTCCAGACAGAAAGAATTTTACCATGCTTCTTCATGTCAGCTTGTGTTCTGCTTTCCCACCATACCAAGGCAGTTCCTCGAAGGCGTAGGCTGGCTAGCTGAATCTTACTTTTGTCTGAATCAATGCTCTGCATCCTGCAATATACATCAATATGTCTAATCCAATTATCCAGCTTCTCTGCATTCAACTCTCCATCATATATTGGCAAATCAAATTTAACATCTAATTTAATTAAAGATGCTTTCTTCTTTTTATTTTTAGGACTATCAGGAGGTGTGGGAAGTTTTTCTTCTTTCCTTTGCCTTTAGAATGGTCATTTAGGAGAGATTCTTCTACTCCTTTGTCATGCTAGGAAGTTGAAGAATCTTCACTTCGACCTTTCTTAAACTCTCTATACATTTCCTCTACCATGGCCCTCATGGTCATGAAACTGTCCATGAACTGGGAGTCTGATTCCAAGGGACTTTCTTCTGCCATTTTCCTCCTAGGATAGACTCTTCCAATTTCTGGGTTAGCTTCAATCAACTCTCCTTCTCCTAATTTGAGCTTTGTCCTAGTTAGCATTCAACAAAAAAAACTCCAACACAAGCTTGTCTAACCTTAGCAACCTAGAGCTCTAATACCACTTGATCTGAAATTGATCTAAGACAATTAATAAGGTATTACAGATTCATGTGTATGTATGTCCCTATGTTATTTTACGTAACAGATCGATAAGATTGCGAAATACACAGGCATTGAAGCAGTGAAAGAAAACATAACAGGCAAACATATAAACACAACAAGTTTAATAAAGAGTTCACCCAATACTCCTAGGCTACGTCTCCTGGTCCAGCATTCAGTGGTGGGCTCTCTATTATGTTTTCAAGCAGAGTTTTACAACGGTGAGCTCAATTCGAGTCTCACTCAATAAATACAAATCAGTAAGACTGTACTTGGATCCCCCAAGTCTCTAGAATACACAGACTCTCCTTACTGACTCTGGACCTCTATTGGTCATAATAGTATGAGCCCAATTTGAGACTCATACATGACAGGCATAACAGAGGAGTGCGCTTGAACCTCTCAAGCCTTCCCTGGAGTGCACAGACTCTCTGACTCTCTCTGTCTCTGTCTTAATCCTGGCTCGATGTTGCCTTTGCTTCTGTAGGTCAGCTCAACTTCTCTCTGCTTTCGGCTTACTGCCTACTACTTTCAGCTTCTTAGCTTTCTCTGCTTACTGCTTAATCTATCAGTTGGTGGCTTTTAAGCCAATCTGCTTCCTGGTTGTTCGTTTCCGCTCCCGGCTTTCCGATTTCCTTGCCTCTGTCCGTTTGAATCCCTCTGTCCTGCGTGATTAGTCACTGTATAACACCTCACAGGGAGGTGGCCACCTATTTCATAACGGATGAGTGTCAGTTCTCTTGGACATGTTTGAAACGACCGTTTTTTCCGTTAACTCCAAGAATACCCGTGAAACACGACCTTCCACCAATGCATCGTCCATATCGGACTTCAAATCCTATTCAACTCTGCCTGTTGACCTCATCAAATCTGGTATCCATTGGAACGCGTCTCCGCCGTTGATCTGGGGCTCCGAGATCCTACGGTCATCGTTCATATCGGGCGGCTAAGTAGCATGATGTTTACCCGTCCGATGTGAACGGTTTTCTCTCTCTTTTGACGAACGCATGGCACTCGTTATATCGCATCGGGCGGAACTTGGTTGAAACACTTACTGCTTGAAGCCCCTCCGATATTCTGCCGGTTTTGTGGAATCCCACTTCCGACAGAATCGAAACAATATCCGTTGCATTTTATAATTTTTCGGGTCCGGGTGCTTGCGGCCTTTCCTTCTTTGAGGGGTTTTCCCTGCGATATATCGCTAATCGCATATCAGAAACTACCCCCGTTTCTTGAAATGGCCTCTGGATTTGCTAATTTGCGATAGCGCGCGTTACCATGGGCCGACGGTCTATGCGCTTGACCGATGGTCCTCGTTGCTCCGCGCTGATCACAAATTGCAACTGTTACGAGGATATCTCCGATAAGCTTGATCTTTATAAGACTTTTAATCCTTGGCATGATTTTTAAAGAGTTCATGAAAACTTAGAGAGTGTTCTAAAGATCCAATTTGGATCATCTCATGGGAGCGCAATAGTTCTGTACTTCAGATTCAGACGAAGAAGTAGAACGATGGCAGAACCGGCTGCACAAAGTGACGACGCTAAATTGCAACATGATGATTAGATCCCTGCGTTGTGTGACGACAGAGGCAAGGGAACTGCCAACGTATGTTGGAGTAACAGCAGTGGATGAATTCCTGGACAAATTTGAAAACATAGTACCAGAACAATAGTGGTACGGTGCGCTGGAATGGGCGTTGCACGCAACCCCTGCACAATGGTGGAATACACATCAAAAGACCATTAGAAACTGGTGCGAATGTAGTAGACGGATGTGCTTGCGGTTTGGAAGTCTCCAGCGTCAAACGAGAGCCAAGCAGCCAGGACAAAGCAGTTTGCGCGCCCACCTGTGTCGATGGGTGCAAACGTGTGTTGTGCAAACACATCCCAGACTACGGATCGAAAATCAGAACCAGACGCGGCGACGCACACCACAAATATTCCACGACGAAGCATTCAAAAAGCTATGCGGAATCATGAACAGAGTTCACCAGGTGAGACGAACTGACTGGGACCTACGCGTACCAGCAATTCGATGGGCCTATAGGGCCATAAGCAAAAACCGGAGCGTGGAAATGACCCCAACACTGACGAGAAGAGATGAAACCAGGAGAGCAGAGAAGAATCCCCATACCACAGCTCCCGCAGTTGGGACAAGACGCGAGGACCTGGGTAAAGGAATTAGGCAGTTACAGGAAGCCATTTGGCAAGGGAGCTTGAAACTTCGCGAACTTGATGAAGATTGGGTATGGCTGAGGAAGAAAAGCATGACATTGGACGAAGAAATCAGCAAACTAGAAACTGAAGTCGCACAAGCAGGTTGCACCGAGAAACTAAGCACGATGGGACAAGGTCTAGCCAGCCATACTACTGCATTAGAAGAAGTTGTGACCCTGCTACCATGGCTGTGACCGCACCTTACTAAACAGGGGAGCATACCATACAAAGAAGAACGCGACGCACTGTCGGACACAAGGGTAGTTGAGGGGTGCCCGCGGCCCGAGATAGCAGGAAAATTGAAGCCTCGCACCGGGGGTGCGACCACCTGACTATCCGTAGGAAGCAAAGTCTCATTGTTCCAAGCAGTTGAAAGAGAGCGCGGGACTATAAAAGAGTCTGTATGGGAGATACACAAGACGGAGGTTGCGCGTAGGATCAAGATGTCACAGGGGTCGCGACCACGCATAAGGGGCTACGCTGCTGCGCGGGTAGGCTGGAAGGTGACCGTTGGTGTCACTGTTCATGACAAGAGGTCCAATTTAAGGCAAAAGGGAGCAGGCGGCAGACAATTAAGACACGAATTAAGAACGAGATTTGGGACGATCTACCACCAAGAAGGCATTAATGATGCAGAAGTGGGGGGAAGGGTCGAATTCAAATTCAGAGGTCGCTATAAAAACCCCAGGGCCAGCTCCAAAGCAACACTTGGTTGTTTGAGAATTGAGCAAGTACAAAGCATTGAGCGTCGCGTACTCTTACCATCCTTAAGTGTAGACATAATGACAGCTGCTAGAACAAGAGTGTGATTCGCCGAAGTTACCGCGAAGCCCCGTATGGCCCATGAGGAGCCTGGAGAGGTGGCAGCTGCGCCGAAAGTTCCAAAATCACCACGCACACCGCGGCCACAAAAAGACAAGCAAACGATGGGGCCAGCCCGGGTACCCCCAACAAACCCACGGTTTGGCAAATTGTCAATGGCAGAGAAGGGAAAAGTCGTCACAATTGAAACAGTGGAGGAGGAAGACTTGCAGGCCCTAATTGCCCAAATTGAGGCGCAAGACGATGAGGCGGAGGATGTCTCCCAAAAGCATTCCGCGATGAAGTTACCTCCGTACATCCCCCATGGAAGGGGAAAGCCAAAGTATCGAAGGACCTGGAGGCCACAAAGAGTGCGCTCTAGACCCCGCTCCTCCCCAATGATATAAGATTCGAAGGTCCATCATTGGGACGAGTACCAACTATGAAGTTCGAAGATTGGGACCTCGTGGACAGCGAGAAGTTCCCATAGTTGGCCACGGAGAAGTTAGTAAAACAAAAATGGTTGCGTGGTGTGGAGAAGGTTGGGTTACTCCATCTGCGATGGATACCCCACTACCACCGCGCGCCGTCACCATTTTTGTCATCAGGCAGCTGTTGTGCCTGGTGCATGATGGGTATCTCTGGCTGGAGGAGCCGATTCCCATCACGGCCGATCTAATCCACTGAATCTCTCGACTGCCGGTCAAAGGAAATGACCCCGCGGCCATAGCAGGAAAAAGCAGCGACTTGGGCCTCGCAGAAGCTATGAAGGCCAAGTATAAACTAGAAAAGAGAAAGCGGGGGTACGCAATAGCCAGTATTAAAGACCAAGGGGTGCGCGTAGCCACCCAGCTGCTGGCCGGCAAGCTAATGAGGAAATGTCGCGCCGACGAAGTACCAGCATCTGTGATTGCGTTGGCAGAGCAATGCGCAGAGGGGGTCCAGTTCAACTGGGCGCAGTTCCTATGTGACGAATTTTTGACGAACTGCAGGGAGGCCCAGGAGCAGGGTAAGACCTTCCACTATGCATGGTTGCTCTTATCCATCCTGTTGGTTGCAGGGGAGCTGCCGACGGACAGTCAGTTTCCCGCTATTGAGGGTGACCTGCCCAAAGCCGCAAGGTACACCTCGCTGTGGGTTACAAAAGAGCAAATAGGATTTGCGAGATAAAGGTGTTTTGGGTGTTCATGGAAGCAAGCATCCAAACATGGATCAACCACAGGCCGCGCTTGTTCCCTACAGTATATAACAGCTTGCAAAGCGCGACAGAATTCAAAGCAGATATGCATAACCTGTATATCCGGGCATGCAAGGATCCAGCCCACACGTGGGTGAAGCTTCCGTTCATTGCAACGGATGATGCAATCTTCGATGTGATGGCGTCATGGTCTCCGAAGTGGCGCACTCCGAACTTGGCGGAACTGGAAAAGATCGCAGCGCAGCAACGAAAGAAGGACACCAAGCTGCGCCTCGCGCAGCTAGCTAAGAGGACGCACCGGGAACAAGAAGCAGCCACACGGCAAAAGGCAGTTGATACAGCAGCAACAGCACAGACAACAGAAACTAAAACCGCGCTCGCCAGAGAGGCCGAGGAAGGCCAGGAGATGTCCTCGGAGCAGCAGGCCGGGGAAGCAGACAGGGAGGAGAACCACGCGAATCCAAGTACGACACCAGCGCAACTCAAGCGGCCACGTGATCCCGAGAAAATAGGTCCCAGGAAGAAAGGAAAAGCCACGAAGACACCCAACGACCCGATCACGCTCACAGAAGGTGATCTATTGGATCTCAGCAAAACGATTCGGGAAGTCGCAGAGGATGCACTCCAGGGATTACGGATGGAGAAGAACAGTGTGTTGGGGGCGCTCAGCGCGCAGCTACAAGGTTTACAGGTACAGCACCCCCAAACAAGCACCATGGCCCAGCATGTCGCAATAGGAACCAATGAGACCGAACAGCCACTGCGCGGCCATATGGGTAACACCTTCATCTTGCCCGAAGGTGCGTTAGCAGCAACAAGCGAGGATGACCGTGTTGCGATGAGCAACATGATAGGCGTCGGTTTGAACTTGGTTGCCCTGCCGCGCAAAATATTGTACCAGCTGCAGGATGGGGTCATCACCGAACTCCGCACCCAGGAAGGCTGAGCGATCCAGGTCCTACATGAGCAGAAAATCCACATGGACCAGCTCAGCGTCCAGAGGGATGAGTTGATGGCGCAGGCCGTAGAGGATGCATGCAGGAGCGTTCCAGAGTTGGTCGTGCTGGCAGAGCTACCAACAGCAGAACGGGTCCATAGATTGGCGGCCGGAGTCCGCGAGGCCCGGGAGGAAACGACAAAGGTTCAGTTGGAGCTAAACCTGCAAATCGCCGAGCTGTGATTGAAGGCACAACCCTCCACACCCCCGGAAGTCAAAAAGCAGCACACCCACGCTATCTAGATGGGGTTGGAACAAATTGGCCAGGCGACCCAAGGGTGCACCGGGATGTTGGAGCAAGCACTCACCATACTTATGCACCTCCAGGAAGACCCGAACCTACAACGCCTAGAGGCAGAGGCGCGCAAGTTGCAGCAAGAGTATGACAGTGTCCGAGGCACCGTGCAGACGGTTGCCCTTACTCAAAGACTCGCCAGACTATAGCAGGCAAGGGCACTGAAGGACCGATTAGACATCGTGCACCAAAAGGAAGCCCTGCTTAAAGCACGCATCCAGCCATGGATCGATGAAGCGTTCACAGTCACAGCTACCATTGAAGGGAAGCTGGCACAGATGCAGGAACTGTATACAGTCGGACAGGAATGTGACCCGGCACACGAAAGTTCAGAAATACGCGTGCAACAAGTACAACAGGCAGCAAAACAGTGTGTTGCAGACACCCAAGCCGCACACAAC
This sequence comes from Pinus tabuliformis, assembly GCA_031772625.1. Lineage (NCBI taxonomy): Eukaryota > Viridiplantae > Streptophyta > Pinopsida > Pinales > Pinaceae > Pinus > Pinus tabuliformis. Next base: position 143,326,513 of record CM062806.1, on the reverse strand, counting down.
ATGCTAGATGGACTTCACGCAAGGATCATCGCAGCTGCAGAATGACTCGGGACAAGTCACGATGATTGTGTTAAGGGCCTGTTGGGCAGCGGATCCCCCCATAGTATGTTTTTGGGGCTTGAAACCCGAATTTTGGTAAAAGTGTAATGTAAAGACCTCATGAAAAGCAGGCACAGAATGCGAGAGTCTAGGGTTGTCCGCCCTACAATAATATAATTTAATGTATGGTATGTCGGCCTACCCATGGTCCGCGGACCATGGGATTGTATAAATAGAGCGAGGCTCTAAGTGTAAAGTAAGTTTTAGCTTGGAGAAGTCATATGGGTTTTGGATGATGAATTAGCTCTGAGTCTGTAAGTCCGAGTCTTGGGTTGCAGTAGTAGGAAGAGGCTCTACCGCTGAGTGCACAAAGGCCTGGTAGACTCCGCAACTATGTGCGCGGACCCCTGCAGCTGAGTGCGCAGGGCAGAGTTGGGATTGTACTAGGACAAAGAATTAATAAAAGATAAGTTGATTTTGGAATATTTTGTGTCTATGCTTCTGTTATATTTATGCATCTCTTTACAGTTTATGATTGCGCACACTTTTTATGAATGTTGAATGATTAATGAGAATATTGGGCCCACATAATTAAGTTAAGATCTATAATAAAAGCACAATGAGGAATAAGGATCTAGACAGCACCTCTTCGCGCTCTTTATAGAGCTACGCGGAATCAGTTGCACAAGTTGCGAAACACTGACGGCTGCGCGGGGCAGCGCAAGCACGCAGGATAGGTTCGCGAACTTCCCAGACTTCATCAAGAGATCCCTAGGGTGCGGAAACCTAGTTCCAACACCCTCCCATACTACCTCGGGTGAGACCTTAGTGCGCGCACCACAGACTATTGCCGAAAGGGCCGGTAGTTTCAAGATTTGTTTGGCTAAATCACTTCTGAACCTGGGTCAGGCCCCAACAAGCCAACAAAAGCTAATTACAGTCCAAGGTTCCTATAATCATAAACATATTATAGTCTCAATGTGGGGTTTGGAAAAATAGGATAATGTGACTAATTATACCTAAACCAGTCATTAACACTTCAAACAAATGTATACACTGTCAGGACTCAACAGACAGCCATTGGTAACCTCAAGAACCAAAAGCTAATCACTGTGTCTCTAGTTTCTGGTTTCTGTATGAATAGCATATCCAACCATGCTGTTAGGATTCTATGTTTTAGATAAATTGACTGAATTGCTACCAAAAAGCAACTAGAGAAAGCCGACTTCAGATTTATGACAATTGCAGAACATGGACCCAAATGTACAAATTCATAACAGACAACCATTAGCAACATCAAGTGCAAGGTAATTACAGTCCAGATTTCTGTATGCATAGCATATCTAGCAATTGGAGTTAGGATTCAATGTTAATTATGATGTGATTCAATTGGTACCCACTAACCAGAAGACAAAACCAAGTTCAGATTACAAGGCCACAAAATCTGGACGCATATCTAGATGCCCCCACAACAATCAATGGCCTCAGTGTGGGGTTTGTAAATTTAGGATAATGTGCCTAATTTTACCAAAACCAGGCATTACCACTTCAAAAAAAGTACACACCGTCATAACAGAAACAGCCATTGGCAACCTTGAGAACCATAAGCTAATTACTGTCCCCGGTTTCTATATTTGTAGCATATCCATCCATGGTGTTAGGATCCTACGATTTTATATAATTTAATTCAAATGCTACCCACAAGCCACTAAAAGCCCACTTCAGATTTAACATAACTGCAGAACCTGGAATCAGATCTAGACAGCCTATTAATAGCTTAAATGTGGGATTTGCATAAATACGAGGATGTCAGTTATATTTCCAAAAACAGCCATTAATACTTAAACAAATGTGTACACAGTCATAACAGACAGCCATTTGCAACCCCAAGAACGGCAAGCTGATTACAGTCCCAAGTTTTTATATCCATAGCATATCTAGCAATGATATTAGTATTTTATATTGTACACAACTTAATTCAGTTGCTACCCACTGGCCTGCAGATGAAACCAACTTCAGATTTATCATAAGGCAAAATTTGGACTCACTCTAGATGCCCCTACAACAATAAATAGCTGCAATGTGGGGCTTGTAAATTTACAAAGATGTGAATAATTTTGCTAAAACAAAGCGTCATCACTACAAAAATTTCACACAATCATAACAGACACAGCCATTGGTAACCTCAAAACCCATAAGCTAATTACTGTCCTGGTTTTTATACACATAACATATCCAGACATGGTGATTCTTGGTTTCTCTAATTAGATTCAGTTGCTACGCACAAGCCACTAGAGAAAACCCATTTCAGATTTAGCAGAACTGCAGAATTCGGACTCGGATCTAGATGCCCCAACAGAAATTAGATTCTTAAAGGTGGGATTAGCATAATTAGGAGGATGTCAATTATATTACTAAAAACAGCAATTAATACTTCAAGCAGATGTACATGCAGACATAACAGACACAACCATTCACAACTTCATGAATGGCAAGCCAATTACAATCCCAGATTTTTATATGCATAGCATATCCAGCAATGTTATTAGGATTTTACACTGTACACAAATTGATTCAATTGCTACACACTAGCCACTAGATGAAACTTAACTTACTTCAGATTTATCACAACGCAGAAATTGGACTCAAATTTCGATGCCCCAACTGCAATCAATAGCTTCATTGTGGGTTTGTAAACTTACGATGATGTGACTAATTTTACTGAAACCAGCCATTGAACCATATACGCAGTCATAAAACACAGACCAATTGGCATCCTCAGAAAACCACAGGTTAATTACTGTATAGCATATCCGGCCATGGAATTAGGATTCTATATTTTATATAATCAATGCAGTTGCCACCTACAAGAAAGTTAAAGGAAATATACTGCAGATATATCAGAGTAAGAGAATTTGGTCTCTGATCTAGATGCCCATGACAATATAATAGCTTAAATTAGTCGCATGACACAGGGACATGGGACACGTGGGTCCAAGTATCCAACATAGGATATGCTTACCCCCAAAACAGGACAAAGGATGTGTTATACAAACACAAAAATGAAACATGGACATAAAGATCCTATTTTTTTAAATTTAGAACATTACAAAACATTTATACAACTAGATACTATATCAATGATGATCAAACACAAGAAATTAGAATATTCAATAAAATACATCATAAAATAGAAGTTTTAAAAGACAACCAAAAACTGCAGTTTTCTCATTAAGATATTTGATGTTCTATTGAGTCACAAAAACTATGGGTGGGAATGCCAATGGAAAAAACACAACAGGGTAGATACTAGAAACGTAGATGTGAAGAATCTCATAGCTCATCACTGTCAATAGTCCTCCTCCATGTCAAAATCATCAAAATCACCATCACTGCCACTGCTCTCTCTCCATCCTCCTCCTCGTCATCCTCTATATCCAATCCAAGATCTGCATCTGCTAGGGTGGAGGATGACCCCTCAAGGATACCCATCATCAAAAGTGACCAGCTCTAGCACTGGTTCATTAAGATCCAAGTTAGTTAGTGCCAATTCAACACTACTGTGCAAACCTATATCATTAAAAAATACGTCCCACATTTTTGACTTCATCAGGACATATCATTTTTTAAAAATCCTCATACATCTTTTTAGAACCTTGGTGGTGTCGGACACGTTAGGACATGTCCAAGGCATGTGTCTAACATGTGTTTGAAAGGCGTCTTATTTTAGGACACATGCCAAACACATGTCAAAACAAGTTTCCTGACATGTCACATGTCCAACATGTGGGATATGCACAATGGTGTCCCGTAACTTAGCTCAAATATTAAGTTTGCATAGATAGGATGATGTGAGTTATTTTACCCAAAACAGAATTTAATACTTAAACAAAAACACACAATCATCACAGACAACCACTGGCAACTCAGGAACTGCAAGCTAACTACAGCCCCAGCTTTCTATATACATAGGATATCTAGCCAAGGTGTTAGGATTCTATGTTGTGCACAACTTGATTCAACTGCTAGCCACTAAACAAAATACAATTCAGATTTATAAGGAAAAATTTGAAATCAACTGTAGATGTCCCCACAACATTCACTCACTTCAATATGTTGTTTGTAAAATTAGGATAATGTGAATAATTTTACCAAAACATTAATATTTCAAACAAACGTATGCGTAATCATAACAAACATGACCATTGAAAATGTTAAAAACCATGGGCTAATTGTTTCAGAGCGACTTTGCATAAGCCCAAGCATAATGTTAGGAATATATCATGTATGTTATATATAATCTGATTCAAATGCTACCTAAAAGCAACTAAATAAGATAAGATAATTTTAACAACTGCCAACAAATGGCCAAAAGGTATATCAATTAGAATACGAAGTACAATCAGAGATATGAATCCGTAGGAGAGCACCAGGCTACCCAAAAGCATAAAGCAAGATAAAACCCCTTCAAATTTATTAGGAGGCAAACTTTGGACTCAAATCTAGATGCCCCCACAACAATTAATAGCTTCAAACTGGGGCTCGCAAATATAGGATTATGTGACTTATTTTACCAAAATCGGACGTTAATATTGCAAACAAATATATATACAGTCATAACAGATACAACCCATAACACAGGAATTAACTCAGCCATTAACACAGCCATAACACCCAGTGATAATCAACGGATACTAACATAAATCTTCACAAAAATAAAAGATTCACCAGGGTTCCATTGAAGCCTTACCTGAGGCTACATTAAAATATCAACCCCACATCGCCTTTTGCCTCCCTGTGGGCTGCTGAGATGAATCCAGCAGCAGAAAAGCTGTCAGGTATGCCCAAGAACAAAAACGCTGTCCCACAATTGCCACCACAGGTTGTTGAAATATGTAACTAAGTTTGGTCTTCATAATGACATATGTAATCATGATTTTATGTATTTAATGAAAAGAGAAAAATAAATTTATTACTGTTATTCTTGAGGCATGGGTTTCATGCTCAAGGAAATTCAAGCTCCATTGTGAGCTTCTAGGGCTTGTCATTGAGTCTACAAGTCAAGAAAGTCATTGTCATGTACGAAAGACCCTTCTTGGGCATGTTATATATTGTAAAGAAAATTACTTGAGTCAAAGTAGAGTCAAAAGACCCTCCAAGACCTTGTCAAATGTGCAAGCTTAAAGTCGGCCTTCTCAATAGACAAGTCGGCCTAGAGACAGTTAAAAGTTGGCCTACAAACATGGACAAGAAGCCTATACATAGAAGGACTTGGCCTCATTCAAGGACACTCTCACTCAAGCATAAAGAAGTTCGATCAAGAAAGAAAAGGAAGCCGAATAACTAGCGAAGCAAGGAGAGATAAAGGAAGGAAGAGCGAAGCACCTTGTGATCTGTTTTTGGGCTATATTCCCCCACACGTGTGAAGGTTAAGGCATCTTGCAACAAAAGATACAAAATTGCAATCACTCCAAGAGAGCCGAAGTTTTGGGCAAAGGAAGTCTCCCCTGCAAACCAAATTGACAAGAAGAAGATTCCATCTCAAGTGAAGGAGAAAGGAGACAAATCTGTCCATATTCTAGCCACACGTGTGAACTAGGGTTTCTGCAGAAGAAACTACTGGAGGCCAAAATTGCAGAAGAATCTTTTGGGAAGTCGAAGTTGCAGAAGAATCCACTGGAGGGTTGAAGTTGCAGAAGCTGCTAAGGACGAAGTTGTTGGAAAGAAATCATAGGTCTTGGAATTCGACAATTGAAGTTCTATAAAAAGAGAAGAATTCTAGTGGGTTTTCCTCTCAGTTATAGAGGTTTTGTCCCTGGCCAATCACCTATATCTTGTGTCCTCTTGTTTTACTATTCTTTATGGTTTGGTAGTTGTTTGATGAAAATAACACTAACTCTAATCAAGAGAAAGAAGAAGATAATCAAGTTAAGTGAAAATACATCACAAGCAGTTATCAAAGTAAGAGAAATCACCTAATCTTGTTGCCCCTATAATTCTCAACATGGTATCAGAGCTAAGGTGATAAGACAAGGAAAGGCGGCTTATATGAGGACCATCAAGAAGGAATACTCAAAGGCCAAAGCACAAGAAGATCATCAAAGTCATCACAAGGACAAGGATTACATCACCATCTTGAAGGAAGTATCTAAGGAGCATCAAAGTAAACCTCAAAACCCTAGCTCATCCAAAAGAAGGGTTTTTCAATTGAAGCATTGTTGTGAAGCTCTCACATTGAACAATCTTCATCACAAGGAAAAGAAGACCTCGGGACCCTACCTCCACTCATAGAAGGACTACATATTGAAGCATCTTAAAGTCTCTACATACTAAAGAAGTAGGAAGAAGTGTTGTCATCATCATCAAGGAATCAAGGTGAACTCCCTCTCTTTGAGTCAAGGATCACTTTTGAAGGAAGACATCTTATCTTATCGTCATCATCAATATCAAGAAGGCATCAAGCTAAAGATATTGTCATCAAGGAGTATCTTCACAAGTAAGTATCTTTATATTTATGTTTGAATCTGTCAAAATGACTTCATTTTGCAAGGAAAGCAACAAATTGGTTGGGTCTTCAAACTTTCTTCCATGGAAGAAGAAGGCAGATTTGATCCTCATAGAAAATGAAATCGTTGAGCATGTTAAGGGTTTTGTCACTAAACCTCCAAAGGAAGAAGCTCAAGCTCTAGCCTAGTATATGAAAGGGGAAATAAGGGCTCAAAGGATTCTTATAGAATCCATCAAAGATCCCTTCATTTTGTAAGTATCGAAGTTAGAAACATCAAAATAAATATACAAGAAGATAGTAGAATTATTCTCTGTAAGTACTGCTGGAGAAGTAATATCTTTGCGAAACGAGCTACACAAAATGAAGATCTCAAAGGAAGATGGAATAGCCCCATAATTTATGAAGGTATCAAAAATAAGAAACTAACTACAAGAGTTGGGAGAAATAATGTTCGATAAAGAAATAACCATCGTTGTGCTCAATGCACTACTTGATGAATGGGACAACTTTGCATCAAGCATCTATGGAAAGAAGGAAGCTTCCCCACTCAATGAACTTTTGTCATTATGTAAGATTGAAGAAACCAGGTTGAAGGCAAAAACTGATATAGGATCAAACGATCAAGTTCAAGCACTTGTTGCCATGGCTAAGAGAAAAGGAAAGTCTGGAAAATTTGGTCCTCAAAAAAAGAAGAAGAAGGATATTCTTATGTCAAAGATCAAATGCCATGGTTGTCACAAGTATGGGCATTACAAGAGACATTGTTTGAAATTCAAGGAGAACAACAAGAGGAAAGAAAGAAATGAAGCTCATATCATCAAAGAAGTGAAAGAACCTGATGAGAAGAAATCTGAAGATCAAATGCCATGGTTTTCAAGAGTATGGGCATTACAAGAGAGATTGTCTGAAATTCAAGAAGGACAACAAGAGGGAAGAAAGAAATGAAGCTCATACCATCAAAGAAGCGAAAGAACCTGATGAGAAGAAATCTAAAGGGATAGATCTTCAGTATTAGGGTTTCTCCATTACATAGCAAGGAAAAGTGGGAGATGAAAAGACCTCCAACGTGGCAGTCATGATGAGAAGCATTATGACGAGATGCATCATATTAGGAAATGGCATGATATTAGAAGCATATAATTAAAGCAAGAGCTCATTATAGAAGGATAACAGAAGTAGAAGCCTACATTGATACAACGGTCATCATAGAAAGGAAGTAGCTCTTGGTAACTATTACCGCTCAAACTAGCAGGTGTCCTAGGAAGGGATCCTATAGGGAAACTACTAGGTCAATGGCAACAATGGAGCAATAGCCCCTCGTCACCTCAACTAAGGGTCCCTACTCTTTACGAACTTTCGCCGATGCGAGACATAATACAAAGGGAATCACCGAATGAGTGAGTCAATAGAAGGTTAAGGAGTGATTCCTAAGGCCTATTCACAAGCAAGACTCAATTGTGTGGTTTGATTGCTTGAGAAGCAAGGTGTAAGGCTTTCTAGGAAGGGCCAAAGGGATTTCAAGGGCTACGGTTTGAGGATAAGACTTGTAAAGGAGACACCTAATCCTATAAATCCATGTGGAAACTTGGTTTTCAACTGGTCATTGTGAAAACAGCTTCAATAAGTTGTGGGACCACGCAAGGTCAAGTGGACCCAAAATTAGGTCAAGGGGATGGAATTGATCAACCAGGGGTGTGCTTGACCTAATTGAGAGGGATAAGGGGATCAAATGGGATATTTTTGGTAAATTTGATGTAATGATCCCAATGAGGTCACTATCCAAGGGAAGCAAGGGCAAGAAGCGATCTCGGAGTTAGGGCTTGAAATATCTCCAGATCCCACCATCAAAATTCCTTCAAATTTGGAGGTCCTCTAGAGGACACAATAGCGTAGAAGTGGGCAAGAGATCAAACTTTTTGGACGGGTGAATCATGAGAAAAATGATGCCCTAGGTTGTCTATGGAGGTTAGGCCTAGAAAGAAAGAGAGAAAGGTGAGAAAAATATGCTTTAAAGTGATCACCAATGGAGGATCATTGCCTAATACTTTTGGAGAGATGGAGTCAAGGTGATTCTAATACTTGGAATGGATTCACTTAGTCAAGGAGGCCTTTAGAACAACTTCACATGGCATTAGGACACGAGAACAATTGCTTCAAGGTATTTACACCTCGATTTGCAATATTTGATGGCTTATCAAGATGAAATTTTGGCAAAACATCTCTAGGAATATTCACTCATTCATACATGGCCCATGACATGATGCAACGCTATAGAAGAACAAATTTCTACAATTTCGCATATGAGAAGTAGTAAATTCCAGCCTAGTACAGCAAAAATCCTAGCAACATGCATGTGACATAAGAAAATAACAAGAATAACATTAAAAGAGTATATCCAATCATCAACATCTGCCAATAGTGAAGCTCCAAGACAAAAATGAAAGAGACCTGTTACCGCTCAAACTAGCAAGGGACCTAAAGGGGCAACTGCTAGACCAATGGCAACAAATGGAGACTTAGCCCACTTTCACCTCAGCTAAGGCTCCCTACTATTTACAAACTTTCACCGATGGGAGGAGACCCGATATATATGGAGTCACAAATGAAGGATAAATCAACAAGTGAATATAGAGTGACCCAAATAATCCCTTTCCAGAAGAGGTTTGAAGAATAAAGATTGCTTGCTTTATAAGCAAGGTACAATGTCTTCTAGGAGAAGGATGGGAAGATTTAAGGGTTAGGTGTAAGGAATATGACTTGTGAAAGAGTTTCCCAATCCCTAAAATCCTTATTAAAATTGGTATCCCGGATGGTTCTTAAAGAATTATCTTTTCAAAGGAATGGGAGCACACGAGACCACGTGGACCCAGCCTTGGTTAGGAGGTAAGATTTTAGCAACCAATGATACTCTTAACCCATACAAGAAGGGGAAAGGATCAAAGAAATAATTTTCACTTAAAGGTGTTGATTTGATCCTATGAGGCACTAGCCTTGGAGATACCATGGCAAAGTTTGATCTTGAAGCTAGGGCTTGGCTTTTCTCACAACTCCACCGTTGGAATGGCTTCAAAATTGGAGGCGACCTTTAGGAGACACTAGTGCAAGGGATGCTAGGAGATCAAAAAATTTCAAGGGCTATTTTGTTGGGAAAATGATTCCCTAGGTTACCCAACCCGGCTAGGCCTAGGAAAAGGTGAAAAAGAATTGATTTTGAATGGTCACCTCTTGGTAGATCAGTGCCTTAGTCTTAAGAGAATGGAGTTTATGATAAATATGAATGAGGACTTTGTTTCTTAGTCAAGTAGGCCTTAAAACTACCTCGCTAGTCTTCTAGGGCAAAGGGAAGCCACCTTAAAGCTTTTATACTTCGACTTGCAAAGGGAGATGGCTTATCATGATGAATTCGTTAATGGAATTGTCCCTAGGAAATTGCATTCAAATTACATGGCCCATACATTGAGAGATGCTATATAGAGACAAAATTCCACAATTTAAGTAGTGAATGCATATAACAATTAGCCCTAAAAATAGCGAAAATCCCAATCTAATGTATATGACAAAGTAAAACAAGAATAAAATTAAAAGCATTTACTTACAAGTAACAGAAAATATCCAACCATCCACAATTTGAAAATAGAGAAGCTCCAAGATAAGATAAACCAAATCGAAACATCAAAATTCATCCATAAAGCTTCAATTCATGCTCTAAGCAAAAGTGCAAAATTCTCAAGAGAGAGAAAAGATCCAATCCAAAGTGATGATGAGAAAATGAATTCATCTCACTTGTATTTATACACTAGTGAGGATTTGAAATTAGTCTCCTTGCCCTAAATAAGCCCCAAAAATAAAATAATGTGCTAATAATCTAACTTTTGGTGACAAGCCCACCAAACTAGCTCACAAATGAAAGAATAAGTCTCTTAAGATGTCAAATGATGAATAATACATGTCGTAGGGCTCTCCAAGAGGCCTGATGAGGTCCATAGGTGCCATTATGAAGAATAGGACCCTTAAAAGTGATAGACAAGGGGTTGGCACCTTGTTCTCCAAACAATAAACATGTGGTGCTCCCAATGGGTGTGGGGGAATAATAATAGCCTCATGGGTCTCCAAATGAGTCAAAGATGCTCTGATAATGGTGTAGGTTATGCCACATCATCCTACATGTCATGGGTCAATTGCGAAGTGTATGGCAAAGGTGAACCAGGTGCATATTACTCGTCCAATAGGTGAATCTTGAGCAATCTATGAACATCCTCAGGGATCCACGGAGTACTGTCTACTGCTGTGGAGGCGCATTACTCTCAACACACACCCTACATGTGCCAATGTATCCCTCTGGAGGATTAGGACCCCGTATAGGGAGACCAAACACAAGATAGAGACCATCTGCAATCCTGCACAAGATCCAATGCATCCTCTAGCCTTCCAATACAACAAGTCATTAGAGAAATCGAGTAAATGAGCATACCAACCATGGACCACAAGTGGGGACCTCATAATGGTTTGCCCTTCCATTATGGGCTTCGGGATATGCCAATGTCTCCTAAACTCCAAATGGGGTTAACCAAGTATCCTATTAGGTGGTTTCTCCTTCTAAAGGCAATAATATGTTCAAGGTACACCCTTCAAAAAGTGGTGTTGTGTGATAGACAGGTGAATGAAGTAGGGGATGAGAAGGGGCAGCCCTGGGCCACATGCTGGGGTATAAGGGTAGCTAATAAAAGGGAAGCCAACACTTGGGTTTATAATGTATAGGATGGAGCAATCGTGGTACATGAGGTTCCCGACCTTGATTTTTCCACCCTCCTTTATATGTCTTTTGTCTTTTTATGATTTTCTTTGATTAACTGCTCGAGGCTCAAGGGGCAAGAGCATTATGCATAAGATATAGTGATGAATACCCCCCTTTAAGATAGGGCGATTCATTACCCACTAGGGGTTGGGACAATCATGGGTTCCTATATGATGAAGGAGGCTCATAGACCCTGTAAGAACCAAGGGTTATGGCCATGATGATGGGGTAGAGCTCATGTATTGGCTTTTGCCCACATGCTAAATGTGTTTGTCCCAACCATCTTTTTGTGTTTTGTGGTACATTTTCCTGTTAAATGTGGTCAAATATGCTTTTACTTTTCTTTTTAGCTGCATCAACCTCCAGGGCATCATTCCAGACCTGACCCAAGGTGTGGGCAAGGGGAAAGGGAGAGCTAGCCCTATGTGGACCCAGTGGAGGAATGTGGACCTAGGTGGGAGAAATGATGAATGGGGAAATAATGAGTGGAAAGGGGGTAATATATGCAGATAAGGGAGCGGGACCACGCAACCAAAATCAGGGTTTCCCGTGAAATACCATCCCTAAAGCCAAATGGTCAGTAAAAGAGATCCCATGGGACTAGAATCCAAGGTTAATATCCCAAAGGGGCCAAGGAGACAAGAGCATAGACCTAGCCCATTCTTTCCGTCAAATCCCTCCATTAATCCATACCCAAATGTGTCCATAATAAGCAAACTACAATACTCAGTTACCAAATGATAAGGCATACCTTTAGGTTCGGGACGCCCACCTTCAAACATACGATCATGGCATATGGGAGAGGGACCACATGGTTGGCTCAGGTGGAGAAAACATGGCACAACGAACTAGTTGGTTGCTGCAAGGGGCTGCTAGCTACCCGCTGAGGATCATCTTGGAGAAAAAAATTCTCCTAGGGATATCACCCACAAAATGGTGGGTAACATTTGGCTCCACCTAGGACGTCATTTCTCGAAGAAGTGGACAAAGTTACTTGAACAGGAGGTCACAAGAACTCCAGCAATCTCTTGGCCACCGTAGACCTGTTACCTACACATATAATAGATGAAGAACATGGGGCAGCATGCTTTCATGGCGTCTCATTAACGCACATGCTTAATGTTGGGCCATAAAATCAGCAAGAAATAAGATATGCAAAGATGCATCTATCTACCATGAGAAATATCATATGACAGTAGTTCTAATGTGAAAATGAGCATGCAATGCATCCTACCCTAACATGCATATGACGAAGCTTTTATTAAGTGTAATCATCAATTCAATATAAATATGCATGCTTATATGATTACTCATGCAGCAAATCCCAAAGCGAATGCAAACCCAAACACATGGAGGATGTTGTGGGCGAGAGGTGGGAAAATATCATGCCCACACATGGATGATTATGCGAGAAGAGGTAAGAAAATGATGTAATCTAGTGCATGAGATCTTCTCTTGCAACCAAAATATAGAGATGTCAACAACCAAGCTCATAAATTTTTTTATGGATGGCAATCTCTAACATATCACTTCCACCATTGCCCTTATTGTTTACGTCATGGCTTATGGCCTTCATCGGGTTACGATTAGTAGGAAAGGGAGGCTGATGAGATGGAGAAACACAAGTAGGTTGCACTTGACGTACACTGGAGAGAGGAGACTATGAAGTGATCAAAACCCTGAGGGTGCGTCCAAGGAGGAAAAGTATAATCAATGAAGGGTTTTTCCTTGACACTATACTCGGGAGGGGGGAAGGGCTCACAATTACTTGAGATCATATGACCAGGGGTGAGGGAATCACTTGATGAAGACTCAAGATGATGACCAAGGAAGGAAGAAATATTGTATTCAACAGGTTTTTCCTTCCCAAAATCATAATCTAAAGGCTCAAGTGATTTGAACATAGAATCATACTCATGAGAAGTGGGAGCCTTATCAATTTCCTTAGTATCAAAGATTGGGTCTCTCCTAAAAGGAAAATATATCACTTCCAACTACCTGTCTTTATGTAAAGGAAAATGAAGATTCTCCTTCCCAAGGGTATCAATGGGTATGTCATCATAAATAATGCCTGAGGGGAAGGGAAGACCAATCTCATCCTCATCCTCCTTGTCGGTGTCGTAAATGGGAGCACAATCAAATTGAGGACCAACAACTTCCCATTTCTCCCTTTCAATGTGGAAGTAATCTTCAATGTCATCTTTCAAAGAGTTAATGGGGTCAACTTCCTCAAGGTTCTCAAAAGAAGAATCATTAGAAGTAATATCCTTGAGAATGGTAAGGTTAGTCTCAACTTCACCTTCCATAGACTTATTCTTCCCAACACGTGTGTTCTCAAAATCATCCTTCTCACCATGCAGACCTATTGACGGTGTTGGACCCGCCAACCTTCAGGAGATCTCCCCAGTATGAAGTCCCAACTAGACCTCACACCGTTTGCTATAGGAGTCCTATCCCATATGATGGCCCTGTTGCCATTATCTTAAATGTTTGCCTTAGCTCTTACTTGTCAGCACAAGAGAGTGGTCTGCTTTGTCTTCGAACAGCGAGATTTGCGTGCCTAGTGAATGCTAGTGTTACTTGTGTCAAGGTTCTTTCACAGCAAAGAGAGAGGGTGGGAGTGAGTCTCTAGTCGGAAGGAAGGAAGTCCCAACTCTGTCAGAGACACACAACACAACAGGACATGCACAGCTTCCGGAAGAGCAATCCACATGAATGCGGCAGTCACAACACACAAAGGAAGATAGCACGTACAACCAGTGTTTTAAAAACCGTTTTTAAAAACCGGTTACCGGTCTAACCGGCCGGTTAGCAAGCCCGCCAGTCTAAACGGGCCAAAAAACCCGGTTTAAATGCTGATTTCTCCATTTTTTTGCCCTAACTGGTGAAAACCGGCCGGTTTAGGACGGAACCGGCCGGTTTGTAACAAACCGGCCGGTTTTGTCCTAAACCGGCCGGTTTTAGGCACACCCACCATAAAGTTAAAAAAGCATATTTTTTACTGTGTATGAGGGGTTTTGGGGGGGGAACTAAGGGTGTTTCAACCCTAACAATGTTGGCAATTAATGGTAATGTTAAATTCTTAAAGTAAAAGTGACATTTCCTTTAATTTTCATTTTCATCCTTTTACTTAAATTTTTAACATTACCATGAAATGACTCAGGGTGTTTGAGAGTGGTTTCGACCTCATTGGATTTCATATGGAGAAACTAGAATTTTAGATTTCACTCAAAATTCAGCAGACTTAATGGTTTTCAGGATTTCATGGTTTAGGGGTAAACAATAAATGCAATTAGAGCTCCAAATGATGAGAAAAACTCCTGATCTAGATCCCATTGTGTTGGACGATATTGATCCAACATCAGAATGGGCGGAGGAGACTGAAGAACCTGTGTTTGAGGCTGATTTTGATATCGACATGGCTTTGGCAGGGGATGAAGCAGATTATGTAGTGGCATCAGAACCAGGATCAATAGCGGCATCAAGGAAAGGCAAAGAACCAATGGAAGGCACTAGTCATGCAGGTCGACAAACTCGTGCTTCCATTAGGTCCACTTCTATTGTCATTGGTGGCATTGATACTGAGGTTGCAGATCAGGCTGAGGCATCCTCAGACTCTGAACCAAATGATGTCTATGTAGCTCCTGATGATGATCTTGTGTCTAGTAGTGGTGATGAACTTGATGATTGATCATGTGTACACTGTAGACTTGTAGTAGGCCAATGGCCTCATAGCTTGCAGCATTGTTTTTGGACTTTATAGGCCATTTAGAGCCTCATTTCTTATGTATTTTGCTATTTTGTTGATGATATGTATTGCACTCGGTGCCATTTTGATATATTCACCTTTACATGGTATATAAATGAGCAAACTTTGCATATTTTGTCTCTATTGGCTTGGAATCATGGTTTTACATCTTAAAAATAGTTTTGTTTCATTAAAAATTAATTATTTAATGTATTTTTTTAAAACCGGTTCGTTTAGACCAAACCAGCCCCGGTTAGATCAGTTCCGGTTGGTAAACCGGTTCATTAGGTGGACCGGTCCGATCACCGGTTCCGGTTTTAAAAACATTGCGTACAACACCCAGCGGGGCAGTTCGCGCAAGTGCGACTGTCGTTATAACCAGTTTACGTGAAAGGTTTTGTTTGATATCCGGGGAGTTAACCAACACGAGAAGGACAACGTTAACAATTTATACAACACATTGTCATTAATATATGCAATGTTTTACAACTCGGACTCGGACTCGGACTCGGCCGAGGATCGACTCCGACTCGGACTCCGACTCGGTAATGACTCGGCCGGCTCGATTTCAATGACTCGGTCGTTGTAAAAAATACATTAAATATTTATTTTTTTTATAAAAAAACATAATTTTAAATATTTTAAACATAATTTTAAAGATTTTAATTCAAGTTTCCAAACACACAACATTATAATATACATGGAAGACAACATATGATCAAAGTAGGCTCATGAACCAATCCATTATATCAAAATGGTACGGTGGTACCCAATGGCAATAGTAAATACATAGTCAACTGTAGTCTGTCATACATGATCAAAGACTCAAGAGTCAAAACAAAATACAAATAACCAAGGAGGCTAGTAGCTACTGCCAGAGGAGCCAAGATCATCTCGACCAATCTCTGGATCATCATCATCAGAGTCAACTGTCAGACAAGGGGCCCCATCAATGACCGGTACTGGCTACTGCTAGAGTTGCCAACATCATCTAGCTCAGTGTTACTTGGGAGCAGGAGCGGAAGTGGGGAGCGAGAGCGAAAACGAGAGCAGAAGCGACATTTTCAGAAGCTCCAGGTTTGAGAGCGAATCCCAGAGGAGTTCAACAACCAATGTCACTAACATCAAGGTACACAGAGGGATTGGTGCTCTTGATTAAATACGAGTTCCATACCCTAATACATGACAAAATTCAATGGAAACATTGCAATCCTCCAATCCTAAAACCCTGAAAAAATGATAAGTCTGCTGGATTTTGAATGAAATCTAAAATTCTACTTTCTCCATATGAAATCCAATGAGGCTGGAACCACTCTTAAACATCCTGAGTCATTTCATGGTAATGTTAAAAATTTAAGTAAAAGGATGAAAATGAAGATTAAGGAGAATGTCACTTTTACTTTAAGAATTTAACATTACCATAAAATTTGAACATCATATCAATACTAGGAGAGGGGAATGGACCCCAAATAGCACTTAACCAATTTAGAAAACACCTTGGAGTCCCCAACAATCAGCCAAATGTTAAAAAGTTAAAAAAAAAATAGAAAAATCGTTGTTTCTTTGGGTGACTGGCTGAATTTAATGACTCGGCCGAGTAGATGTGCAAAACGGCCAGGTTGACCGAGTCATGACTGACTCGGCCGAGTCATGCAATAACTCGGCCGAGTCAGTCATGACTCGGCCTCCCGGACTGGTTTTTCTACCGAGTCACTCCTCAAGGCTTCAACTCGGTTCGACTCGGCCGTTTCGGTTTCGAAACGGCCGATTTGTAAAACAATGAATATATGTATTAGAACCGCTGAACGAGTTCAACCGTTTAACACAGGTTAAAGCAACATGTATTACAAGTGTTCAAGAATAATTCTTACAAATAGTTACAACACGTGTGAAAACGTGTCGGCCTATGAGCAAACTTCTGAATTAAGCAAAAGTTCCAAGACACATAGATACACCATACATCACTAACCCCATGGGCGGGGCGTTGGACCCACTACTCGCTCCTCAAAGAAAAGATTACAGACTCTCAACGCTATGTGGGAGGAGCCAAGGTGAAAAAGTCCCTTGCATGTACAAATGAGGGGGTATTTATAGCCAAGGGTGAAACTGGCCCTTGTGACAGTTCGACTTTCCTCATGGCTATTTGACTTTCGCGACCTTTCAGATTACATGACTCTTCAAATTACAAGCGCGTCTCTTGGACTTTCACGTTACATTACATTGCTTGACAACAGTATGGCCCACAGTAGTGATGTGGCCGACATGACTCATGACACGACTCGACATGACTGTGTTGGTATGTTCATGCTATTGTTGGTGTGCATGTCGAGCTACAGTGTTGCTTAGTGATGGATGTCCTCTTGGTGTATCACAGCTTCACCTCCGCATGGAAAGGTGTGCGGAGTCCTCGATGGTCATTAGGTTCGCTTGATGTTGCATGTGCACGTTGCTCCTTTGCTTGTACTTTGGCAACTCACGAACCGCAAGCTAATTACAATCCTATATGCATAAGCATATCTAGCCAAGGTGTTAAGAATCTCTATGTGGAAAAAGGTATTAGAATTCTATGTTGTATACAATTTGACATAATTGTATAGCCACTAGATAAAACCCACTTCAGATTTATAATAAGAATGAATTTGGACTCAATTGTAGATGTCCTCACAACATTCACTTGCTTCAATGTCGTGTTTATAAAATTACGATGATGTCAATAATTTTACCAAAACCAGCCATTAATACTTAATACTTCAGCTATTTTAACAAACACAACCGTTGACAACCTTAAAAACCACGGTCTAATTGTTCCAGAGTTATTTATGCATAGTATATCCAACCATAATCTCCGGAAACTATCCTCTATGTTCTATATAATCTGCTACCCACATGCCACTAAATAAGATAAGATAATTTTATCAATGTTAAACAAATGATCAAAAGGTCAATCAATGGGATTAGCAAATACAATCAGTGATAACAATCTGTAGAATAGCTCTAGGCTACCTCAAAAGCATAAAACAATATAAAACCCATCTCAGATTTATTAGAAGGCAAAATTTGGACTCAAATATAGATGCCCTGCAACAATCAACAGCATCAATGGGGTTTACAAAAATAGGATCGTGTGACTTCACCAAAATCGGCCCTTTAAAATTCAAACAGGTGTATATATAGACAGTCATAGCCGATAAAAAACCGTTAACACAGGAATTAGCATAGCCGGTAACACAGCCATAACAACCATTGATAAACAATGGATACTGACAAAAATCTTCACAAAACTAAATGATCCACCAGAGTTCCATTCAAGCCCTACCTGAGGCTACAATGATATATCATCCCCACGACTTCTTTTCCCGTCCTGTGGGTTGTTGAGAAGCCACAATGGACTGAATCCAGCAACAGAAAAGCTGTCAAGTACGCCCATGAAGGAAAACACCATCGCCACGATGGCCACCATAGGCATCATCATTATACCAATCATAAATGCAACTGAACCAACCAACATGAGAGCCGAAGCCATCCCAAACAATAACCAAGTGAGCCCCACAGGGCTCCACTGTGTTCTTACGGAAGATAAATTTGTTGATGTGGGGTAATCTAAAATGGAGAATAACAGCAACCCAAGATCTTTAAACAGGTCCTCTGCCTGGTGGGGTTGCCGCTGCTGCTGCGGTACTCTCGTTCGTAAATACCCCGCCTGTAACATGATTGATGTTGATAGAAATCTTTATCATAGATCTTTTTCCCTGATGATTCTAGTCCGCAATATTTGAAGAGGATAACCAGTGTGAAAAATGGAGGAAGGTACTGGAAAGGTTGTTTCGAAGGTTCCTATTGTGTCAGCATAACAGTTTTGCCTTATCCGTTCTTTAACTGACCTGATCTTCAATCAGGACAATCGCATGTAGATTCGAGGTCTGGAAGTTACACGTGGAAACCCTTTGTGTAAGGACTCGAAGTTGTTAGAGGATAAGCTATTTGCAACAGGCGTCTCTAGAAATAGACCTGAATCAGTGTTGGAATGGTAGTTTTTGTCTCATGAGGATGAAATTTGGACTTATCCATTTTAAGCCAAATGGGAATAATTATCTTCTAATCCTAATAACCATAACCATGACGAGTACACAGATTATCTATGTAAATGGGCTATCTAAATGGAATATGCAATTAAAAATTAAAATTTTTTAATATATGATTAAATCATTAAATAAATTTATTTTAATTTTAGATTTATTAATTATTATAAAAGTTTGAAATTTATTAATATATATATATAGATTTATTAGATTTATTAATTATTATAATAATAAATTAGATTTTTTGTGGTAATAATTTAGGGTGATGTATTTACGATCTCTTTGCGGTAATAATTTATGATCTCTACGGTCATAATTTACGATCTCTTTGCGGTAATAATTCACGATCTCTCTACGGTAATAGAAAACCAATCTGAGGCACATGCGTCTGCGGTCCAGCTTGCGGATATCAAGTGCACACATTCCTTATATTTTTCTAATACATATATTCTCATATATTTTCAAGTATGAATAATTCACCACAATTACCAAAGATTACCAAAGAGTGCACACATTCCTTATATTTTTCTAATACATATATTCTCATATATTTTCAAGTATGAATAATTCACCACAATTACCAAAGATTACCAAAGGTAGACCTAGCACAGTTACTTTACGCAGCCTCTATGAGTATATAGAGTCTTTAGAGAAACCTAGAGAAGAAAGAGAAGTCAAGCTACAAACGGAGTTAACAGCCAAGCTGAAAAATAAATTCACATCTCTTGAAGACAAGATCCAAAAACAAATAGAAAATAAAATAAAACTATTGGAGAATAAGATGGAGGCAACGGAGACTAGATTGCAGGTTATAGAAAA
The DNA here is from genome assembly GCA_031772625.1 of Pinus tabuliformis. Taxonomy (NCBI): domain Eukaryota; kingdom Viridiplantae; phylum Streptophyta; class Pinopsida; order Pinales; family Pinaceae; genus Pinus; species Pinus tabuliformis. The sequence goes on along the minus strand of CM062806.1, from coordinate 143,306,525 downwards.
ACAAAACCAAGATATGAACCAAACATCCCAGCAAGTAGATGTTGATACTTTAGAGAGTCTTAAAATGAAGGACATGATTAAAGAGCTAGAAGAGAAAGTTAATAGCCGCCTCACCCTAAATAGTGTGGCAAGTAAATTAGATGTCAAACCAATTAAAGATGAAATGAAAAAATTGATAGAATTAGACCATGAGCATAACAAAAGGGCCTTGAACCTTATAATCTTCGGTTTGAAAAAGGAGGTAGACGATGATACTTTAGCCATAGCCCACACAGAAATACATAATAGATTACAAATTGAAACAACGTGTCTCATAGAAGCAACAAGGTTGGGGAAACTAACTGAGAATAAAGGAAGGTTAATCCGAATAAAGGTGAGCTCTACTAACCATAAGTATGACATACTTAGTAAAACCTCAAGTCTAAAAGGAACGGGAATATTTATAAATGAAGATCTCATTCCAAAAGATCAAGCAGAATTGAGAAAGGAGTTTCAAAAGGTAAAGGAAGCTAGGAAGGAAGGAAAATGGGCAATAATCAAAAATAGAAAAGTCGTTATTCGATATAAAAACCAAAAAGATAATAATAAATAGGAATTCAACATGCTCTGGATTCTTTCTTGGAACTATCGGGGCTTTCCATGGAACAAAGGCCCCAAGCTAAGTTGGATCTCGAATGATGTTGATAAAATTTTGCTTGTTGAAACTTGGGAGCACAAAGAATCTAAGGTCCCTAACATAGATGGCTTTACATTATGGTCTACCTAGAATAAGCGATCCTCCCATAGAGGCATTGGGGGTATAGCTTATTACATTAAGAAGAACATCTCTCCTCATGCTAGGATTTATAAAAACAACCCTTACAACCAATATAGTTGGATAGAAATTACTGACATTTATGATAAAAATACCTACATGGCAATCTGTTATTTCCCACCCATCAATTCTAACTTCTATAAGAAAAAGAATCTAGATAAAAATAGTCCTTACAATGGTTTAGAGAATGATATTTCTAGCCTAAGTAATGAAGGCAATATCCTTTTAATGGGTGACTTTAATGTTTGAACTTCAAGCAACCAAGCTATTCTTCTAAGCAATCATTCCAACCCCAATCCTCTTTGGTTAGACGAAGACCTTCCTCTGGCTAGCTGGTACAAAAGGAGCTCTGAAGACCTCAGGGGAATTTGTTTAGGTCGAAGCTAGTCAAGCTCTGTAGTGCTTAGGATCTCATAATTTGCAACGATCTAAAGAAGTGGCCCAATTCTAGCCAGATGACTTGCATCCATGGGCTTGGTAACAACGTGGTAGACTATGTTATCTCTGATCTCCCTCTATACAACGAAATAACAAATTTTGACATCTTAAACGACAACGAGCCTGACTCTGATCATAGGCCTTTACTTATAACTCTCAATTTTGTCATGCACAGAGATCCCATAGAAGATAATCCTTATAGCCAAAAGAAGTTAATCTTTGATAGAAATAAAAAAGATCTCTTTCCAAATGAATTAAAAAATATTTTGCTTCCTTTATCTAGTATAGACAACATAGAAGATCTCTATCATAATTTTACTACAACTCTCATATTCTATTAACAAGTTCTCAATTGAAGTTTCAAGTAATAAAAGAAATAGTAAAACCAACCCATGGTATGACAAAAGTGCGAGGAGAGCAATTAAGGAAGTTGTTGATGAATCTCTTAAAATTGGCAAGATAAAAATATAAAAAGCCCTAACTAAAAGGGAAAAAAGGCAATATATTCATAAAAGACAAGAGAATCTCTTACACCTCTATAAGGTAGCTCCTAAGAAATTTTGGAGGCAGATTCTAACTAGGAAAACTAAAGATAATAATAAAATTGCTTTACACGACTGGAATTCCTATCTTAAAAAGCTTTATGAATCTCCAAATGTCATGGATAACTTTGAAACCCTGCTCACAACGAAAGAAGTTTTCTCATTAGAAGACAATGATTTTGGGGTTAATCACTTGGCTAATGGGAAAGCTAAGGACATTGAAGGTTACCAAGCGGAAATCTTAAAAATTGGAGGTCATGTCTTCATCCCCCACATTCACAAGCTTTTCAATCAAGCGGTCAAGCAAGGGTTCCCTAAACCATGGACTCAAAGACTCATTATCCCTATTTTTAAAAGTGGGGATACAAATAACCCCTCTAATTATCGGACAATTATGATCATCCATCTCCTAGCCAAGTTATGTGGTATTATTTTGGAAAGGAAGTTGAGCATATGGCTTGAAAATGAAGGTAAGCGGGCTAAAGGCCAAGCAGGTTTTAGAAAGCAACACTCAACAACAGACCACCTCGTTATGCTTAGAATCATTGTGGAGGAATGCCACAATGATAAATCCAATCTCTTTTGTTGCTATGTGGACTTTAGAAAGGCTTTCGATACGGTTCCTAGAAACAAACTTTGGAATAGATTAGAAGAGCTAAAGGTTCCTTTTGAGTTGAGAGCTGCCGCTACAAGGTTATACGAGAATGTAATTGCCAAGTTAAAGAGCAATGAGGGGTGGTCGAAAGATATTAAGTGTAATATCGGAGTTAAACAAGGTTGCCCCCTTTCCCCTACCCTATTTGGCATTTACATCGACAAGCTGGAAGGTTGTTTAGAGGAAGCAGGATGTGCTAGCACGATCTTAGCTGGGATAGTCATCATCCTTCTTCTCTATGTTGACGATATTGTTCTTCTTGCAAGGTGCCCATCTGATCTTGATAAGCAACTTATACTTCTTAAGGAATTTTGCTCTACCATGGGTATGATTGTTAACACTGACAAAACAAAAGTTATGATTATCAAATCCAAGAAGGACACTTACGTTAATTTTATGTATGAAAATAGTAACTTGGAGGAAGTGTCTTCCTACAAGTACCTAGGAATTGATATTCATCACAAGCTCAACTGGAACTATAGCATTGAGAAAAGGATTAATGGGGGATGGAAAGCTTATTTTGGTCTTGAAAATAATTGTAAAATGGCAAACCTCGTAATATGGGATAGAAAGAAGTTCCTCTTTGAAACTTTAGTCACTCTGGTTATCTTATATGGATGTGAGGTTTGGGGTTGTAGCATCTCTAGAGAATCCTGGAGAAAGATTGAGCAAATTTAGAAGCGTTTTATAACGTATAACCTCAAAATTAAAAGAAACACACCCTATCCTATTCTCCTTATAGAAGTGGGTCTTTCCCCTAGCGAGAGCCTAGCTATGACTAGGCTTCTGTTGTAGAAGCACAAACTCAATAACATAGGAGACCATAAGCTTCCTAAGCTAGCTTTAAATTCCAGCCAAAACCACCTAAGGCTCAAACGAGGTTGGTATAAAGACACCAAGGCTTGGTTAAACCATTGGGAGATCGACGAGAATGTTGCATTGCAAAACATTAATAACATTAAAAATATTGTTACTTCTAAATTCAAAGAAAAAATGTGGTGTGAGAAAGATTTAGTAGCTAAGATAAAATTAAGATATTATAAGGAGGTCATCAACCCCACCCTAGAAGATCAAAAGTATCTCTCTGTTTTATCTAGCTCAAAGAAGAAAATTAATATAGCCAACATTAGAACGAACTCTCATGAGCTCCATAGTGAAACGGGTCCTGTTGAAATGTGCAACAAGAAATGCTAAAAATAGAATTGTTGTAAATAGCCGGGCTAAAATAGCAGTTCAGCCATTGTAGATCTTAGCAACAATGTGTGAAAAGTGAAAGTGCTAAAAATAGATTTTCTAAAAATAGCATTTTGGGATCCCTTCTTATTTTAGTTAGTCCCTAGACTAAACATAGGAAGTAAAATTCGAATTTGATGTTAATAGTTGTTTGTAAATTGATTGATTAATTCATCTTGAGTTAATTAGTTAAGGAATTATGAACATGAAGTCTATGTGAGGCAATGCAACAGTTTCTCCTTTGATTGAGGGATTTATCCATCAGTTAAAGAGATAAGGATGAGTTGTAATTAGTTGGCTCAGTTAATTGAGTCAAGTCCAGTTAGATTAATTTAACAGTTTGTTAAATTAATGAGAGTTCAGTTAGTTAATGCTTGCATGCATGTAACTACTGTATTTCAGATAGCTGAGTATTCATTCATGGATAACTCATGCATGTTAGTTCAGTCATAGACCCAGTTGAGATCAGATGGAGGGACAATGTACTATCAGTTGCAAGAATATTCCATTGTGAATATTCCTTGCATGTAGAAGGAATATTATTCCTTAAGGATTGCACAGTTGGATCAGAGGTTACAGTGAGTGTGATGAGGCAAATTCACACATGTGACACCATTGGACCCCAATCAAAACTGCACAAGGAAATAGGAGGCTTGGAGGGCTTGAGGAAGATATATTCTATGTCTATTGAGTCTGTGAGTAGTATTATTTGATTACAGAGAGAGCATGATAGCTTAAGAGTTGATTATTTTTGTAACTTGAACAAGTTTTCCACTTGTATGAAAATACAAAATTGGGGTTTTAGGCTGGTTCTTTCCCCAGTGTTATATCTTCTGTGTTATGGTTGATTACTTCTCATTCTCAGTTATAATTGTTCATGCTTGATGATGCTCATATCTGTTTAAGCTTCCGCAAAGTTTATGGTAGAAGTAGATATAGTATTATGCTTTAGGACATTGCATATATCAGGTGATCTACAGTGAAAATTCTACATGGTATCAAAGCAAAGGTGATCAAGGAAGAACAATATGCACACAGGAGAAGTTCGAAGTTTGGTTTCTGAATATTGAATTGAGTTCTTATCACATCTATTTCACTGATGGCATTTAGTGGTTTAAGACTCGAATATGCCCTTGATTGCAGTTCGAATTATATAGCCTGGAAGGATCACATGGACGCAGTATTAGAAGATAATGGTCTAAAGGACTTCATTGATCAAGAATCCCAAAAGCCGACTGATGCTACTCAACTGGCGGAATGGAAAAAGTGTGTGGCTAGAGCAAGGAGAATCCTCCTGGGGGGAGTTCGAAATCACATTGTCTCGAAGCCTCCATGGGAAGGAGACTTCATTTTCGATGTGGAAAACATTGAAAGATCTTTATCAGAATAGCAACGATCAGAGGAAGTTGGCGCTGAAAGATAAGCTTCAAAAGATCAAGTGCGAAAAGGGCGACACAATCTCTACATTCATGAACAAGCTCACCACCTACAGGGATGAGCTTGGAAGCGTAGGGATCGTGACTGCTAATGATGACATGATGAGTCTTGCACTCCTCAGTCTTCCTAAGAGCTAGCATAGCTACTAGGACTCGGTTAATGGAAGAAAGAAACTGCCAGATTAGGAACGACTTTGGTGGGATCTGATGCAGGAGGAGATAAGACGAAGCACCAAGGATGGATCTTCATCAAAACAAGATGATGAAGAAAATTTAGCTTTAGCGAGTAAAGCTAAGAAAGGGAAAGGGAAGGCGTCCCAATCCAAATCTTCTCATGGTGGGAAGAAGGTTGACAAATCGAAGGTACGATGCTTTCACTGTCATAAAGTGGGCCATTATGCTATGAATTGTCCATAGAGGAAATCCAAGAAGGGTTCCTCAAAGGGATCTGATGGTGATGCACTAGCTTCACAGTTTGAGCTGGATTTATCTCTTATTGCATGCATGGTTTCATCCATGGTGGGATGTGTTTGGTACCTGGATAGTGTAGCTTCTTTCCACATGTCGGGTGACAAGAATCTTTTCAGTACATTGGAGGAGAAGGATCTCCAGATGTGGATCGAGATGGGTGATGATGGAAAGTACTGTGTCTCCAGTGAAGGTACAATTGTGTTTCAGAGGGAGCATGGTGCTCTTATCACCCTATCTGTTGTTAAGTATGTACTAGGTTTGAAAAAGAATCTTGTGTCTATTGCTATGCTAGAAGATAAAGGCTATGATGTAGTCTTTAGTAAAGGAAAAGTTTTCCTGAGGCATATCGACACCAGACAGACCAAGCGAATTGGGATTCGAGTAAAGAATCTCTACAAGCTGGAGGTAGATGACTTTGTTGCACTGAGTTCCAAAGTAGAGGTGGTGCAAAGCCAAGATGTTGGCGAGCTATGGCATAGAAGACTAGGCCACTTGCATCACGGGGCCTTGAAGATCATGCAGCAAATTTCTACCGGCTTACCCAAGGGAAAACTGGAGCAAACAGATACATGCAAAGGATGCACCCTGGGTAAGTATGCAAAAGCTTCCTTTCAGGATCGGGATAGTAGAGCTGGAGCAATCCTGGAGCGAGTTCACTCAGATGTATGTGGACCATTCTCTACAGCCTCCACCGCTAAGCAAAGGTACTATGTTATTTTTATTGATGATTTTTCTCGTAGATGTTGGATCTACTTTATGCAAAAGAAGGATTAGACCTTCTTGAGGTTTTGTGAGTTTAAATCCTTGGTAGAGAAAGAATCTGGAAAGAAAGTAAAAGCCTTGCGTAGCGACAATGGTGGAGAGTATGTTTCCCAGCAGTTTAAAGACTTCTGTGCTGCAAAAGGAATTAAACGGGAACTGACGGCACCTCATAACCCACAACAGAATGGGGTGGCCGAAAGGAAGAACAGATCTATTGTGGGAGCAGCTCGAGCGATGTTGCATGACCAAAGCCTACCACTTCATCTATGGGTTGAGGCATGCAATACAACAGTGTACCTTCAGAACATAAGTCCTCATCGTATCTTGGGGATGAAGACACCTATGGAGGCTTTTTCGTTGAAGCGACCAGATGTGAGTCACTTCCGCATATTTGGATCATCAGTTTACTATCATGTGACCAAAGATGCTTGGAAGAAGCTAGACCCAATAACTGAGTTGGGCATACTTGTGGGGTACACAGATACACCCCACAACTATCGCGTGTTTCTGCCTGCCAGTCAAAGGACCGTAGTGCGCAGGGATTTGGAGTTCGACGAGCAGAGATCCATGCAAGTGTCACTTGAGAGGGAGCTCAAGTTGCATGGATATGAGGAACTTTTAGTTCCAAAGGAGGAGGAGCCTCCTGATGATGTGGATCAGCCACATGCAGAGGATCCAGTAGTGGAGACCACCACTCCTGGAGAGTTTTCCAGAAATGGACGGAAATGCTTGCAGGAAGCTAACAAATTGATGCTAGATGCAAGAGAGAATGTGGGGCAACCATCCTCTCAGTGCAGACAGAGGAGATCTCCCGAGAGATACACTGGCTACATGGCCCTGGTTGGGAAGTGTGTAGCAACCGAACCTTCTTCTTTTCAGGAGGCAATGCAGCAACCAGTCTGGGTTGATGCAATGGTAGAAGAGTACGATTCTATCATATGAAACAATGTGTGGGATGTTGTCCCTAGACCTGGGGAAAAGCCAGTGGTTAGTTCCCGATGGCTTTACAAGGTAAAGCAGGCAGCTGATGGCAGTGTTGAGAAACACAAGGCAAGGTTTGTTGCTCGAGGTTTCTCACAGGTTGAGGGGATCGACTACGATGAGACCTTTGCTCCGGTAGCAAGGTACTCATTTATCAGATCGATGCTAGCTCTATCAGCTCAGATGGGTTGGAAGATCCATCAGATGGATGTGAAGACGGCGTTCCTCAATGGGAAGATTGAGGAAGAGGTATATATTGAGCAGCCCGAAGGATTTGAGACCTTCGATCGCGAGTCACATGTTTGCCGACTCAAGCGAGCACTGTATGGGCTGAAGCAAGCACCCCATGCTTGGTATACCAGGATCAACAACTGTTTCACCAAATTAGGCTTCACCAAGAGTGAAACAGATGCGAACCTTTACCACATCATGGTAGAAGGTAAGCCATTAATTATTGTACTTTATGTCAATGATCTGAATTTGACAGGCGATGATCAACTGATCAAATCTTGCAAGGAGGCCCTTGCAAGAGAGTTTGAGATGAAGGACATGGGACTCATGCACTACTTTCTAGGCATGGAATTGTGGCAGAAAGATGGGGAAGTATTTGTGTCTCAGGGCAAGTATGTCAATGAGATACTCAGGTGCTTTCACATGGAGAAATGCAAACCCATGCAGGCTCCTCTAGCTGGGAACTGGAGGAAGGAGGATGCTACTTTAGGTGAGGTAGTAGTTGCTACTGTTTATAGGCAGTTGGTGGGTTCACTTATGTATTTGGTGAACACACGACCCAACTTATGCTTTGCGGTGAACCAGCTGAGTCAAGCTATGGTTAAGCCTACCAAGCTGTTTTGGAAGGCAGTGAAGCATGTGCTAAGATATCTCAGAGGCACTACACAGTACGGATTATGGTACAGACAGACAAAGGGAGTGAAGTTGCAAGGCTTCACGGATGCGGATTGGGCTGGTAGTCCATCAGACTGGAAGAGCACTTTTGGAGGAATCTTCAACCTTGGTTCAACTGCAGTTTCTTGGTATAGCAGGAAACAAAGATCAGTTGCACTTAGCTCAGCAAAGGTTGAACACATGGCTGCTAGTCAGGTAGCATGTGAGGCCATTTGGATGCGGAAGATTCTAGTGGGATTGTTTGGTCAGATGATGGATCCTACAATGATATACTGTGATAATCAGAGTTGCATAAAACTCTCTGAGAATCCAGTGTTTCATGACAGGTCCAAGCATATAGATATCTGTTACCATCATCTACGGGACTGTGTGGTCAAGAGGATCATGATGTTGCAGTATGTTTCGACCAAGGAGTATGATGCAGATATTTTGACTAAGGCATTGTCAAAATGCAAGTTCGAGTTCCATAGAGACATGATCGGGGTTACAGATAATCCCTTTCTTGTTGAGAGGGAGTGTTGAAATGTGAACAAGAAATGCTAAAAATAGCACTGTTATAAATAGTCGGGCTAAAAATAACAGTTCGGCCATTGTGGATCTTAGCAACAATGGGTGAAAAGTGAAAGTGCTAAAAATAGCTTTTCTAAAAATAGCATTTCGGGATCCCTTTTTATTTTAGTCAATCCCTGGACTAAACATAGGAAGTAAAATTCGAATTTGATGTTAACAATTGTTTGTAAATTGATTAATTATTTCATCTTGAGTTAATTAGTTAAGGAATTATGAACATGAATTTTATGCGAGGACATGCAACAATTTCTCCTTTGATTGAGGGATTTATCCATTAGTTAAAGAGATAAGGATGAGTTGTAATATTGAGTTGTAATTAGTTGGCTCAGTTAACTGAGTCAAGTCCAGTTAGATTAATTTAACAGTTTGTTAAATTAATGAGAGTTCAGTTAGTTAATTCTTGCATGCATGTAACTACTGTAATTCAGATAACTGAGTATTCACTCATGGATAACTCATGCATGTCAGTTTAGTCAAAGACCCAATTGAGATCAGATGGAGGGACATTGTACTATCAATTGCAAGAATATTCCATTGTGAATATTCCTTTCATGCAGAAGGAATATTATTCCTTAAGGATTGCGCAGTTGGATCAGAGGTTACAATGAGTGTGATGAGGCTGATTCACACATGTGACAACGTTGGACCCCAATCAAAACTGTGCAAGGAAATAGGAGGCTTGGAGGGCTTGAGGAAGATATATTCTATGTCTATTGAGTCTGTCAGTAGTATTGTTTGATTACAGAGAGAGCAGGATAGCTTGAGAGCTGATTATTTTTGTAACTTGAACAATATTTCCACTTGTATGATAATACAGAGTTGGGGCTTTAGGCTGGTGCTTTCCCCAGTGTTATATCTTCTGTGTTATGGTTGATTACTTCTCATTCACAGTTATATCTATTCATGCTTGATGATGCTCATATCTGTTTAAGCTTCCGCAAAGTTTATGGTAGAAGTAGATCTAGTATTATGCTTTAGGACATTGCATATATCAAGTGATCTACAGTGAAAATTCTACAAGTCGTTGGGCAGTTCTTAAAACACGATGGATGGAAAGGTTCTGCCATCTCTGTGAGAATACGAACATCGAGGATGAAAATCACTTCCTCTTAGAGTGCCCCGCGTACAACCACATTAGATCTCAGTTTCAAAATCTTTGTTGCAATACTGACCTTCCTAGCCTTTTACATTGTCAAAATTACAGTGAGCTTGGGAGGCTTCTCTCCAAGCTTTTTGAGCATAGGAATAAAATCTTAAATCAAACTAAATAATTCATTTTTTAAGTCCGATAGACCAAAGTTTGGTCTCAGTGGACGTTAACCATCATCTTTTTTTTTTTTTAATTATTATAAAAAATTAAAATTTATTAATATATATATAATAATGTGAATAAAAGATGAATATCACCTTTTATTTAATATTGAATTATAAAATACAGTTTATTTTTTCCATGGTTTAATAATAATGTGATGTCAACTTACCTCATTTCCCACACTCAAAATTTTATAATTAATATGAAAAGTAAAGAGTCTAAATAATTAATTAAATTAATTTTATTAAATAATGAACACTTATGCATATTTTATAATTGGTAGTGTAGGTTAAAGATTTATAATAATATGATGTTGAGTTTTTATAGAAGTAATATAATTGTATTTTGCATTTAAAGAAACAAGGTCTAGGTCTTTTATAATAATAATTGAAAGTCAAAATTTATTAATATTTTGTATAAATAAATTTGTATATAAAAAATAAAAAATAAATAAATAAATTTTGTGTGTTTTATAATTGAAGTAGGGTGAGGATTAACAATACATTGAATTTATATGGTGTATTGAATATAGAAAATGATGTTTATGGATATATTTGAAAGTTATGTTTAATTTTTTTAAAATTGATTTTGCAAAAAGTATTATTAAAAATGATGTGAAATATATAGTATAATCTGTGGATTTTATAAGTTGGGAAACAAGTTTCTCATTATCTTTTTTTAATTAATAAATATGTTATATTTACAGTTTCTCTTCATGAATATTGATTATAGTATATATAACTATTAAATATATATTATTGTGGCATCATATATATTAAATATATATTATTGTGGCATCATATATATATATATTCAGAGTTTGGTGTTTAAATTTTCTATATTCATTTCAAATTTTAATTGTGTGTATGAAACATTGAGAGAGTGAGAATGGAAGTTTGAACTTAAAACAGAAACCAATCTTTTTAATTTTTCAATCATAATACGTATTTTAACTTTATCCTTGCATTGCCTTTTGGAATGTGACTATTACTTACTCTTACACAACCTTCATTAATCTCTTATTTCAAAAACTTTGACACTATAAATCCATATCAATGTAAAATCAAAACTCGAATTTGGAAATTATTATGAAAATATTTGGTTTTTATAAATTTTGTATTTGATGGGAAAGAATGAATGTCAAATTTAAATAGTGACCAATACATGTCTATCAGAAACCAAGTTCAATATGTACTTGGAAGTACAAACGCTACAAGGAAAAGACCTTTTAGTGGAGGTTTTTGTTGAATCCTCTATAAAAATAGCTCAAAAATCCATTTGTAGCAGAGGTCACTAGCGGAATTGGGCAGGTGTACGTTTTAGTGGATGTTTTTTAATGGTGTGTCGCTAATAAACCAATGCACTAGTGTGTTACTATACATATATGCACTGGTGCATAATAGGGCATGTTGCACCGTGGCAGATTTCTTTTTTTTTTTAATAATAAAAAAAAACGGTGCGCTAATTACATGAAGCGCACCAGTGCATATACGACTTGATAGCATCGGAAAAGGGTTAAATTTACAAAAATGTCGATCGTAAAATTCATTTTGTCTAGTCTGGTGTTATACTCTTACAACGACCCAATCTAAACCAGTACTCTAACACCCCGGTGCGTACACAATATAGCACACTAAAAGCCCTGGTGTTTACTAGAGAGTGATGCATCGTCAAAGCATTATTTTTTATACAAATAAAAACAATGGTGTGCCACCTATATATGACGCACCAGTGCGTGCACTATTCGGTAGCACCGGACAAAGGTTAAATTTAAAAAGTGTGGTCATAAAACTATTCTCACCATTTCGGTATTATATTCCTACGAAGCACCAGTGTTGTTCGCGTATTAAAATGCCCCGATGCGTAACTACCTAGGCACCAATGCTTATACTAGTCGATAGCACATGACAAAGGTTAAATTTAAAAAATATCATTCTTGAAATTCTTTTCACCGTTTCGGTGTTATATGCCCATGATGCATCATTGTTGTTCATATATTAAAACACCCCAGTGCATACATACCAAAAGCATGTGTGCTTAGAAATAGTACACTGGTGTGGTTACAATAACGCACTGAAACAGAGCTAAATAAAAAAAGCCTGCCAACCGTAAATTTCATTTTTACCATTTGCAGTGTTGTAGAGCTCTGAAGCATTGGTGTCACTCTTGCCTCACTCAAGTGCCCTATCATTAGTGCTTCTATTGCTCACCATCCTTATGTCCCGTGCTTAGTGCGTAGCTTTCAAATTTGCTCAAATGGTGGTGAAATTTGTTTTTCCCATTTATGTGTCAACTATGCCTCCCTGAATGTTTATGTTTCTCTCTAATTTAATTTTTGTGTGGATTAGAATTGCAAATTAGGTCCAAAAATCCATTGTTTTTGAAAGAAAAAAATCTTGCGCGGTGCATTCGATAGGTTTGGCTCACACCTATTGCGGTGCACCCTATAAATTTACAGGGTGCACCGCAATTCGGTGCATGAACTTAACGCACCATAGTGTTCTCGATGTGTTTGGTAATTTACAATGCACCGGGAAAAACTATAATTCGTACGTCTATGCATACGGTTTTAAGTTATTCCCGGTGCGTTTATATTTACCAAACACACTACCCACATAATATTAAACAAATATAGCACAGTGTATTCGATAACTTGAACGTTCCATTTCGGTGTGAAAAGGTTATACATACGCACCGGTATGTAAAATTGTCTCGATGCACTGCATCAAAAAAAAAAATACGAATGTGTTTGTATGTATGCGAACCAAAAGTGGTGTGTCATATGTATGTACGCACTATTGTTGGTTCTTTCCTGTTTGATGTCGCACTAGTGTCGGTGCATTACCATTTTTTGGGTGCACCGAGGATGATTTTTTTTAATTGAAAGTTATATGTCCATATTTATAAATAAATTTTTCATTTAATAAAAAAAATATGTTTTATGTATGAGGCTGATGTATTTTATATGTCAATCATGTAGCAAAGACATCAACAAAGGGAGCAACAATAAGAGCCGGAGCAAATGGCGTACCAATACAATGTCGTTCGGTCATGAGAGGCATGAGAGGTGGAGAGAGATTTATACCCTCACCCTATTAGCATAATGACCCAAGCGCTTTTGAGGAATGGAGGCCTCATTAAGTACTATGAGGAGGCTACATCCCTGAAGGCGCACTTTGGCTTGTTGGCACAGTTGATCCGTCAGTGGGATGTCCACCAATAGTCTTTCCATGTCGGTCCTGACACGTGGTATAGGCCCTCTAAGGAGGACATATAATTTATCACTAACCTATCCATGAGAGGGGAGGATTTTCCCTAGTTCATTGATGTCCCCCATGGTGCTAGCAGAGAGTTAGCTTGTCTACTCTCAGAGATATGTTGGGGCTCATGTAGTGCATCCAACAGACTTTTAGGTGTCTCTTGGACAACTATGGATTGCTTCTTTTGATGCACATAAGTTAGGTGCATGTCACTATTAGCGAGTACCATTGAAAACTATACTAGTGATGGCCAGTGCATTAGTTTCCCTCTTTTGTTTTATGTTGATTATTTGGTGTAGGCACCACAATGTATTAGATGGTCTGCCATTTTTTGCGACAATTTTGTAGGGATTTAGATAGATGTTGTGCCATGATACATGAGAGGATGAACTTCCCTTTTGCTTCAGAGCTCTTTTGTTTATTTTTTGAGAGGTTTCTAGAGACAAGGCCTACTTTCGATCGTCACCCTCCTAGGCCAATGACTGAGGTGTGGATGCGCATGTGGGGCGATGATGCCTAAGAGGGTTATGGCGGAGTATTCGGCCAGGATTTCCACCGAGGCACTAGGGCTACTGCGTAATGAGGATGAACACATGTTTTTCTTGGTGTCGTGTCTGTACACAACGATGTATTAGAGACAGTGTCGCAACATCCTATTCACATCAGATGAGCCTGCAGATGATAGAGGTAATATTGACGTTTTCTGTAAATTAATCTAGTTTCATTTTATTGTCTTAATTAATTAGAATAAAATTTATTCAGACACGTTCTTTAATTTGTTTTATTAAATTGTTTAATGAAATTGTCTAATTATTGTTGTGTACTATATATTTTGTATGCCAAAGTTACGACTCCGGGAATTTGATTTACAATTTACCCCAACGGGGCCTATAGTTTGGTGCTTCATCTCCTAGGGTTAAGCTTTTCGATGTTTAGGGTTTTACATTGTTTTTCAATGATAAATAGGCCTTCGAGCCTCATTGTAACACAATTTAGAGGCATGTAGCTGACACATCTCTTCTCAGAGATAACCTACCATCGCTCGAGCTAGTTAATTTCCATTTTGTATGTAGGCATATTTTAGTTCTTTAATATTAATGAAATGAAGTTTTATTTTTGTTGCATCTATGTGTTTATGTTTATATATGTATTTTGTTGTGTTCCTACATAAGTCCAGATCAGATGGGTGAGGCCCTAAAGGGTGAGGCACATCCTCAGATGTAGAGGAGTGCGAGCATGTGGGTGCGTAGGGCTGGTGTGTGATTCAAGATGGAGTATTGTGACCAACTATCTAGGCTTTTGGTTGAGGAGGGAGTCTACCTTGTGAGGGCTTTAGACATCAGGGAAAATTCTAGGCTCCTAGAGCTCTTCAGGGATTGTTTGTGCGATATGATGTCTTATGCATCATATCGTCAAAGCTACTAGGATACTAATAGTGAGGAGGGATGGGCATGTGACAATAGATATGTCACATGAGTCTTCACCCAATGCTACACCATCAGATCATGATGATGAGGGTGGTGATGTTATTGGTAGTACTACCTTTTCAGATCATGGTTAGGATGTCAGTGATCCTTCTAGTAATACTCCATGTTAATTTGGCAACTCAGTGACAAATTCCAACCATGGGACATAATCCTCTTTTCGAGAGTACCTATTTTGACTATTGAAGCACTCAACTTGGACAAGGGAAAGTGTATTTTTGAATTAAAATCCCTCATGTATGTATTTGATCAGGTCGGTCCTAAAGAAAATTGGACACCCTTGAAAGGTTATAAATACAAGTGACCTTGATCTCATTTTTACAATTATCATGAGACATTATTTTATTCATTTATTGTTTTTGGCTCACACAAATCTGAGGCAAATTTGCAAATATTGGCTTACATAGATCTAAGATTACAAGGTCTGAAGCTTGCTTGTGTTTCTAGGGTTTTTGGGTCACAGTCGCATGCTTGTCACAGGAAAATTTTGATTATAGTTGTAGGCTTGTAGGCTCAAGGGAGCGACTGGAAGCTCTCAGTCACACACATGACTTTTCATCCATGTGACTAGAAACTAGGGTTTGGTTTTTTAGTTGACTGACCACAGGGTTCGGTAATTAATCACAGACAGTGACAGTTGATTACAGATCTTTGAATAAGGGTTTTAGAGTATTAGCATTATTGGGTTCATTTCATGGATATTGTTTAGTTGATTTTTGCTGGATAGGTTTATGGTTGAAGATATAGATTATTATACTCTCATTTGCTTAATCATTCAATGACTATCTAATAAGAAGAATAATTTGGAACGATTTTCCCCATAGTGGGTTTTTCCTTGGTCTCCGACCAATCTTGGTGTCTCTATGTGTGAATGATTTTCTTCTATTGTTCCTTTATGTTCCGTTGCATTGATGATGTTGTTATTTCTACATAGTTGTATATGTTGTTGAATAATGAAGTAAATATGAATAATGGTATAATGTTGTGGGGTGAATTCTATATGTAAATGATGAAATGCAATTATCAAAGAAAAGAAAAATATAGCCCTAAGAAAAAATTAACATGGTATTAGAGTTAGGCTGAAGAAAAGTCATTGAAGCAAACACCATTTACAGAAGCAAGAGAATATGGTGGAGACTTAAAAGAATACTAGGGTTTGAAGATAACCCTAAGCAATTTGTGTATTATGGTTTGATGGATATTCTGAGGTTAGGGTTTGGAAAAAACCTTTGATTAAGATATGCAATCCAGAAACCCTAGCATGACTAATGTGAAGATATACAACATTTGTGACAGATTTGATGAAGCCCTAGATGGGGTAGTCTTTGTTAGGCCTGGTTGCTGATTAAGTTGGTTGAAATATTGAAGGAAACAACATTATATGGAAAATGGATAGTCACGATTCTTAAAGGCTGGTTCAAGAGGGAGTTAAGCTCCTCTCATTAACAGATAAGTACTTTTTTTATTTATGTTACTTTTTTATTTCTTTACTTTTGTTTAGACTTATTGATCTTATTATTGTTTTGATTATTACTTATACTTCCTACATGTATATTTGAGTCTTTGGATACTTCTAACCTCTTGATGAGATGTGATAAGTCGATCCTTCTTGAGGATCATCTGAGATGCAGGAAAAGATGACTAGTGTAGGAAGAAAAGAGCTATATTTGCCCATGACAAGGAAGTTGACAAAGTGCTCTTGCTACTAATGCTAAACTAGAAGCTGCATAGGTATTTGAATACTACAAGGTATGTATGGTGTATTCTTTAAAACTAAATATTGGATGGCAAGGTAAGCCCTAAGGTACGATGAGGATATCACTTCACAAATGGCTCATGTATGCATATGAAAAAAAGTTTGATTCATGGTATTTAAGATGAGATGGTCCACTTGGTATTAGTCAAGTATCTTACATTTTAGTCATGGTAAATCTACAATGATTTTTTTATATATTGGTATACTTGATATTTGGCATGTATCTTTCATTATAGACATGATGGATTTCATATAGAAGGCTAACACATTGATTCTTATCTATGGTAGATTGATACAATTGATAATGTTCGTGATAAGCATGATAACCATGATGATAGAAGTGTAACAATAAGATTGATATTTAGGATCTTCTTGTTGACCTTGATTAGCTTGGTAATTATGACATGTGGACAGATTGGATGTCGCAAATTTATGATTAAGAAGTGATGAATCGATCATAATCCTTGAAGTATGATAATACACTTGTCAGTTTCCCTAATCATATGACCCTAACCCTTGATGAAATTTTGATGTCATGATGAAGTAGTTAATGCTGACATGATATGACCATGATGGATATATGTTTTAGAATTTGATATAACTTGATTTTATGATTTAACAATTTTGATACATTACAATATTATAGATAGGTTGATGACTTGAATAATAATGGTTGAAGGGGTTTCTCATTAAGAGGGAGAATATCCCCATAAGATCCCTACACCTATTATCATTTGCATTATATGTATAGAATATTATTTAGTGTTGATGATCAGGTGCTCATGTCCTAAGTGTCGTAAAGTGCTCAAAAATGAAAGTGCTCAAAACTGGTTCAAAGTTGAATAACTAGAAAGTTCTCGTCTTCCTAATTCCGGCGCCGCAAACGGTTCGAAAAACGGTCGTTGTATGAGAAAGTTATGCCAAAAAGAATAATTTCTCAATAACATTGAAATTTTGAATTTTTCAAAAAAATTAAAAAAAGAATATTCCACAGAATATTCCTTGGAATATTCTAGGGAATATTCCTTTTGGGCAGCGAATGGCAGGATGCCACGTGGCAGGCCCAGAGGCCACCACGTGGCCCCGGGTGACGTCAGCATAAATGTTTGTGGCGCATTTCAAAATTTTTGGATGGATGGAGGATCAAACCCGCAACCTCCCTACTACAAGCAACATGCCTTACCGTTGGGCCACAACGGCGGAACTTGAATGTTGTGCGGACCAAAAGTTATTTGAATTTTAAACTTGTTTTGGGCGGGAAATGAACGGGGCCAGCCCCTAATGGCTAGCCCCCATTCCATATGACCTCCGCCATTGAACCGTGGGCTATACCCCCTAAACCGCCGGCGCGCAATCCAAGGAAAACTGCCAGCTGTTAAAACCGTTCACATGCGCCATTAAAACAGTCAGTTAAACACGCAGCTTGTTTGGCGGGATTCTTGGCGGACTGCCAAATTTGGGCGGTCCCGCCATAATTGGCGGCGCTAACTGATCTTCCACTACAGTTAGCTAGAGTTTTTTTAGGCCAAACTGGAGAGAATCTTTAATGAGCCATAACTTTGGCTAGGAAAGGCAGTTTTGGACAGTTTTTTTTTTTTTTTTTGGGTATTTTCGACCTTCTAAAGCCATTGGCATAGGTCTTACATCCATCTGAGGTCATTTGCAGAGGTTTTGGAGCCGTGGAAGTTCCAAGAGCCACTAGGGCCCAGTATTGGGAGAACTGTATAGGGTTGCAGGTATCCATTGGAGGTGAACTAGTAGTCAATCCTGAAGGATTCAAGTGTTCTGAATCCGTTTTTACCATCTATTCCACCTGTAGATGCTTATGTTCAGCTATATATTCAATTTGAGCATTTAATTAAAACAAGGGCATGCCCATTTGGGAGCCTTGGACCCAGCAGACGTAGCCCAGGAGGGGTGAACTGCTTCATCAACTTCTTTTGCATCTGTGGTTGATTTATTTTGCAGAACAAATTCATTTTAGTGTGTTAAACAGTAAAAGGAAATAAATCTGCTATACTTAAATGGGTCATGAACAGCTGAAAATTTCATTTGTTTTCTTTCTGCAAGACATGGACATCTTTTAAACATGTATATATCTGAATTGAATACCTTGCAAACCATTTACAAGTAGTTTCAAATTCAGATCAAGTTGGTATCAGAGCTATGTTGTTGTTTCTTTGTATCAAAAGCAGTCAAATAAACTATAGACAGAGCCTGAAACGAGCCAGGAAGCCTTCGAAATGCTCTTGTTATACAATTGAAAAGTAGATAAATGCTCTTTTAGTCAATCTCTGGTGTAGTTGTATTTTGATTGTTTTTGTGCAAAGATCTTCTAACTGTCTTGCAAGTATTGATGCTTACCAGGTTGAAACTTAAAAGAGGGGAAGGACAGTTGACTAGAGAACGAGAGAATCCTCAGTCAAGGAAGGCCAGAGAGCCATCACCTCCACCTTCAATTTCACCCTCAAGAGTCTCAGCAGAAGCTTCAAGAATGTCTGCACATGAAGGAGAAATTCCTGCAGACATGGATCCAAAAGAAGAAGAAAGAGTCTTAAGAAAGGCTTTCTTGGACCTCACTGAAATGGTGAGAATATTGTACCAAGAAAGAAATGAGAAATTGGCTGGAGAAGGGTCCAAACATCCACATGAAGGAGAGGGCTCTTCAGGAGCTAAGAATGATGATGATCATTCTAAGAAAGGACATGGAGGTAATGGTGATCCACCACCCCCATCGTCACCTTCTTCCTCTTCATCCTCGTCTTCTTCTTCTGTGCATAAGCATAGATCCTCTGGAAAAAGTCCTTTTTTGAAGCTTGATGTAAAATTCAAATTACCTATGTTTAATGGTGAAGTGAATGCAGAAAAGCTTGACAACTGGATTAGGCAGTTGGAAGTTTACTTGAGGATCCAGAATATGCATGATGATGCCACAAAGATTCAGTTGGCTTCTTTGAGAATGGATGGAGCAACATTGGTCTAGTGGGAGGCCAAGACTAAAGAGGAGATCAAGAAATTTGTTAGGGTTACCTTAACATGGCCTGAATTTCTGTTAGCCATTAAAAGACAGTTTTATCCTCTTGCTGACATGCAGAAAGCCATTATGAACTGGCAAAATTTCAGACAACTTAAGGGTCAGAGTGTCCAAGACTACACCCAAGAATTCAGGAGAAGAGCTCTCTTGTTAGGGGTAGATTTACAGACCCAGGAAACCTTGCTGAAATACATTGGTGGCTTGCATAGCTACCTTAGACACACCATCTTGATGCTTAACCCTACTAGCCTGGACGAGGTTTGTGTCCAAGCTACCCATTTAGAGGCAAGGGGAAAAAACACATATGAAGAGGGTAGAAACAAGCCCCCCAAGGGGAAAAACAAAGAAAAAGCCTCCAAGGGAAAAGGCAAAAAGAATGCATCTATCAAACAGGAGAGTGAGAAAGTGATCTATAAACACTGTTCTAAACTAGGCCATGAGGAGAAAAACTGTTGGAACTTACATCCTGAAAAAAGACCTCAATTTAACAAATCCAAAGGGAAACAGAAAACTGCTGCTACTACATCTACCCCACAAGATTTAGGGGATGATTCAGGTGATGAAACCAAAATTACAGCCATGGGTTTGAAAAACTTGAAGGGAAAAGAAATTGAAACTCAAGCCAACACTAGTACCTCAAACTGTCATGTACAAGCTCCTAATGAGGAAGAAAGAAATGAACTGTTTCATGTGAGGGTGATTTCAAAACATACTAAAATTGACACACTTTTTGATAGTGGGTCACAAGAAAACCTTATATCAGAGGACTTGGTCAAGCAGCTTAAACTTGAGACTATTCCACATCCGAAACCATATCCACTTGGATGGATTTGCAAGGATGAAAATTTACAAGTTTCAAGAAAGTGCACATTGCGCTTTGCAATTACTGCACATTTTATTGACACAGTTGAACTTGATGTGGTACCTTTTGATATAGCAGGAATTGTTTTGGGAAGTCCTTACTTGTTTGACAGGAAAGCTATCTTTCATCGCCATGAAAACAAATATCATCTTTTCAAAGATGGCAAGGAGTTCATTGTCAGAGCTCATCGCAAGAAGACAAATATAGCGATGGTGAATGCAGGACAGGTAAAAAGGATGGTCAATTCAAGTAAGAATTTTGTTCTTCTTATGATTAAGCCCAAGGTTGATGTGAATCATGAGTCATTTGACAATTGTGATCCAAAACTTAAGTCAGAACTGTATGATGTAGTTGATGCATATCATGAGATGTTTCAGGAGCCAACAGGTTTGCCTCCTAAGAGGGAGATTCAACATGAGATCCATTTGCATCCAGATTGTCCTCTTCCAAACATAGGCATGTACTGCATGTCTATTATGGAGAATGCTGAAATAAAGAAGCAAATCAAGGACTTGTTGGACAAGGGTTTCATAAGGCCAAGTACTTCGCCATGTGGGTCACAGATTGTATTGATTCCAAAGAAAGATGGCACTTGGCGTATGTGTGTTGATTTCAGGGCCTTGAACAAGATAACGGTAAAGAATCGTTACCCACTCCCAAGGATAGATGATTTGCTAGACCAGCTGAAAGATGCTCGATATTTCACTAAGTTAGACTTACGCAGTGGATATCATCAAGTAAGAATTGAAGAAAGTGACATTTGGAAGACAACCTTTAAAACCAAACAAGGACTCTTTGAGTGGCTTGTGATGCCGTTTGGTTTGTGCAATGCACCTGCAACTTTCATGCGGGTAATGGATGATGTCTTGCATCCTTTTCTTGATGATTTCGTTATTGTCTACTTAGATGACATCTTAATTTTCAGCAAGTCTAGAGAAGATCATGTCATGCATGTTAGGAAAGTACTTGATGTTTTGAAGAAGAATTAGTTATTTCTTAAAATGTCAAAGTGTGAATTTGGAAAGACTTCTTTGGTTTATTTGGGACACATAGTAGGAGGAGGTGCTTTGAGAATTGATCCTGCTAAGATTGAGGCTATTGTGAAGTGGCCTACTCCCAAATCCATAACAGAGGTAAGAAGTTTTTTGGGTGCAGCTCAATATTGGAGGAACTTCATCTCTAACTTCTCTTCTATAGCAGCTCCTATGCATGCAGTGACAAGTGTGAAGCATGCTTTCCAATGGGGAGGCAAGCAGCAAAAAGCTTTCGAATCTTTGAAAGAGAAGATTAGTTCAACTCCAATCCTTGCATTACCGGATTTGAGACAGCCATTTGAGATACAAACTGATGCTAGTGATTATGCCATGGGTGCAGTTCTTCTACAGCATGGTAAGCCTATTGCTTTTCATTCTGAAACTTTTAATGGTGCTGTTGTAAATTATCCTACATATGATAAGGAGTTGTATGCGTTGGTACAAAGCGTCAAAAAGTGGAAACACTATTTGATGGGAAAAGAAACTGTTATACATACCGACCATCAGCCCTTACAGTACTTGCAATCACAAAGCAAGTTACAACAGTCACGAAACTTCAGATGGATGGGCTTCTTGCAACAATTCCATTTGGTAATAAGGTACAAGAAAGGTACTTTGAATAAAGTTGCTGATATGCTTTCAAGGCCTATTATTGGTGCTGTTACTTTACTTAAGAATGATTCCATGGTACATGATAGTTACATAGAACAATATGCATCTGATGATGACTTTAAAGATGTGTATGCTAACTTGAGTAAAGGGAATCATGTAGAGGAAAATAACTATCACATGCATAACAATTTGCTATTTCATTTGGGCAAGTTGTGTATACCACAGGGGGAGAGAATAAATGTCATAAGAGAAGCTCATTCTTCTCTTATTGCTGGCCATTTTGGTGTAAGCAAAACAATTGCACATCTACAGAGGTATTGTTATTGGCCTCGCATGGTAGATTCTGTTTCAAGGTTGATAAGAGGTTGTTCATTATGTGCTACAAGCAAGCCTAGTAATAGGAAGCTTGGCTTGTATACTCCTTTGCCGGTACCTTACTTGCCAAAATAACCTCTTGATTTCATTCTTGAGAAAGATGTTGCCATTGAGGGACATAGTGATATTGACAAAGCTCGTTCATTCATTGAAAGAATTAAGCAAATACATCAGCAAATTCAAGAACAACTTGAGAAGAGTCAAGGCAAGTACAAGGAAAGACACGACAAGCATAGAGTCGATCACAAGTTTCAAGAAGGGGATGAGGTATGGCTATACATTAGTAAGGAAAGGATGCAAGGAGAAGGTAAAAAGCTGAAGCCTATTCGTTATGGTCCATTCAAAATCCTCAAGAAGGTTGGAAATAATGCTTTTCAATTAGATTTGCCTTCCTACATGCAAATGTATTCTGTTGTCAATGTGGAGAACTTACGTTTGTATGAACCTCCTTTGGTTGCTGATCATGAAAGTGTTGTTCAGCTGCCATCTATAGGAGATTTCTCGCCAGAATTCTTAGATGAGCTGAAAGAAGATACAATCCTTGACAGAAGGACACGCACTTCAAGGAGGGGCAATGTAGATTATGTGCGGGTTGGTTTCAAAGGCAGCAAAAGGAACAAGGCAAAGTGGATGGAGGTGGACAGAGTGAGGGAGATGTACCCTCACCTCTTTAACAGGTAGTTGAAAGCTTTTGGGGTCCAAAAGCTTCCCAATGGGGAGGCGTGATCAGGTGCTCATGTCCTAAGTGTCGTAAAATGCTCAAAAATGAAAGTGCTTAGAACTAGTTCAAAGTTGAACGACTAGAAAGTGCTCGTCTTCCTGATTTTGGCACCGCAAACGGTTCAAAAAACGGTCACCGTATGAGAAAGTTATGCCAAAAAGAAGAATTTCTCAATAACATTGAAATTTTGAATTTTTCAAAAAAATTCAAAAAAGAAAAGAATATTCCACAGAATATTCCTTTTGGGCAGTGAATGGCAGGATGCCACGTGGTAAGCCTGGAGGCCGCCATGTGGCCCAGGTGACGTCAGCATAAATGTTTGTGGCACATTTCAAAATTTTTGGACGAATGGAGGATCGAACCCACGACCTCCCTACAACAAGCAACATGCCTTACCGTTGGGGCACAACGGCAGAACTTGAATGTTGTGCGGACCAAAAGTTATTTGAATTTTAAACTTGTTTTGGGTGGGAAATGAATGGGGCCAGCCCCTAATGGCCAGCCCCCATTCCATATGACCTCCGCCATTGAACCGTGGGCTATACCCCCTAAACTGCCGGCGCGCAATCCAAGGAAAACTGCCAGTTGTTAAAACCGTTCACATGCGCCATTAAAACAGTCAGTTAAACACGCGGCTTGTTTGGTGGGATTCTTGGCGGACCGCCAAATTTGGGCGGTCCCGCCATAATTGGCGGCGCTAACTGGACTTCCACTACAGTTAGCTGGAGTTTTTTTAGGCCAAACTGGAGGGAATCTTTAATGAGCCATAACTTTGGCTAGGAAAGGCGGTTTTGGACGAATTTTTTTTTGATTTTGGGTATTTTCGACCTTCTGAAGCCATTGGCATAGGTCTTACAGCCATCTGAGGTCATTTGCAGAGGTTTTGGAGCCGTGGAAGTTCTAGGAGCCACCAGGGCCCAGTATTGGGAGAACTGTATAGGGTTGCAGGTATCCATTGGAGGTGAACCAGTAGTCAATCCTGAAGGATTCAAGTGTTATGAATCCATTTTTACCATCTATTCCACCTGTATATGATTCTATTCAGCTATATATTCAGTTTGAGCATTTAATTAAAACAAGGGCAGGCCCATTTGGGAGCCTTGGACCTAGTAGACGTAGCCCAGGAGGGGTGAACTGCTTCATCAACTTCTTTTGCATCTGTGGTTGATTTATTTTGCAGAACAAATTCGTTTTAGTGTGTTAAACAGTAAAAGGAAATAAATCTGCTATACTTAAATGGGTCATGAACAGCTGAAAATTTCATTTGTTTTCTTTCTGCAAGACATGGACATCTTTTAAACATGTACATATCTGAATTGAATACCTTGCAAACCATTTACAAGTAGTTTCAAATTCAGATCAGTTGAAGTAAGAATTTTTGACATAAATAGAATAAATATATGATGTTGATAGTCTGCAACAAGTTCTAGTTTGAGAAGACAGATTTCCCTTAGTTTAAACCCCAACTACATGGAAGAAATCTTATCAGTGCGGATATAAGCCTCAAAACTGTACAAAAAAATCTTATGGGTGCGGTTATGCTTGCAGGACACAAAATATGAATATTTATGCATAAAATCATGAATGCGCCGAGAGTATGACAACCCTACAGATATGGAGCAGACAACATAAGGGAAGTTTAAATGCTTGACTTACTATGATGTGACTAAACGTGTGTTGCAGGTGACCAGAATATGCATATCAATATGCCATTATGATTTAACCATTGAGGCTAGTGTATGATAGTGTTTGATAACGATTGCAAGGGTTTGACAAGATTTGGTTGACTCGTATAGATGAGCAATGACATAATGCTTGATAGTTCATAAATATGCTTTAGAACATTGACTTGATGCTTCATATGTTTTTGGGTTATGGACTGATTGAACTTACTATGATAACAAAATAAGGTTTTTACTTAATGATAATGATTTGAATTGATATCTGATGATTTACCTTGATGACAGTGCTATATGAGCATAATAACTTTTAGTGCCTAATGTTGATTTTGTATTTGCCTCGTTTTATTTGGCACATTGATTGAAGTATAAACAATTATGATTCAGTATGAAGTAATCTCACAATAAATGGATGGAACCTGCATGACTTATCCTTGGTGTATGCATTTGAATCTAGTGGCATAAATGATTCATAAGGATGGTTTGATAAAGGTTGATTGGATAGTGCTTGGTAAATAAAAGTATTGATTTGTATAAGGTTGAGCATATTGGTTTGGTGAAGTGTTATGTTTGCAGAAAGCATTGTATGAATCAAGCTCCCCAAGCCTGGTATGTCTGCATTGAGGGTTATTTGGTGAAGCCATGAAGATGTGTCAATCTGAACCTCTACTTCATAAGGGGTCCAAGGTATGACTTTGATTTTGGTTTTATATGTTGATGGTCTACTCTTGATAGGTAATGAGTCTCTGATGATCAAAGTAAGAGGGAGTTGGATTCATAAGCTCGAAATAATGAATCATGCCATGATAAATCACTTTATGAAGTTTGGAAAAGAAAATATATATCATGAAGCTATTGAAGAATTGTTGGAAATTAGAAATAAAAATCTGTGGACACTCCAATTGAATTATGCGTAAATATTGCTAGACCTCCCTTGGAAACCGATAGTTGATTAAATATTTGATGTTTCGTGTGAGCACTTATCCATACATATATATTTTTCATAAAACAACCAGAGTGAATTCATGATTGAGCCGCTTCATACACATTAAGTTTCCATTGAACACCCTTCGAGATATTTGCATGGGACGATCATCTTTTTGATATGAAATATTCTTCCTATGATACGTGATTCAATGGAGATACTAATATTAATTGGGAACGTTATTGATGAAGATGAGCACATATGGGTGCTACTTTAGTATGATATTTTCCATGATATTTTTGGATCAGAAGTTTGGAGCTTTAAGCACGACCAAGGTTGAGTATGATGTTGTTGGCATAATTAGCTGTGAGGCGGGTTGAAGAAGGCCTTTGGAGAGTTGTTTGAGCAGATTTTGGATATGACAGGGGTACATTGCGACAATATTGATCAATATCCAATTGCCAAATAATCTTGTATATAGCTAGGACTGGGATTCCTTCATTGAGATAGTGTTTTTGTACGAGACAAGATTAGGCTTGTGGTTGTTGCCTCTGTGAGAGGGAGGATGAATAAGGTATCCTTTTGTGACATATATATTTTTGTTCTAATAAAATACTTGATTAGATTTCCTGCATGAATCAGAGACTATTATTATTGAGACATGATGATTACCATATATGATCACGATGATATGTTGTCTGAGCTCTGGGGTGAGGAATTGAGATGGAGGGTTCCTAGGGTTGAGGGCTATATGGACAATAGGGTCATAGATGTTGCTCCCCTATTTGTCACCCATAGGGTCAGAGATGTTAGCTCCGCTATCTTGGTCTATGCAGAGTATACCCCAATTGGCATCATACCCATAAGTTGGGCTTGTTGGGAATATTGCTCCCCGTATGGCCAATGGGTTCAAAGTGTACTTGGGGTTGTACAACCCAAGTTGATTATGATGCAGGTGTTTCGCCACATGAATCTTGAGGGTAATTATTGGGAAGATCATTGGGCAATAGGATGGGTTGAGATGTGCTCCCCTATATCACTTATTGCTCGACATGGGGTTGTAGATGTTTAGCTCCCCCATGAGATTATGGGTTGAGATGTGCTCCTCAATGTGATGTTTGGGTTGAGATTTTCTCCCCTATTTAGTTATGGGTTGAGACTAAGCTCTCTGACATGGTTTTAGGTTGAGATATTCTCCCTAATGTTGTGATGGATTGAGCTAGGCTCTTCGATGTTGATGTGGGTTGTAGAATTGGCTCCTCATTGATGTTTCACGGGTAGTAGCATTGGGCTCCTCACTGGCAGTGATTCCGGGTGGTAGTTTTGGCTCCTTGATGAATAAAGGGTTGTAGAATGAGATCCCCTCCAATATCAAATTCGTCTTCTTTTAGATTCGAGAATGTTCAACATATGAGCAAGGATAATCAAGAGATAAGTAGGAATAAGCAAGAGATGAGCAGAGACGAATAATGATGACATTTAGATACTTGAGATTGGATATGATTTGATGACAATATATTTGTGATGATTACATGGTGTTGTTGGAATTTCTTTGTATCTGAGAGCGAGTGTTAATTTGGAAGCTTAGTGACAAATTCCAAGCATGGGACTAGATTCTTCTTTTTGAGAGGACCAATTTTGACTATTGAAGCGCTCAATTTGAACAAAGGAAAGTGTATTTTTGAATTAAAATCCCTCATGTGCATATTTGATCAGGTTAGCCCTAAAGCAATTTGGACACCCTTGGAAGGTTATAAATACGAGTGACCTCAGCCTAATTTGTGCAGTAATCATGAGACATTCTTTTATTCTTTTCTTTTTTTTGGCTCACACAGGTATGAGGAAAGTTTGTGGATATTGGTTGGCATAGGGTCGAGATTACAGGGTCCGAAGCTCACGCATGTTTGTAGGGTTTTTGGGCCATGGTCATAGGCTTATCAAAGGAAAATTTCGACTGTAGTCACAAACGTGTAGGCTCAAGGGAGAGATTATAAGCTTTCAGTCACATGCATGACTCTTCCTCCATGCGACTAAAAACTAGGGTTTGGGTTTTCAGTTGACTGCAGATTTCGCTCATTGACCACAGGATTTGGCAGTTGATTATAGGCCTTTGAATCAAGTTTTTTGAGTACTAACATTGTTGGGTTCATTTCATGGATATTGTTTAGTTGATTTTTGTTGGGTAGGTTTATGGTTGAAGATATGGATTATTATACTCTCATTTGCTGAATCATCCGATGATGATCTAATAGGAAGAAGAATTTGAATGGGTTTTCCCTATAGTGGGTTTTTCCCTAGTCTTCGACCAATCTTGGTGTCTCTCTGTGTGAATGTTTTTCTTCTATTGTTCCTTTATGTTTTGTTGCATTGATGATGATGTTGTTCTTTCTACATAGTTGCATATATTGTTGAATAATGAAGTAAATCTGAATAATGTTTTAATGTTGTGGGGTGAATTCTATATGTAAATGATGAAATGCAATTATCAAAGCAAAGAACAATATATCCCTAAGAAAAAATTAACACTCCACCTCCTTATCATTCACCTCATGATGATCACCGAGTATTGGTGGCAGTTCCTCATGTTTCTCCTGAGAGAGTAGACCAACCACCTTCTCCTCCACGTCATAGTTCCACTATTGAGGAAGTACTTGAATAGCCATCATCTTCTGCTACAGACTAGGCTACCACTACTATGCTTGTTGTATCAATATTTTATAATAGTTATTTGAATTCATGTAGTTATTTGACTTGTTTGAATATATACTACTACGTCTATTGTAACAAATATTTTATAACAGTTATTTGACTTATATATATGTGTGTGTGTGTGTGGTGCATTTTTTTTGTTCATGTTGATGTACTTAATTTATATGTTTGTGTTGATGTGTATATTGTTATGTCATGTTAGATATGTTCATTTAATGTGTTTGCAGATAGATGTGTATGTGATAGTAGTTATTTGACATGAGATGTATATTTGAGGATGTTTGTGGTGATGATGTTAAATTACAATGCTTGTGTTTTGTTAGATGTGATCATGGTGATGATGTCTTGTTAGATTATTAAATTTGTGTGCTAGCTAATGACATTTATATGTGCTAGAAGTGTATATAATTAGATGATGTTAGCGAATTTGAATGTATATTTTAGATGATGTTTATGTTTGTTAGATGGTTATCATCATGATTTTTATTTTTAAGAAATAATGTTTATTACAGATTATGTATTGGTGAAGTTATAACAAAATTTTATATGTGTAATTACATGCGGAACTACATACTTTTAGAAAAAATGCAAAGATATTTTTATAAATTACAAAGTTTAGTATGGTTGAAACTATAATTGTAAAAGTACTATAAATATTTTTCTATTGCTTAGATAGTTCATTCATATTCATTCTAACCTAATTAGTAAAATATTTCAACACTCACAAGAAAAAAATAATTAAAGGTAAAATAATTTAGTTATTTCTTATTAAGATGAAAATGTGTAACTCGTTCAATTTTTAATATAAAATATTAATAACAAAAAATTATTCAAAAATACAATTTAAACAATGAAAAATTACATTATGGTTGATCTATATATAGAGATAGAAAACCACTATAGATCCATCTTAATCACAGATTTATGAATCACTAAAAGAGATTAAATCTTTTGACATGTACATCTTTTTTAAAGTTTTGCATTCTAAAATACAATTTCCTCTCTCAATAGATCTGTTGTTAAGATGGATCTATATTGGTTTAAAAAATACAATCTATTGTTAAATTTAAAAAACTTAAGTCAATTTTTTTTATAATTAATTTAGATTTTTTTTTGGGTAGGTAAGCACCCATAAGGGATTTGAACCAGTGATCTATCACAAGGAGTGCCTTAACAATGCACCCATTCGCTGTCAATCCAAAGCCCCATGGGCTCTAATTAATTTAGACTTAATATAACTTGAAAAATTCTATTTTAATAGAATTTAATTTATTACTAAAGTTATGAGCGTCTCAAGCAATTTAAATTTAATATTTATAGCAACTCTTACCAATTTAAATTAGAAAATTCTCTCTCTGAAGGTGAGGATTAAGAAATGTAAAATAAGGCTTGTAGTTGGGGATTTGCTCTATTGGAAGTTCTCTCTTAAAGAGGCAAGTGGATTTTTTTCTAGTAATAAAGATATAACATTTTGGTGCTATTTTGGTTATTTATTTGTTATTTGGTTTAAATTTATCTTTTTTAATAATAAATATGAGTTAAATAATACAAAAAAATACTATATTAGTTTCACCTTTTTGACAAAAAATATATTTGATTATTTCTTAATGAACAACTTAAGAAATATTATTTTTTCCACATACTTATCAGGAGATAGTCACTAAAATTCATGTTTTCACCTTTCTCATAGCTAATATTTTTTTTAACAAGAACGGTTATGGTGTTTCATTATCTGCTTGGCCAATGGCCACGAATTCGGTTACAAAATGAGGAGCGCTTTCCAACATGTTGTTCTGCCAGGAGGGGATTGGCAATTGCTCTTATCCTCTTCCTCTTTTTACAATTTTCAAAATAGACTTTGAATGCTAATTGTCCTAGATAGAAAATGCAGACAAACTGATCTAATAATAAACAATAAAACATATATTTTCATGGAATAGGAGTCCACAGAGAATCCTTGTTTCTGAGAACGGTTCCAGCTTCTAGATGGACAACAATATTTGCTTGGGCGTCTGCTGCTTTGTTATTTGCTCTTAGAACATGAAAATATGTCAAGCGAAGCGATTTTGAGATGCTTTTGATTCTGGAGAGAAGCCTGGCCAGATGCAGATCAGAAGGGTTGGAGTTGGTCACCACAGCTCTTATAATAACTTGGGAGTCTCCGAGAATGTTTGCTTCCCGAATTCCCAGCTCCTTGAGGAAGATTACCCCTTGCAAGAGGGCGAGAGCCTCGGCTTGTATGCTTGATGTATGTCCAAGCCCCCAGGCAAAGTTATGAGAAGAAATATTGTCTGGCATGATAATGTGGCCACCCGCCCCAGCTTTCCCTGGATTCCCTTTAGCTGCTCCATCAAAAAAAAGAGATGGAATTAATTGTTTGGACAGCCATTCCTGGAATTCGATCTCATTTTTCCTGATTTGCCAAACTTCAAGTTCTGGAGGTGGGCTTCTTGGTTTATGGAAGCTAATCTTGAAGGCCGTTCCCAGCTCTCTGTCATGTTGACTGAGGTTTGAGTCGTCTTCTATGCCTTCCAACCACTCACTTAATTGGCACTTCACTGTATTAGCTACTATTCTGTGATCCTGAGCTTTGTCTCGAAAAATCCTCCTGTTCCTTTCTAGCCAAACCTGCCAACTAGTGAATTTTGGCAAAGCACTCCATGCTGCTCTGATCTTTTTGTTCTTTGGTTGAACGCCTGGGTATCTGGCCATCCAACCTGCAAACAGCTCTTGAACTGAAGTGGGGAAATTGAAATCGAGATTCCACTTGTCCAGCAGATCCTGCCAGACAGATTTAGTGAAATTACAAAATCGATCATTATATGGAGAGCGGTTTCAGAATTTGACTTACAAAGAACACATCTGGATGGTCCCTTAAATCCTCTGATTTGAAGTCTGTCCTCGGTAAGAATTTTTTGGTGGCTAAGAATCCAGCAAAAATGATCGATTTTTGGAATAGACGGGAAGTTCCATATCCCTGCCCAGGGAGCTGGGTTGGGAGGGACGTTTGGACGCTCTAAGAACTTGAAGTAACCCTGTTTGACTGTATAACCAGAGCGACTGTTTTCCCAGCCTCTTGCGTCCTTTCTGTTGGCGTGGAGGGGAGCCAATCCATGGAGATGGGCTTTGAAATCCGTCCATTCATTTTCCAGATCGCTGGGCACTGGTAACCGCTTCCAGCCCGTCCAGTAATTCTCTGTCCAATCCGACAGATCCCACAGCGTGTGTATGTGCGCTGCCTCCATCCAATTTCTGAGCGCTGTAAAATTGCCTGCGTCTACCAAAGGGGGGCGATTCATTATTTTATCCTTCCAAACCTGAATTTTCTTACCGTTACCTGGAACCCAATGGGCACAACTGTTTATCATCGGCGCGATTTTGTTAAGGAGAATACTGAGGTGCGATCTGGTCGAGTCTTTGGGGTGGTCTAAACACCGGAGCCTTGGGCCTCTAAAGTACTTTTTCCATAGCGCAATCTGAGCCCAGCTAGGATTAGGGGCGATAATTTTCCATGCTAGTTTGGCTCCCATAGCAAGGTTTTTGGCATACAGATCTTTGAGATTTAATCCTCCTTCGAGATAAGGTTTTGTGACTATATCCCAACTGATTAGAGAGAATTTCTTATCATTGTGCTTGCCTCCTCTCCAAAAAAATCCCCTGATTAATTCATCCATCTTTTTTATAGTTCCCACTGGTGCCAGAAGGACCGCAAATCTGAAGATCGGAAGGCTGTTGAGGACTGCTTTGACGAGCACAGCTTTGCCAGCGATGTTAAGCCAAGAGGAACCCCAGGAATTCATCTTTGATTTGAATTTATCTATGAGGGAATTCCAGTCTTTGCTTGCCACTCTCTTGTTGAAGACTGGCAGCCCAAGATACTTGAAAGAGGACCAACTGATGGAGGCAGAAAATCCCAAACATCTAGCTATGGAGGATGCAGTGGAAGCAGGAGTATTCCAACAAAAAATCTGACATTTCCCCTTGTTTAGCTCACTGCCTGAGATTTTGCAGAAGTCATCCAAAACTGCTTTGAAGTTGATAGCTGATTGAAGAGTTGCAGCTCCCAGGAGAAGGGTATCGTCAGCGAAAAGTGCATGATTGATGCGCTTCACCCCCCTGCAATGCACAACCCGTTGATAGCATGATCCTGCTGCTTTTTATTCAGATAGAAACTAAGAACAGAGGCTTGAATGACGAAAAGGAGGGGTGAAAGAGGGCACCCCTGCCTCAGTCCTCTAGTGGCTTTGAAAAATTCAGCGGCCCTTCCATTCACTAGAGGAGCAATCCAGGGCTCCGTAATACAGGCTTTTATCCACTTTATAAAGCCTTGCCCGAATCCCATTTTAAGCATTACATCAAACAAAAATTTATGATTAACACGATCAAATGCATTCGATAGGTCGAGTTTGATGACCATACCTCTTTCCTTACGATGCTGGCTGGAATGGATTGCCTCCTGGACCAGCACGAAATTGTCCACTAGCTGTCTGCCTTTGATGAATCCCCCTTGATTGTCCGGGATGATTTTGGGGAGGAATCTTTTCAGCCTGTTTGCTATCACTTTGGTGATCACTTTGTACCCGATGTTGCAGAGTGAAATTGGGCGGAATCTGCTGAAGGTGTTTGCCCCTTTTTCCTTAGGGATGAGGGCTAGGAATGCCGAATTAGTGCAGCCTCCAATCTTCTGACAGTTCTGTGATTTCTGGATCATTTTGATGAATTCCTTCTCAATAATCTGCCAACATGTTTGTAAGAATCTTGGGGTGAAACCGTCCGGGCCCGGGGCTTTATCCGGGTCCATGGCGAATAGAGCCTCCTTGACTTCTTTGGGCGTGATTATGCTTTCTAGAGCCTGATTGATGTTGGGTGAGATGATCTTAGGAACAACATCTAAGAGGCTGAGATTATGGTCTGCTCTGATATCTTCTCTGTACAGATTCTCAAAATGCTCAGAGGCTGCTTTTTTTATGCTAGCAAAGTCCCTTAAAACACTGCTTTCTTCTTTTATTTCTTTAATAGAGTTCCGGCCTTTCCTAGCTTGAGCTTGCTTGTGAAAAAAGGAGGTATTCCTGTCTCCGGATTTAAGCCAAAGACTTCTAGATTTGAGTCTCCAGTACTCTTCTTCGGCCAGGCATGCTTTGTGGAAGTTTTGCTGAAGCTTGGCCTCCTTTTCCAGGTCTTCATTTGAAATATCAGCTGTTTCAAATTGAAGGTGATGCCGTTCCAGATCTGAATGAGTTTTTTTCCTTTCCTCAGCTGGGTTGGGCAAGGTCCTGGCCCATTTTTTTAGCATGGCTTTCACTCTTCTGAGTTTTTCTTCCCATACAAAGAAGGCAGAGCCCTTGACTGGGTTTTTCCAGCAGTCTCTGACCTTATCCATGAAGTCTGCCTCCTTGATCCAGAGAGAGCAGAATCTGAATGGAATAGGCCCCAGATCCGGAGAAGTCAGCAACTCCAGACTGATAGGGTTGTGGTCTGATGTACTGCTGTGCAGGATGCGCGATCTAGCTTCCAACCCAATGAGTAGGAAGGAGCTTTGAACCAAGAAGCGGTCCAATCTTGCCGCTATATGTCCTGGCCCAGCCCTTTTGTTTGACCATGTGAACTTGCCAATGGTTGGCTTGATATCGATCAGATCCCAGACTTGCATGAGATCCTCTACTGTTTCTCTTGCTGGATCTCTGACAATACTGCCTCCTCTCTTTTCTGATGGCAGGAGGGTGAGATTGAAATCTCCTGCAATGATGATGTTCTCCAAGTCTTCCCGGTCTGCCAAATTTTTTATGGAGTCCCAACATAATTTCTTTTCACCTGCATTATTTGGAGCATATACATTGACTAGACTCATAATTGTATTAGATTCTAAATGTTGCAACTTTAACAATATCCAATGAGTATTTAGGGTTTTAGAGATGAGGGAGAACTTATGAGGATTCCAGAGCGACCCAAGTCCTCCTGAGGCTCCCCAAGCCGAAGTTGCATGCGCACCATCTTTTTTCCAAAACTTTCTACTTGCTTGGAGGAAGGATGATTCCTCCATCTTAGTCTCCTGGATGAGGAGGATGTCCGGGGATTCCTGCCTTATCAGACTTCTCATCGCCTCTTCCTTGGCTTTGGATCCCATACCCCTACAGTTCCAGGAGACAATCTTCATTACTTATTTTTGTTGTGGAGAGCTCCTTTGGAGCTCTGGATTGGGGCCTTCTTCGTCTTCGGAGTTTTTGATAGGAGTTTCTCTAGCGTAGGCTGGCTGCCCTGGAGCTTGTCTTTGTATGTTTCTTGTTCCCTTTTTTCTTTTGTTGACATTCGGCCTCTTGTAGATCTTCTGGGGGTGGATTGCGATTCCCCTATTTCCCCTTCTTCCTCCGACTCATCGGATTCTTGGGTTTCCTCCTCGTCTTCAGATGTCTTTCCTTTGGGAATCTCTGGTTCACTTTTAGATTTAGTCGGGGAGACTTCTTTCGGGGTTTCTGTATCCTGGGAAACTATTGTTTCTGATCCCAGGATCTCATATCTGTTTCCTTGACTTTCCATGGGCAGCTTCTGAGCAGGCGCTGTTTGGGGTGTTCTGGTGTTAGCATTTGCGGCCTTCCTGGAGGTAGTTCTGGATCTCTTCGCCTGATTCCATCCTTCCTCTTTCCCTTTATCTTCAGCCCCTTTGGACGGGCAGTCTCTAGCGAAATGTCCATAGACTTGGCACTTCCGACATTTGAACGGCAGCTGCTCATAGTCTAGTTTCTGAATATGTGTCCACGGGCCCACCCTTATTTTGACAGCTTCAGGAAGACCAACCTCCAGATCCACCTCCACGCAAATTCTGGCGCAGTCATACTGGTCTCTATTGTTGGCCCTGTCAATGAATTTCCCGAGGGTGTTCCCGATGTGCTTCAGGGAATCCCAGTTCCAGCAATGGACCGGAAGATTGGGGAGTCTTACCCATACTGGGACTGCTGAAGGCACGTCCATTGCCGGGTCGAAATCTGGCGTCCATTTGTTCAGGTACAGCCCTTGAGGCCCCATGAAATAGGGTCCATTTCTGAATATGAGGTCTTTGTCTTCTTTTTCTGAGAATTCAAAAAGAAAGTATCCTCTTCCCAGAAAGTAAGATGTTACCTTGCCCTGGATCAACGGAGCCCAGTTTCTGGAGACCCAGCTCTCTGTTGATTTAGGAGAGGGCCAGAGACCTGTAAACTGACCCACTAGGGCACGTTCCGACAACGAAAGGGCTACTTGGATTGGACCTTCGGGAGGAAGGGCGATCTCCGGGATGTCATCGAGTCTTTTGACGAACTTAGCGGCTTCCACTGCTTTCTTCTTGGGGAGCGAGGCCAACAAGGATCTGAAGGCCTCAGCTGCAGAGGATGGAGGAGGGGAGGAGGAAGATCCCGGGGGAGGGTCCGGATCTTCCATGAGGAGCCAGCTCTACCCGCAGCTGGAAAGGTAGGGAGAAGGGCGGGCAAACGCAGGGCGAGAGGACTCCCACGCACAACAGCCAATGGAGGGACGAGGCAGGGCGGATCCGCAGGAGCGGACCACTCGGAAAAGAGCCGAGCGCAGCAGCTCAGGCTTCCCGACGCGCAGCGCAGCAAAAACTTCTTCCTTCGTCCGCGTTAGTTTCTCATAGCTAATATTACATTATGTTTACAATGATAAAGACATGTCTACTTTAAATATTTACTTATAAATACATAAAAATAGATATTTATTTTACATAATCTAGATAGGAAAAAAAAATGCATCACCAAGTCTATTAGAAAGTCAAACAAATGCCTCTTAATCACCATCACATTGTTTATTGTTGAATTCTTAGTCATAAAATATTTATTAATTCGACTTTTATTTATAATTACCATTGAAAAGAGAAGTCAAAACTCTTCCATTATCCATGAAGAAAAAATGAAAACCTCTCATGCATCCATGTAAGCCCATTTGTTTCTCTTCTCGTCCATAAAAGGATGTAATCAACATTTTATACATGCATAAGACTTCATTTTAGTTTACATAATGTTGCAAGAAATGGGATTTAAATATATTAAATATGACTTTACCTCTCATGTCAAGAATTTAATCTTACATATTAATACACAATTTCTCATTTTTAAAGTCCTCATAGATTTATCACTACATTATTTATATTAATTTCGAGATAAACCTGAAAAAAAACAAGTGAACTGATTAATAAACCAATAAATATCTAAATCTAGAATAAATCTTCAATGCTGTTTCCAAATTCCCTATTTTTACATTTTGGTTCTATTCTTCTCATTTTCCTATTTGAGAAGGATTGTCCCGTTGAATCTTTATTATCATAGATATTGTACACCATGTTTTAACTGCATTTATATGTATGGAAATATGTTGCATAGTGAAAATAAGGGAGGTTATTTTACTATATTGAAAAACTTTGACGATGGTTGTAGTAGGCCTTTTAGTACACACACACACACACATATATATATGATTTTCCTTCATTTTCTATCACTTTGTGAGTTATTTTAGATTTATATAATTTACAATGTCATTTGAGAAAGGAGATAATATGAGTATATTTAGATTGATATATTAATAAAATATAGTTATAAATTGATAACTCATGCTTAGAATTACAATCTTTTGATCCATCATGATGTCTATCCAAAGCATATAGAAGAAGTCTATTATAAATTAGATTTAAACACTCAAAAAAAATATGTTAATTTTTTTTTTTAATTATAAATTACACAATTGGAAATACTTAGTTTAAGTGTAAAAATGCTTCCACTACAAAAAAACGTGTAAAAACGTTTGTGTATCTTAACAATTATATAAAATGCCAACAAGACGAATAAAAACTAATATAACTAGTGAAATAAAGAATATAAAAACATATAACACTAGTATAAATGATGAAATAACACAAGTACATATCACTCTTTGTTGTGATCACCCTCATTATATTCATCACTTAGCATGATAACATTTTTATTCTCAAAAATTTGTTTTGATCTAGGGTCGTGTCTCAATAAGAACCACCAATCCCTATCCAACACATCTGGGTAAAAAAGCACCTAGTTGCAATGTTTAGGGAAAACATAAGACTCCCTAATTTCATGCCACATCTTTATATAGGTGATAGATATCATCCCACTATCTTGATCTTCCTTTACATTATTTTGATCAAAGGTGTGCCACCACTTGCACTTAAAAATAACACATTGGAACAAAGAGAAGTCCACTTTAATGATCTCTTGTATCTTTCCGACATAACCTAATGTCCCCTGTATTAGCTTTTGATCACAGTGGCTAGCATCACTAGATTGGTCAAACTCGACTTCCACTCTACAGTCTTGTGTCATGCATACACCATAAACATCCTTCGTGCGAAAATGATGTCCATATGCCCATATAGATGGGAACAAATACACCTATAAAAAAGTGGAAAAAACATATTGTCATGTGTCTAATAACATGAACATAATCAAGATATAAAATATAGATGTTACAATTCAAATGTGCATTATGAAGTTGAAAATGTACAAAAAGAGATTATTACCGAGTTGTTGCACCCAATCCCTATGTTTAGCGCATCCTCTTCAACACACGAGTAACAACCATATGCGTTGTATTTCTGATCCAAATCAGATCCACAAACGACTGTCAAAGAACCGTGACTAAATCAGGTCGACAAATCTCGAATGAAATCCAAAACAGCAATCGAAAACACCCTGAACTAGTGGCCATGGCAGCCGGCACGGAACGACGAGGACCTCGATCAAAGCGCGCTGACCAAGACCCATGGAGACTGCGCAGGAGGTCGATGTAGCGCATGGGAGCCCTGGAACGACAAAAGGAGCTGATTTTCGCGCATCGCTGGGCAAACAGGGCTGAAATGGTAGAGCCTTAAGCACTCGGTCACATTGGGAGCCAGAGAACCGCGGGCGGAAAAAACGAAAAGCGCCAACGTACGAAGGTGGGACCCATGACCTGGAAACCGGCGGTATTGATCGGGGCACCCTTGAACGGTAAGAGGTTTTGGAGGAGAGCGGAGCGATCCCACTCAGTGATCGATGCGTGGCAGCAAAGGTGAGAGAAAAACCGTCGTGATCATACGTTATCGGTCAAGAAAGTCAACCGCGCTCGACGTGCGTATGACATTGGATCTGGAGGAGCCTAGATTGGATGGCTGAGATTGCGCCCGATAGACAGAAGCGGAATCGACAGGGAATTAAGCCGCGATTTAAGGGGATTTGGAATTTGTTGACCGCCATGGTGGAGAAAGAAATGAATCGACGAGCAAGCTGGTGCAGTTCCGATGGGGACGCGTGGCTACTTCTTGAGCGTTCATGCTGACGCCGAACAGGGAACTCCAAGCACACAGGCGGTAGGTGAATCGACGTAGGCAGGAGAGGAACTGAACAGGCATGGAGATCGAATGGCTAAAGCCATGAACAGAGACAGTTGAACAGAGATTCAGAGAGAGAGCGAAGAGTCCAAGCAACCAAGAGAGACAGTGAACAGTGAACCCTGAGAGGAGGACTGAGCACAGAGAGCAGTAAAGCCAAGCAGAGGAGACAGAGGGCCGAGCTGACCACAGGCAGCATCGAGCACTAGAGAGCTTGAAGAATCAAGCCTTCCCATAGAGGAATCTATCTGGATTGAGCACCATAGTTGGCTCTTTCCACTGTAGACCAAGGGTCACAGAGCTGGTAGGAAGAACAAGAGTCTGTGTACTCCGAGTGGCTTGGGGAATCCAAGAACCACCCTGCCAAGCAAAATCTGCTTCAGGAGAACTCATATTGAGTCCCTGTATTGTAATTTCTCTACTGAAAGACACAATAAAACAAGGCCACCACTGAAGCTAGACCGGAGACGTAGCCCTGGAGAATAGGGTGAACTCCTTATTAAAAACTGTTTGTGTCTTTGTGTTGCTTACTATATTTCTTTGCTGTATTTCCATTTATTTTTTGTGTATTGGAAATCTGATCGATCCGTTGTTTCAATAACACAGAACACACACACCAGCACATGTGTCTGTAATACCTTTTTGTTTAATAAATCTTCAACTGAGGTCACTCTTAGGGTGATTATCAGATCAAGTGGTATTAGAGCTCTAGGCTGGAAGGTTAGACAAGCTTGTGTTGGTTTAGCTGTGAATGCTCACTAGATCGAAGCTCAAATTAGGAGACGGAGAGTTGGTGGAAACTAATCCTGAAATTGGGAGAGTCTATTCTCAGAAGATAATGTTAGAAGAAGGTTCTATAGGGCTAGACCCTCAATTCATAGAAAGTTTCCTAGCTATAAAGTCTATGGTAGAAGAAATGTATAGGGACTTTAGAAAGCATAAGGGTGAAGATTCATCAGGCTCTAAGCAAGATAAAGAAGAAGATGAATCTCATTCCCATGACCACTCCAAAGGAAAGGGGAAAGAAGAAAGCTTCCCTACACCTCCTAGTAGCCCTGTGCATAATAAGAAAGCATCTTTGATTAAGTTAGATGTTAAATTTGATTTGCCTATATATGAAGGAGAGCTAAATGCTGAAAAGTTGGACAACTGGATAAGACAAATTAATGTGTATTGCGGAGTACAAAATATAGACTCAGACAAGAGCAAGATTCAGCTGGCAAGCCTTCGCCTAGGAGGCACTCCCTTAGTTTGGTGGGAAGGTAGAACCTAAGCTGATATGAGGAAGCATGGTAAGACCATCTCTGTCTGGAGTGAATTTGTTACTGCAATCAAAAAGAAGTTCTATCCATTGGCCTACATGCAACAAGCCATGATGAGTTGGCAAACTCTTCGATAATTGAAAGGGAAAAGTGTACAAGGGTATACTCAAGAGTTCATAAAGAGAGCATTGATGTTGGGTATTTCATTAGACTCACCAGAAACTCTTTTGAAGTACATTGGTGGTCTACACAGCTACATGAGGCATACCATCCTCATGTTTAATCCCACTAGTATAGATGAGGTATCTGTACAAGCTACTCATCTAGAAGCTAGAGGAAAGAATGGAAATCCAGAAGTTGGGGGACCATCCCAACCCACTGTAAGCAAGAGCAAGGAGAAAAGAAAGCAGAAGTGGAAAGCAAGGAAGGCTAACACTGCACAGAAAGGCAAAGCTTCATGCACTCACTGTAAAAAGGAGGGGCATGATGATGAGCAATGTTGAATTATGCATCCAGAGCTGAGACCTAAGAAGTCTGAGGACAAGAAGAAGAAGACTGCTGCAACTATTCAGAAAGATTTGGGGTCAGACTTAGGAGATGAAACAATCATTGTAGCCACATGTATAAAAGGTAAGAATTTTGAAGCATCTACTAGTAATTCTGCTCAATCTGTCATTGATGAAGAACATGAGAGAAAAAGGCATGAGCTTTTCCATATTTGAGTTGTTTCCAAAAATCAAAAGATTGATACTTTGTTTGATAGTGGCTCACAAGTAAATCTGATTTCTGAAGAAATTGTAAAGAAAATTGGGATTAGCAACTACACCTCATAAGAAGCCATACCCATTAGGATGGTTGAATGATAAAGTACAACTACAAGTGACTAGACAGTGCAAACTCAACTTTTCTTTTGGGTTAGCATTTGTAGATGAGGTTGAGTTAGATGTAATTCCTTTGGATATATGTGGAATTGTTTTAGGAAGTCCTTACTTGTATGATAGAAAGGCTATTTTCTATAGAGCCGAGAACAAGTATCTACTTGTTAAAGATGGAATGGAATACTTTGTAAGAGCTCATAAGCTCAAGAATAATTATACTCTCATAAACTCAGGACAGATGAAAAGAATGATAAATTCATGCAAACAATCCTTACTAATGGTTGTAAAGGAAAAGAAAACTGATAAAACCAATGTATTTGAGGGTTGTAATTCTGATCAGCAAGCTGCTATAGAAAAGATTGTTCCAGAGTATGATGTCTTGTTTCAAGAACCTTAAGGTCTGCAACCCAAAAAGGGAATAGTACATGATATTATTTTGTAGCAAGATGTTCCTTTGCCTAACAATGGGATGTACAGGTTATCTGCTTTAAAGAATGCTGAAATCAAGAAGCAGGTGCAGGAGTTGCTCGAGAAAGGGTTCATCAGGCCTAGCACATCACCATGTGGGTCACCAATCGTTTTGGTGAGAAAGAAAGATGGCTCGTGGAGAATGTGCATTGATTATCGAGCACTGAATAAGATAACAATAAAAAATCGTTATCCCCTTCCTCGCATAGATGATCTTTTAGATCAACTGAAGGAAGCTGTTTATTTCACCAAGCCGGATTTGCACAGTGGATACTATTAGGTCAGAGTTGCAGAGCAAGATGCATGGAAGACTGCTTTCAAAGCAAAGCAGGGATTGTATGAATGGCTGGTTATGCCTTTTGGCTTGACCAATGCCCCTGCTACTTTCATGAGATTAATGAATGATGTACTCTGACCTTTTCTTGATGATTTTGTTATTGTGTATCTGGATGACATTCTGATTTTTAGTAAAACGTGGGAAGAACATTTAAAGCATGTTAAGTAGACATTAGATGTTTTGAAAAGA
This sequence comes from Pinus tabuliformis, assembly GCA_031772625.1. Lineage (NCBI taxonomy): Eukaryota > Viridiplantae > Streptophyta > Pinopsida > Pinales > Pinaceae > Pinus > Pinus tabuliformis. Next base: position 143,264,439 of record CM062806.1, on the reverse strand, counting down.
GAAAAACTTTATGTTAAACTCTCCAAATGTGAATTTGGCAAAACCTCTCTAAATTATTTGGGTCATATAGTAGGGGGAGGTGAATTGAAAATAGATCCCTCTAAAGTGGCAGTCATTGTAAACTGGCCTAAACCCAAGTCTACTACAGAAGTAAGAAGCTTCTTAGGAGCAACACAGTATGGGAGGAAGTTCATTTCAAATTTTTCCTCAATTGCAGCTCCCTTACATGCTTTGAAAGGATTGAACAAGGTGTTTCAGTGGGGAGGCAAATAGCAGAAAGCCTTCGACACCTTGAAAGAAAAAATTAGTACAACACCTGTACTAGCACTGCCAGATCTACAAAGACCATTTGAGATCCAAACTGATGCCAGTGACTATGCCATGGGAGCAGTGTTAACACAACACGGTAAACCCATATGTTATCATTCTAAGACTTTTAATCCTGCAATAGTTAACTATCCTACCTATGATAAAGAATTGTATGCATTAGTTCAGAGTGTGAAAAAGTGGAAACATTACTTAATGTGCAAAGAAACAGTAATACATACTGATCATCAGCGACTTCAATATCTACACTCCCAAACTAAGTTGCAACAGTCAAGACATTATAGATGGATGGGTTTTCTACAACAGTTTCATTTAGTCATCAGATATAAAAGGGGCATACATAACAAGGTTGCAGAAATGTTATCTAGACCCATTATAAATGCATCTACCATACTTAAGCATAATTCTGTGCTACATGAAAGCTACATAGAACAGTATGCTCAGGACATGGACTTTAAAGATGTATATGCAACTTTGAGTCAAGGCAAAAGAGTAGAAGAAATGGACTATCATGTGAAGGACCAACTCTTATATCATTGTGGGAAACTTTGCATTCCACAAACAGAGAGAGCAAAGATAATTAGGGAAGCACACACTTCTCTGATATCAAGTCACTTTGGGGTAAGTAAAACAGTTGCACAACTGCAAAGGTTCTGCTATTGGCCAAGAATGAGTGAGACAGTTTCTAGATATGTAAAGGGGTGTGCTATCTGTGCTAAAAGCAAGCCCAACAACAGAAAACTAGGCTTGTACACTCCATTTCTAGCTCCTTCTCACCCTTGGGAAAGCATTTCCATGGATTTTGTTGGAGCACTGCCTAAATCTAGGAAAGGTCATGATTATCTATATGTTGTTGTGGATAGGTTCAGCAAAATGTGTATTTTGATACCATGTAGTAAACAAATTACAGCTGAACAAACTGAAAAATTATTCTCTGAACATGTATGGGTTCATTTCGGATTACCCACTTCTATTATATCTGATCGAGACACCTGATTTGTGGGAAAGTTTTGGTCCAGTCTGTGGGAACTAATGGACACCAAATTAAAGAAAAGCACAGCTTTTCATCCACAAACAGATGGCCAGACAGAAGTAGTTAACAGGACAATGATCCAGTTACTGAGAGGATATTGCAGCAAACACCCTAAGCTTTGGGATGAACACTTGTGTTATGTGCAGCATGCTTACAATAGAGCCAAACACTCTTCTACCCAGAGATCTCCTTTTGAGACCTGCTTTGGTTTCATACCAAGGTCTCCCTTGGATTTTGTCTTTGGTAAAGATACCATGGTTGATGGACACAGTGATGTGGACAGGGCAACTAGGTTCATTGAACAGATCCAGGAGATCTACCAAGCAGTACAGGAACAGCTGGAAAAGAGCCAAACCAAGTATAAGGCTAGGCATGATAATTATCGAATGGAGCATAGTTTTCAAGTTGGAGACCAAGTCTAGCTGTATATTAGCAAGGACAGGATGCAAGGTGAAGGCAAGAAGCTAAAACCTATCAGGTATGGACCCTTCAAGATACTTGAGAAGATTGGTGAAAATTCTTTTTGCCTTGATCTGCCAGCTTACATGCATATCTACTCAGTCGTAAACGCAGATTGCTTGAGGTTGTTTGAACCTTCAATGATTGAGGACCCTGAAGAGTAGAGTCAATTACCTTCTGTTGATGACCTGCTACCGGAATATCTTAATGAGTTGTAGGAAGATATAGTGCTGGATAGGAAGGTAAGGACGACGTGCAGTGGGTAGGTGGAATACCTCAGGATTGGGCTTAAAGGTTCGAAGCTGAGCAGTGCGAAGTGGATTGAGATTGGACAAGTGAGACAACAGTTTCCTCACTTAGTCGATGCTTGAAGAAAACCAACTTTTGGTGGTCCAAAAGCTTTTTCAGTAGGGAGGCCGTGATCCAAATTGGATCCACAAACGACTATCAAAGAACCGTGACTAAATTAGGTCGAAAAAATCTTGAACGAAATCCAAAACAACAATTGGAAACACCCTGAACCAGTGGCCATGGCAGTAGGCGCGGAACGACGAGGACCTCGGTCAAAGCATGCTGACCAAGGCCCATGGAGACTACGCAGGAGGTCAATGTAGCCCCTAGGAGACCTGGAATGGGAAAATGCGCTGATTGCATCGCTGAGCAAACAGTGCTGAAATGGTAGAGCCTTAAGCACTCGGTCACGTTGGGAGCCGAAGAACTGTGGGTGGAAAAATGAAAAGCGCCAACGTACGAAGGTGGGACCCACGACCTGGAAACCGATGGTATTGATGGGGGCACCCTTGAACGGTAAGAGGTTTTGGAGGAGAGCGGAGCGATCCCACTCAACAATCGACGCGTGGCAGCAGAGGTGAGAGAAAAACTGTCTTGATCGCGCGTTATCGGTCGAGCAAGTCAACCGCGCTCAACGTGCGTATGACATTGGATCTGGAGCAGCCCAGATCGGACGACTGAGATTGCGCTCGATAGACAAAAGTGGAATCGACAGGGAATTAAGCCATGATTTAAGGGGATTTGGAATCTGTTGACTGCCACAGTGGAGAAAGAAACGAATCGACGAGCAGGCTGGTGCAGTTCCGATGGGGACGCATGGCTACTTCTCGAGCGTTCATGCTGATGCCGAACAGGGAACTCCAAGCACACAGGTGGTAGGCGAATCGACGTAGGTAGGAGAGGAACCGAATAGGCAGGAAGATCGAATGGCTAAAGTGATGAACAAAGACAATTGAATAGAGATTCAGAGAGAGAGCGAAGAGTCCAAGCGACCAAGAGAGACAGTGAACAGTGAACCCTGAGAGGAGGACTGAGCACAAAGAGCAGTAAAGCCAAGCAGAGGAGATAGAGGGCCGAGCTGACCACAGGCAACATCGAGCACCAGAGAGCTTGAAGAATCAAGCCTTCCCATAGAGGAATCTGTCCAGATTGAGCACCATAGTTGGCTCTTTCCACTGTAGACCAAGGGTCACAAAGCTGGTAGGAAGAACAAGAGTCTGTGTACTTCGAGTGGCTTGGGGAATCCAAGAACCACCCTGCCAAGCAAAATCTGCTTCAGGAGAACTCATATTGAGTCCCTATATTGTAATTTCTCTGCTGAAAGACACAATAAAACAAGGCCACCACTGAAGTTGGACCGGAGACGTAGCCCTGGAGAATAGGGTGAACTCCTTATTAAAAACTGTTTGTGTCTTTGTGTTGCTTACTGTATTTCTCTGTTGTCTTTCCATTTATTTTCTGTGTATTGGCAATCTGATTGATCTGTTGTTTCAATAACACAAAACACACACACCAGCACATGTGTCTGTAATACCTTTTTGTTTAATAAATCTTCAACTGAGGTCACTCTTAGGGTGATTATCAGATCAATTTCTCTCGGACTTGATCAACAACCCAACTATTAGGGCTTGTCATTGGCATATTTTCTTTTAAATGATCAAGATAAGGCATGATTCTACCATTCAACTGTTTGAATTATTTCGTGACACTATCTTGTTTCCTCTTATGTTCATACAATGTGACCCACGGTTGTGTCACTTCCATTTTATAAAGAATGAATTTGTTGATGTCTTCAATTTCTAAATTCATTGATGAAATCAAACCAACATATATAGTATGTATGAGATCAAAATATGCAATAATACGAAGTTCAGTGTGAATAGTTACTGTGTAGAAATTTGACCAATGATAAGTCACATACTCTTTATCATGCGCCTTTTTTCATTCACTTGGAGAAGCTCCCCTTCTCTTTTGTCTTCATCCCTTTTGTCGTCCCAAATCATCGCACCTAGTGTGTTGTCGATTTGCTCAATGTACTCATTGACATAATAAAAAGATGCATATGATATGTACCCCTCTTCCATAGACCCCTCGAGTTTTTCCCTTTGTCAAACAAAACTTTTCAATTTCTTCATGTACCTCTCTAAGAAGAACATCCAATGAAAAGAAACCGCCCCAACTAATTCAACCTCATCTACTAGGTACATTAGAAGATGAACCTGCAAGTCCATGAAACTCGGCGGTAGTTCCTTCTCAAACATACAAACAATATCAGATATCTCTTGATGCCACCATGGAATTCTAGCCATATGGATATCCTTTGATGTGATTCAAATTACAAACACAATTAATTTACATATGGCACGTCATAGGTCATGGGGAGTCATGGTTCATACACTCACACATGAGCAGAGGATAATGACAATATAAAGTAAACACATAGAAAAATTAATTATATTTTATCTCATTGCATAAAAATAACAAAAAATAATAAAATTATGTTTTTGACATACATACTCTTAGAAGGTTCAAATGTCACGTGATTTCAACCCTGACAAATGGTCATTCATAGTGAAGACCCATATAAAGAAGTAACCCTCACACCCATTATAACTTCCTTTTCCAAAGAAAGAACATCTTTCTTTAAAATCCATGGGAAATCACCTTCTTTGAAAGACCAAGAGGTACCGGCCTCTCCTCTAGTTTCTTGTCTTGACCAATGTTTCTTTTTAGTTTTTTAAGAAATAAGATCTCTCCTAAAAATCAATGTGTCATTTTCTTTCAATGATATGTGCCCCCATAAAGAAGATGAAACATTTATAAATATATGCATGGGATTTAGCAAGTGGGCAATCTTAAGATGCTCCCAATATGGGAGCTCATAAAAGACATATCTCCTTTTCATCCCAATGGTCAGTTTCTCAACATAAGTGTCGAAGAATTATGTATCATCGAACATAGGCTCCCCATTTGAATTGAGCATTTCTGCAAACTCCTCCTTCTCTCTCTAATATTCTCTAAGACATTAAACTGGTGTCATTATTGCAGGCCTTTGGGTTCTCTCTGGTTTATGTTTGAAAGCATATGTTGCTCTTCTGTAAGGGTGTTATTTTGGGAGGAATACCTTGAAGCAGTCATACAGTAGCTTTCATAGGTGGCCGGACCACCTAGCCTTCAAAGAATATCCACGACATTTACATCCATGATACCCTTTTGTTACAAGAACTGTGAAATTCATGTATACAAGGCATGTTAGCGATCATGAAGATCAGAACAATTGTAGTGAATTATATTAATACCCGAAACAATGCTATTACATATATAAACAAATCAATAAACATGTAATTTACCAAAGCAAACTCCTAAGCCTGGATAGTCATGTATGGTGTAAGAAAATATGCAATACAACATAAAACTCATCTTTGTTGCGATGGGTCTTGATACATCATATACATGTATCCCTTCCCATAATTCCTTCAATTCATATACCAATGGTTGTAAGTAGACATCCATATTCTTCACTTATCTTCTACCAAGGACTATGAGAGCCAACACAAGATGTTCATTCTTCACGGAAAACCATGGGGGGATATTGTTATTGATTACTACTACATGCCATACAAAATAGTTGTTGTTTTGTAGGGAATATGGGTTGACGCCACCCATGGCTATGTTGAGTCCTAGACTTCGTACTTCATCCTTAAATTTTTCGAGCCATGTATATAAATATATGCTTCATGGGTATTGAATCTGTTGGGATTCACATAACTCATGGCTTACTTCTATGTGAGGCATGCCATCCCTGCAACATAGCTAATTCTTTGTAATGAAAGAGCCTTTGAATCCTTGAGATTATATGCATCTGCCTCAATATCTTATGAGGAGGACAATGTGGTTTACCCCTTTTTTTTTATGGTACCTATCATGCCCACATTTCAGACATATCTTTTTGTCTGCATATTCTCCTCTATATAGAATACAATCATTCAAATGTGCATGATATAATATGTACTCAACACCCAACATTTTCAACAACTACTTTGCCTCTTCGCAACTACCCGATAATACATTATCACTTAGAAGAACCTTATCTTTGAATAACCTGCATTTGGTGGGATATATAAATGTACAGTGTTAATATTTAACATTCATAAAATAAACCATTTTTAATGTTGATTGTGTGACAACACTTCTCAAAATATAAGGGATTTGATTGATCATGCACGTCAATTGTAACACCCTCCTCCTACATCTACCCAAGTAACTAGCCAACTAGGGTAAACATGCGACGAGAGGCTACTATGATTGGATTTGACATCCTATACGACCTTAAGGAAGTGGAATCGATGAAAACATAACACACAGTCATCCAACATCAGCTTCAAGACCCATAGAAACTAATCCAACACTTCAGACAGCTTTCCCTGGATCCTGCTGAAGTTTTGACCATCTTAGGCCTTAGTTGCTCTCATGCTATAGGGATGAAAATGTCTAGAAACCCAAGTTTTCTCTCACGGGCTTATGTGCCAGCATCCAGAGACCCAATTTTCCAGTTCTGTGCTAGCGATCTCGGGATTTAAGCCACTTTTTTAGGCCTAGATTCCAGGTCACTACCCATAATGAAGTGATAGCTTAAGATCAGTAAAAGTACAAGGAAACAATGATGCAAAAGCAATAAGTTAAACAAGACCTTAATCATACCCTTACTATCCATGACAGGCATTTCATCAAACATGTTGCAAGCATGTAATCTATAGCTGTAATCAACAGAATTAAACATAGGGATTTTGTACTTATCTGAGAATCAATAAGAACCATTGTTCCCTCATGCCATTTGCTACATTACCATATATTACGCCATAAATACATTATCCATTCATTTACAAGAAAAAACATGTTGAGAACCATTCATAGTTGTTTTCATAAAACACACATATAACTAGCATAATAACAACAAAAATAGTCATGGAAGTACATCCATATAGAGCACATATAATCCATCAAAATTCTCATAGAAATACAAGGAAAAATAACCTTTCATTAGTGGTGCAAAAAACAAACCCGATATGGGACTTCCACGTTCCACCTAACCATAGAATGGTTGAGTCAAATCTCTCTTCATCCATTTACCCTCATTTCATATTCTAAGCATGAATTTGGGACTCAAACCAAAAGAACTCCACCAGGGCATATCGAGGCTAAACCACCTCACCCTCATCAATAGAAACTAGGATTTACTCTAATCCATCCTGGATCACTAGGCCAACATAATGAACACAACATAACAGGCTTTACCGTGATCTCCAAATGATAACTAGGCCAAAAAATCATGGATTCCACCGAATTACTCCACCTACATCGTGAGGAATTTTCCTACCTCCTAGTCTCTCAGGCTTTACCACAATCCAAACCCAAACCACTAGGCCCTAAACCGAGACCCACTCTTTAGGCTTTACCGCATATCCTAAACCTGGGATTACTTGATCCAAGTGGATATTGGTGGCCACTTGCCTATTCCACCTAGACCCCCCAGTCAGTTTCATATGTTTCCTTAATTGTAGCACAATTTACTATTTTTGGCAGTTTTTCGGGTCCTGAACTTTCAGAGCCGTTTTGACGCCCTAAATGGCTTTTTTTTGGAAAATTTCCTTGAGGAATTGCAAAGGAAGTTGCATCAGCCGTTGTAGTCCTCAGAGAGCTCTTTCCAATAAGATATCATACACGTCAAACAGAGATAATATGACCAAGTTACGACCCCGGGAAGTTGGCTGCCCAACTAACCCCAACAAGGCCCATAAACTCTTGGTGTTACATCTCCTCGGGTTAGGGTTTTGGGTATGCAGGGTTTTCCCTTATTGTTCAATAATAAAAATTCCCTTAAGCCTCATTGTAACTCAGTTCAGAGGCATGTAGGCTCCACATTTCTTCTTAGAGATAAGCTACCATCGCCCGAGCTATCTAATTTCCATTCTGTTTGTAAGCATAGTTTAATATTTTTCTATTAATGAAATGAAGTGTTTTTCTACTACATCTCTGTGTTTATGATTTTATCTGTAAGTTGTTGTGTTCTTGTTTAAGTTCAGATCAGTGGTATCAGAGCGGTCTTCTCTTTCTCTGTTTTTCTTTGCATGTCCCCAACGAGGTAAAGGTATAAGTAGTTAGGGCTAGATCTAGTTGAACCATTGCAGGATCAGCCTTGCAAACCTGACGACCTCCCATGGCGGAGGAAATGAAAGATGAGGGGACTAGAGATGCTCTCAAAATTTTTCTCAAGGAATCCCTTGAGCGACAGAGGGACGCAATGATGGATAACTTTGCCCAGATCCTTCGACGGCTACCCACTGGAAATGCATCTTCATCCAGCAACCACTCTGGAGGCACCACTCCTTTTAAGATACAAGTTAACTTCGATATTCCCATATTCGAAGGCCTGATAGATGCAGACACCGTAGATAAATGGTTAAATCTATTGGAAGGATATTTTTCAATTCATGACTTTTCTAATCGGGAAAAGATTATGTTTGCACTTCTCAAAGCCGCCCCATAGGTCAAGGACTGGTGGGAAACCTACTATGAACAAAAGGACAAGAGTGAACCCTTGTTGTTTTCAGCGGCACCCACTTGGAATTATTTCTGAGATGCCATCAAGGAACAATATTAGCCTGTCGGGAGTTATGAAGATAAATATGTAAAGTGGACCATGCTACGGCAGGGAAGGGACCAAGATGTGTCGGAGTTCACAAATACTTTCCATACCCTTCGCACGAAGCTGGGCATCAAGGATACTGAGTGACATTTGGTACTCAGGTACTGTGGTTGTCTACACAAGTACATCCAGGACGAGATGGAGTTCCTGGACATTTCCTCGCTTGGCAAGGTGTACCGGTATGCTGTAAAGATTGAGCAGAAGTTTAAACAGAAGAAGCGGGACTTTGGATTTGCGAATCTAAAGCAAGGAAAAGGCGCCCCCAAACCACAGAACAAGGGACCAAGCCAAGGTGGGTCTACCCAGGACAACCCACTGAAGCCGAAAGCAATGAAAAACACCACGAAGATGAAGAAGGACATGAGAAAATGGTGTGAGTTCCATAAGAGCTCCACTCACAATACAAGTGAGTGTCGGGCCAAGTAGTCACTCATGGCCGAGCTGAAGGCTGCTGAATTAGACACAGGTTCCGACTGTACTGACAAAGGGAAGTAGATCATTGATGCAGAGCCCAGTGCCACCATGGCCACCACAAAGATCCATAAAATTGAGCCTGAAGATCTAGAGGAGGGGGAACGCCTCTTCCACTCACAAATGTGGGTGAAGGGTTCTCTGTTGCAGTTCATTGTCGATAGCGGGAGCCAAAAGAACCTCATTTCAGCAGAAGTCATGAAGCGGCTAGGCCTAAAGACTACTACACATCCATAGTCATACACCATTGGGTGGCTTCACCAAGGACGAGATCTTCACGTCATCCAGCAGTGTTGCCTTCCCTACAACATCAAGCCCTTCACAGATGAGGTATTGTGTGGCATTGCTCCTCCTGAATTTTCTGATGTATTGTTACGACAACCATACTTGTGGAAGTGACATGTTGTATATGAGTCTATACCTCGCTCTTTGATTATTACTTTGGTTAATAAGTTGTACAGGATATCGAAGGTAGCCCCACCTACCGCCATCTCTTTGATCACTGCAAAGCAATGCAGTAAGATCATTTCCCAAACTAAAAAATTCATTTTCCTTATGATTCACCCCCAAGGCAAGAAGAAGGTTGTGGCCACGACTTCCAGGCAAGGATCCTCTAGACAACAGCAGTAGCAGATGGACAAGGTCCTGGAGGAGTACAGGGACATTTTTGTCTCACCCATAGGGATACCTCTACATTGTTAGGTCAAGCACTCCATCGATCTGACCCCGGGCGCGTCGCTGCCTAATGGATCGATCTATCGACGCTATGTTCTGGAGAATGATGAGATCAAGAAGAAGATTCAGGAACTATTGTAGAAAGGGAACATCAAGCCAAGGTCATCACCCTGTGGGAGCTTGATTGTATTGGTACAAAAGAAGGATGGGACCTGGAGGCTCTGTATTGACTATCGAGCATTGAACAAGATCACTGTCTGGAATAGGTACCCAATCCCGCAGATTGATGACCTTCTGGACTAGCTCAAGGGGGCCAAATATTTCAGCAATATTGACTTGAAGTCAGGTTATCACCAGGTGCCTATCGAACCCTCTGATGTGTGGAAGACTACCTTCAAATCCAAGGAGGGCATTTTCGAATGGTTGGTCATGCCGTTCGGATTGACGAACGCCCCTGCAACCTTCATGAGACTGATGGACGACATCTTGTGGCCCTTCACCAATGCATTCGTGGTGGTGTATTTAGATGACATCTTGATCTTCAACTAGAGTTGGGAAGAGCACCTCCACCATATTCGACAGGTCCTTCAAACCCTTCGACAACACAAGTTGTGTGCTAACTTGGAGAAATGCACCTTTGGCCTGACCCAGGTTCAATATCTAGGGTACATCATTGATGAGAAGGGTGTACATGTGGACCCATCCAAGATACAAGTCATTCAGGATTGGCCAACCCCAACCACTCTAACAGAGCTTCGCAGCTTTTTGGGTCTTGCCAATTTCTACTATAGGTTCATGTTGGGGTTCTCTCATATCACTTGGCCTTTAAGTCAAGTCACCAAGGGTGGAGCGAAATAAAAGTTCTTTTGGTCGAAAACCCAACAACGAGCATTCTCTGAGTTGAAGAATCACCTCTATTCTGCACTAGTTCTCACATTACCAGACCTGCAACAACCATTTGAGATTGAGACAGATGCCTTCGACTATGCTATTGGTGCAATTCTTACTCAACATGGGCATCCAGTGGCTTACCACAGGGAGACACTTTCAGAGATAGTCTGAAAGTACGGCATTTACGACAAAGAAATGTATTCCATTGTGTAGGCCTACCGTCAATTGAAGCATTACATTCTAAGGAAGGAAATGGTCATCCACATAGACCACTAGCCTCTGCAGTTCATACAAACACAAGGGAAGTTATAGAATGATCGCCATCAGAAATGGTCCTCCTATATGCAAGAGTTCCATTTGAACATTAAGTATAAGAAGGGCAACACCAATAATGTCGTTGATTTCCTCAGCTAACCACCGGTCATGGCGCTAATCACTGTGCTCGACTCCTTTGGGTACGAGACATTGGGGTGGCCACATCTTTACAAGAGCGATCCAAAATTTGGCATATACCAGACACTTCTGGAAGGGAAGAAAGTTCCAAATTTTCAGCTTCAGGATGCATTGTTATGCCACTTGGGACATATATGTGTTCCTTCAAGTGAGCGTGCCAAAATGATTTCGGAGGTGCACTACAGTTGGGTCGTTGGACATTTCGAACTAGAGAAAACAATGGTGGTATTGCAAAAGTCTTTTTATTGGCCGAAACCTCGTCAGAATGTTGGGAAGTAAATTAGATCCTGCACTGCCTGCGACATTGCCAAACCAACCATCAAGAAGCAAGGCTTGTATACTCCTCTACCTACTCCTAGCCAGCCTTGGGAATCTGTCTCCATGGATTATATGTCATGCCTTCCTTCTACTAAGCACGACAACGATTGCGTTTTCGTGGTCATCAATAGATTCTCTAAGATGGCCATGATGGCAGCCTGCAAGAAGAGTATCATAAGAGAGGCTATTGCTAATCTCTTCTGTCAATGAGTGTGGGTATACTTTGGGATTGCACAGTCCATTATATCATATTGGGACAACAGATTCCTGAGTGCATTTTGGTCAAGTCTCTGGTCGATGCTGGATACAAAACTCACTAAGTCCTGGACTTTCCATCCCAAACTGATGGCAAAACATATGTAGGAAGTTTGACAACTAATTATGTAAATTTGGGTAAAATGTATTAATTGGTAACAAGTTAGTTTTATATCGAAACATTGGTTATGTAACTGAGGAGGCTCATATAAAACTGATGAATGCTCGAACTATTTTATGGAGAACCATTTATTGATTGAATAGAGATTCCAATCCCTTGTCCCGTGGATGTTTCCTTGACACCCTGTCAAGGTTTTACCACGTAAATCCTGTGTTGTTTTTTCCGAAGAAAAAGCTGTAACCTTTTATTTCAAAAATGAAAAGTTACAATTGCAGATGCATGATGCATTCCATAAGCTGCCCAATGGGCTCGAGTGACATGGCACCCTTCGCAACGTTACAGGACTAACGTGCAAAAAAAAAGAGAAGAGTGGAAAGAGAGATAGAGAGAAAAAATATGTGAGGAGGAGAGAAGGAAAGAAAAAGCTGAAATACAATTGTGAGCAAAGCTCACGCTTTAGGTTTTTCTTCCTTTTTTCTTTTCGACCTTGCGCCATGCTCCTTGAGTGGGCTCGATCCTGGCAATGACTAACTGTGTTTCTGCATTCTGCTTGCCTAGTTCCTTGTCTGAGTCTGATGTGTCTGATTGGTGATGCCGCTTTATCCCTCCCATGTTCTGGTCATCATTTGACTTCTCTGCCTGATATGGGTGAGACTGTGGAACCTTGGTATCTATTGTGGTCTCCTTCTGGTTCCCCGTTTCCTCGGACGCCTCAGCTTTCTCTGTGGTAGTGGTAAATCCTGTGTTGTTACTTGTGTGTGTGCATTCAATTTTCCTGTTAGTTACATTCTTTTCTTATTTAATCTATAACTGTAAATGCCTCTTTCTTGATTGATCAGTAACTCATTGAACTACAAATGGTATCAGAGCCAAGTTGAGTTGAGTGAAATGCATGTGGACAAAAAGGGCCTTCTACATGTGCGTGAGCCTGCTGCTGTTGAGGAAGAGAACTCATTGTTTGCTGCGTGTCCCTGCATAATCGAGCAAAAGCCCATTGCTGCATGAAAGAGAGGAAGATGGTGCATGGAGAAACCCATTGCTGCATGAAAGAGAAGAAGACGGGAGACTTATTGCTGTGTGGCATGAAGGCTCGAGGTGGCTCTATCAAGTCAGAGTCTGCATGTTGGAGTAGAAAAGACACTACATACTGAAGCAGAAAGGACACTAGTGTTAAAAAATTTGTCGTCTGCCCAAGGCATGTGTGGGGTCTTCCAGAACCCATTGAGGAAGTTGCGTTGCCAAAGGGTTTGTGCTGCCAAACTAGAACCCATCGAGGGAGCTTGCAGTGTTGCTGTGGCTTCTATCTGCATGGTCGAGGAGCTGTAAGCCTACGTATGAACCGTGATACCCCTAGGCATGAACCCCTCCATCGTTGACCATGCTGCCACAGTGGTCTCTTTGTATCTGCGTGCTGCTGGCTTGAAGGTTGCTGGTTTGGAAAACGTGGAGGGCAACATTGCTGCGGTGAGGGAGCTTGCGTGCTGCCAAAGGTCCTGCCAGAGCAAAGCCTGCGTGCTGCCAGAGGTGTTGCCATGACAAAGCCTGCGCGCTGCCAGAGCCGTCGAGGAGGGACTCCAGAGCCTGATTAGCAGATATGGATCCGGGCAATTTTTTGTTAAATTTGAGAGAATTTTTTCCAGAAATTTGTGAAAAACAAAGGGGTGGATTTGTTTAAATTGAAGGAAAGAAAAAAAATCAAAGTGATTTTTCATTTAAATTGAAGGAAAGGAAAAAAAATCAAAGGATTTTTTCATTAAAATTGAAGGAAAGAAAAACAAAGGTTTTTCATTAATTTGAAGGAAAAATCTATTGAAGGGTTGTTTTTTGTTTGAAAAAAGGGGAATTATTTTTTTTAATATAGAAAGTTTTTTGAAGAAAGGGAAACAAAAAATATAAACCCTAGTTGAAAGACTTGAAAGACTGAAATCCTAGAAAAAATGGCCAAGATGTCGAATGCAAAATTCGAGGTGGACAAATTCATCAGCAAGAGCAATTTTGCTCTTTGGAAACTGAAAGTTAGGGATCGGTTGGTGCAACAAGGGTTGCACAAGGCATTGGATGGGGCAACTAAGAAACCTGCAACCATGACTGATTCTGACTGGGAGGACTTGGATGCCCGAGCTCTCAGTACCATCAGGTTATGCCTGGCGGATGAAGTTCTCTTCAACATTGTTGAAGAGAGTACAACTTTAGGTTTATGGGAAAAACTGGAAAAACTCTATATGACAAAGTCGTTAACCAATAGAATTTATCTCAAAAGACAACTATACAGTCTTCGAATGAAGGAGGGTTCAAAAGTTGCAGAACATTTGAATGTTTTTAATACACTCATATGCCAATTAACAAATATGGAAGTTAAAATTCAGGAAGAAGACAAAGCTATAACCTTGCTGTGTTCTCTGCCCGAATCATGGGACCACTTCGTAACTTCAATCAACTTGAGCACCACTGATTCTTTGAAATTTGAATCAGTTGTGGGAGCTCTCTTGTCTGAAGAAGTACGAAGGAAATCCAGTACTGAAACAGTTGCATCAGAAGCCATGATAGCTAGAGGACGGTCAAAGGAAAGAGGAGAAAAAACAAGGGGGTCTTCCAGATCTAAATCGAAGGGAAAGAAGTGTAAGGCAAAATGTTGGCACTGCAATAAAATTGGACACCTGAAGAAAGACTGTTGGAAACGAAAAGAATCTGATAACCCGAAGAAGGAAGCAAATCAGGTCGATTCAGGTATGATAGACGAAGTTTTATCTGTTGAAGAATTATGTATGATAGATGAAACTTCACCTGAATGTAATGTCTCTCAGGGTTTAGAAAGTTGGCTGTTAGACTCTGGTGCTTCTCATCACATGTGTCCACACAGAAATTGGTTTACTTCATATGAAAATGTAAATGGTAGTTCTGTGTTTATGGGTAATAATGTATCATGTCAGACTGTTGGGATGGAAAATATCAAGATTAAGATGTATGATAACACAGTTAGAACATTAACTAGTGTTAGAAATGTACCTGATTTGAAGAAAAATTTGATTTCTTTGGGAGTGTTGGATTTGGATGGTTATAAGTTTACAGGTCAGAATGGTGTGCTGAAAGTCTTTAAAGGCACCCTAGTTGTTATGAAAGTAGAAAAGGTCGGAAATATTTACAGACTCAAAGGAAGTACTCAGGTCAGTGAAGCAATGATTGCGTCAGAAAAAGAAGAATCAGGTACTCGTCTATGGCATCAACGATTGGGTCACATGAGCAAGAAAGGCCTTCAGATACTGATGGAACGTAAATATCTTCCTGATCTGAAATCTTTGAAGTTAGATTTTTGTAAACATTGTGTGTATGGAAAACAGTGTAAACAGAGATTTAAAACTGGAAATCATAATAGTAAAGATATTTTAGACTATATTCATTCTAATCTGTAGGTACCATCTCCTGTTGTATCATATGGATGTGCTCTATATTTTTTAACGTTTATTGATGATTTCTCCCATAAAGGTTGGGTCTTTATGCTAAAAAAGAAAGCTGATGTATTCAATTCCTTTAAACAATTTAAAGCAATGGTAGAGAAAAGAATAGGCAAATCAATTAAATTTTTAAGAACTGACAATGGTGGTGAATTCACTTCAATAGAATTTGAACAATACTGTAAGGATGAAGGAATTATTAGACACAAAACTGCTGTTTATACTCCTCAGCAAAATGGTGTTGTTGAACGTATGAATCAGACTCTTATGGAAAGAGCCAGAAGCATGATTAGCAATGCTAACTTGCAAAAGGAGTTGTGGGCAAAAGCAGTATCCACTGCTTGTTATTTAGTTAACAGATCACCTTCAGTAGCAATTAATTGTAAAATTCCTGAAGAAGTTTGGACAAGTCAGTCTTGTGATTATTCACATTTAAGGATATTTGGTTGTGATGCTTATTCTCTTATTCCTAAAAATCAACGTTCAAAATTAGATCCAAAATTGAAATGTTATGTCTTTGTTGGGTATGACTATGCAGTGAAAGGATACAGGTTGTGGGATCCTACATTGCGGAAGATAGTCATTAGTAGAGATGTAACATTTGATGAATCTTCTCTTTTAAAATCAAATGTTGAAAGAATTGAACAAGAACAGGTATTTCCAAATCAACAAGTTCAGTTGTAGGCTAGACCTTTCGGTGAAGTCAAAAGGAAGAAGTGACTTCTGGAGAAAAAGGTGTTGAAGCTACAACGGAAGCTGTTGAAGTTTATGAACCAGTTCAAGTTTCTGAACCAGTTCAGCAACCAGTCACTCTAAGAAGGCCTACAAGGGAAAGAAAAACTCCCAAAAGGTATGAAGATTCTACTTCATCTTTTGCTTTGATTACTGAAGATGGGGAACCTTCTTATTATTAGGAAGTAGTAGATGATAGAGATAGCGAAAAATGGAAAACGGCTATGGAAGAAGAAATGGATTCCTTAGCCAAGAACAATACCTGGGATCTTGTAGAAATTACTAAAGGGAGAAGTGTTGTTGGATGCAAGTGGGTCTTCAAACTAAAACGGAAAGTTGATGGAAGTATCGAAAGGTATAAGGCGAGATCGGTAGAAAAAGGATATTCTCAGGTTGAAGGTATCGACTTTCATGAGATTTTTTCACCAGTTGTAAAACTTGTTTCTATTCATATTGTGTTGGTACTAACTGCATTACTTAACCTTGAGTTTGAACAGTTAGATGTTAAAACAAATTTTCTACATGGTGATTTGAATGAAGAGTTATATATGGAACAACCAGAAGGTTTTGTACAAGGTCACAGCAGAAGATTAGTTTGCAAGCTCAGGAAATCATTGTATGATCTGAGGCAGTCTCCCAGACAATGGTACAAGAAGTTTGACTCCTTCATGGTGAGCCAGAACTTTATTAGAAGTGAGAATGATCATTGTGTATACTTCAAAAGTTTCAATGGCATATTCATTATCTTAGCTTTGTATGCTGACGATATGCTTATTGCAAGCAAAAGCATGGAAGAGATCAACAGGTTAAAGGCTAAGCTCTCTAGGACATTTGATATGAAGGATCTTGGAGCATGAAAACATATCTTGGGCATGGAGATACACAGAGACAGGAAAAATGGTAAGCTTTGGTTATCATAGCAGAAGTATGTGGAGAAAGTACTTGAAAAGTTCTGTATGAAAAATGTGAAACCTGTTAATGTTCCATTAGCTTCCCATTTTAAGCTTTCTTCAGTTTTGAGTCCTAGAACTGATGAAGAAAAGCGGTATATGTCTCATTTACCTTATACAAATGCTGTAGGCAACTTAATGTATGCGATGGTATCTACAATACCTGAAATTTCACATGCAGTTGGAGTTGTCAGCAGGTCATGGCAAATCCAGGTGAAGAACATTAGTGAGCAGTGAAATGGGTGCTTCGATATCTAAGAGGCACAAGTGACCATTGCATCAACTTTAATGGTAGTGAAGGATCAGTCTGCAGATATGTAGATGCTGATTATGCAGGTGATTTGGAGAAAAGAAGATCTACTACAGGTTATGTCTTTACTCTTGCAGGTGGAGCAATTAGTTGGATGTAAAAGCTTCAAGAAACAATTGCATTGTCCACTAATGAAGCAGAATACATAGCTGCTTCAGATGCCAGTAAAGAAGCAATCTGGTTAAAGGGTTTACTTGATGAGATTGGAAGGACGCAGGAGAAAGTGAATGTACTTTGTGACAGTCAAAGTGCTATTCATTTGGCTACAAATCCTGCTTATCACAGTAGAACCAAGCATATTGATGTAAGGTATCATTTTCTGAGACATGTGATCGATGGCAGAAAAGTAGCTCTTCAAAGGGTCCATACACGAGAGAATTGTGCAGACATATTCACAAAGCCAGTTACAGTAGAGAAGTTGCGATGGTGTTTAGCTTCTCTTGGCTTGCAGAGAAGATGATGAATGGGCATGGGCAAGGGATTAGGAAAATTGTTGTCGAGGTGAAGTTTGTTGGAAGTTTGACAACTAATTATGTAAATTTGGGTAAAATATATTAATTAGTAACAAGTTAGTTTTATACCGAAACATCGGTTATGTAACTGAGGAGGCTCATATAAAACTGATGAATGCCCGAACTATTGTATGGAGAATCATTTATTGATTGAATAGAGATTCCAATCCCTTGCCCCGTGGATGTTTCCTTGACACCCTGTCAAGGTTTTACCACGTAAATCCTGTGTTGTTACTTGTGTGTGTGCATTCAGTTTTCCTGTCAGTTACATTCTTTTCTTGGTTAATCTATAACTGTAAATGCCTTCTTTCTTGATTGATCAGTAACTCATTGAACTACAAATGGTATCGAACTACAACATAGGTTGTCAACAGGATGGTTGTACACATTCTGCGCATGTACAACTCAAAGCATCCACGCACATGGGATGAAAGTCTCCCTTATGTCCAACACAGCTGCAACAGAGCTCTCCGTAGCTCAACAGGCTACAACCCCTTTTAGGTAGGGTTTGGATGATTTAAGCCATTATGCCCCATTGATGTGGCCATACCATTTGCAACCACTCAGGTAGATTCGTCTCATGTGCAGTCCGAAGCTGAAAGGGCTAACGGCTTCATTGAGCGCATTCAACACATCAACCAAAAGGTCCATGATATATTGGACAAATCTAACGCTAATTACAAGCAGCGCCATGATCAACATCGAGTGCCGCACAAGTTCTAGGTGGGCGACAAAGTTTGGCTTCATTTGCAGAAAGAGCGCCTTGCTAGACCCCACAACAAGCTTTGCCCACTCTGATATGAGCCATACACCATCACCAAGGCAATCAGTGATAATTCCTTTGAGCTCAGCATCCCACGGTTCCTTGGTTTGCATCAAGTGTTCAATGTAGATTGCCTTTGGCCATACTTCCCACCATTGTTGGACACATCTGACATTGCAGAACAACTCACACCAACAGAGCTCAACCCGGATTGAATGGAATAGAAAAAAATTGATCAGATCATGGACACATAGATCAAGAACACTCGGCAATAGAGGATACAACTATATCGAGTTGTCAAAGCAGGCCAACTCCGTCACCAGGGAAATTGGTTCACTAGGGACCAGGTTCAACAAAAATTTCCTCACCTCATGGAGGCTCTACATGCAATGGGGACCATTGCTTCCTAAGGGGGGAGGAATGATCCAGGTGGATATTGGTGGCCACCCACTTATTCCACCTAGACCCCTTGGTTAGTTTCATCTATTTCCTTAATTGTAGCACAATTTACTATTTTTGGCAGTTTTTTGGTTCGTGAACTTCTGGAGCCGTTTTGAGGCCCTAAACGACGTCTTTTTGGAAAAATTACTTTAGTGATTGCTATGGCAATAACATTAGCGTGTATAGTCCTTGGTGAGATATTTCCAACGAGATATCATACATGTCAAATGGAGATAATATGACCACATTACGACCCTGAGAAATTGGTTGCCCAACTAACCCCAACGGGCCCATAAAGTCTTGGTGTTACATCTCCTCGGGTTAGGGTTTTTGTTGTTTAAGGTTTTCCCTTATTTTTCAATAATAAAAAGGCCCTTGAGCCTCATTGTAACTCAGTTTAGAGGCATGTAGCCGCCACATCTCTTCTCAGAGATAAGATACCATCGCTCAAGCTATCTTATTTCCATTCTGTTTGTAAGCATAGTTCAATATTTTTCTATTAATGAAATGAAGTGTTTTTTTGCCGCATCTCTATGTTTATGATTATATATACAAGTTGTTGCGGTCTTGTTTAAGTTCGGATCATTACTAGGCCCAACGGAGAGCAAACCACTTCTTGGCTTTACCGTATATCCTACCATTCACCCACAAGGATTCCTAGGCCATCCAAGGCAACACAAAATTTGGCTTTACTTTAACCCACAGTCTGGTCCGAGGTTACTAGGCCATGTGTTATATCATTTCAGAGATCCACCTCACCCAGCTTCGAGTCCATTTGGCAATCCATCTCAACCAAATCATGAGAACCCCATCACACCATGGCTATCCAAAAATGGTAAGGCTAGGTTGAAAACACTTTTACACCTGGAAAAACCCATGCCACAACAACAAAGAACCACATTCAATACCATGCATGACAAATATAGCAAGGAAAATACAAATGTAAATCAATACCTACAACGAATCCTGTTGTAGATGCTTGATCCTGCCTTTCCCTGCTTGATCTTTGCTTCCTCTTGCCTTCTTTGCCTTTCTTAATCCAATACAAAAATGCTCCAAGAAAATTCTAAGTGCCCAAGAGTATGAGAGAAAGAAAGAATAGTGAGAGAGCTCCAAAACTCAATTGACAAAAGGTTACCAACTGGTCCTTAGAAGCCTTTTTATGAATGAGGCCTCTATTTTCTTCATTTTCCATTATTTTCCTTCATTTTCCCCCTCACCTGCAACTTGTGACCTTTCACCTCCTTCTTCTCCTAATTTCCATTATTTTCATAAATAATTGTGCCAAAAATGCCATTTTGCCTTTCCAAAGCCTTAACCATTGCCTTTGCCAATTTCCTTAGCCATAAACAACCAAATTGACACCTCCTTGGATTTCTTGCCCAACATTTAGCTTGGAATAATTGTCCCATCAACTGTGGTTATTGTTTTTTCCTTTATTAACTTTTATTACATGGAATTTTCACCAGGGTTGTTACAAAACCATCCCCCTCGGGGAACACCGTCCTCGGTGTTAGACCAACCAAGACCTCGGCAAAACCACTGAAAAGAAAACATACTGCCCATGGAGCTTTATAACATAGCTCGATACAATATTTATAATGATCAACCTGCTGAAAAGCAAACCAACATAACAATATGACCAAATAGTGACATGACACCCATACCACTTATTGGAGCTTTATAACTTATCTCATGGCAGTATTTACAACCATATACATATGTACATATAGCAAAATAATCAGAACATATATCAAAACATATACCAAAGCATATACTAGAATCACACGAAAACACCAAGCCAAAATTGCTTTGCCTCAATCAAAAAACAAGGAAGGACACATAGCCCGCATTTGATCCGCCATCTCCCATGTAGCTTCATCAGGTCCAAAGTACTTCCATTGCACCTTAACTTTGTTGATTTCTTAGTTCCGGAGCATGAGAAACTTTTTCTGCAATATACACTGAGGCTCGGCTGGAATTCTCTATTTGGTTCCACTTGAAATACACACTAGTCAATCACATGATCAACGCCTTTAAAATACTTCTTAAGCAATGATACATGGAAAAAATCATGGAATTTCACTGTTGGAGGCAGTGCAAGTCAATAGGCTACTGGCCTAATCCTCTCAATGATACTGAAGGGTCCACAAAACCATGGTGCCATCTTGGCACATGATCCAATCCGCAAGGAGATCTTCTTCGGTTTTATGCGCAAGTACACATGTTCCCCAACCTGGAACTCCTTGAACAACTTGTTCCGATTTTCATAAATATTTTGCCTATCTTGTGTTGCCTTTAGATTCTTCTTAATCACCTGCATTTCCTGTTCCATATCTGTCAACATATTTGGTCCAATCAATACCCTGCTAATCGGATCACTCCAACTGATGGGAGTATTGCAACTCCACCCATATAATGCCTCAAAAGGACTCATCCTCAATGACTCCTAATAATCGTTGTTGTGTGCAAACACTACCAAGGGGAGATAATCTTCCAACTTTCGTTACTGATGCATCACATACATCCTCAACATGTCCTCCAATATCTTGTTGACCCTCTCTGTCTGTCCATATGCCTGCGGATGGTAAGTCATGCTGAAGGCCAACTCTATGCCCAAACTTGCAAATAACTCCTTCCAGAACTTGGAAGTGAACTTCGCATCCTTGTTTGACACAATATTCTTTGGAACACCATGTAGTCTAACCACAAATCTAATGAATAACTGTGCCACATCGCTAGTTGAGAATGTAGACTTCATTGGAATGAAGTGTGCAACCTTCGTCAACCTTTACATGAAAACCATGATGGAATCATGTTGTCTCACTATCTTTTGTAACCCTGTAATGAAGTCCATGGAAATGACCTCCCATTTCCACTCTAGTATCATGATCAACTTTAGTAGTCCACCTAGATGTTTACACTCTACCTTTACTCACTGACATTTGAAACACCTAGTGACAAACTTTGTTACATCCCTCTTCAGATTCAACCAATAATAAAATTTCTTCACTACAGTAAATGTCATATGATAACTTGGGTGACTCGAATAAGGTTTCACATGAAACTCCCTCAAGATCACCTTCTTGAGCTCGCTATTATCTGGTACATATATCCTGTCTCAGAACCTGACCAATCCATCTGTTGTAAGACAATAATCCATACCCTGTGCACCTACACCTGTACCTATGCCTGTACTGCCACCTGTACCTTTATCACTACATGTACCTGTACCTGATCTCAAAATCAAACTCATTGATCGTGGCCAACCATCTAGTTAGCTCGACGTTTAGATTCGGCTGGTCAAACAAGTACCTCAACCTAATATAATCATTCATCAGTACAAACCTCTTGCCAAGAAGATAGTGCCTCCACATCTTCAATGCATGTATGATCACCGCTAACTCAATATCATGTGTCAGGTAGTTTTTCTCATGCTCATTTAGTTTCCGTGACTCATAGCATACCACTTGTCCATCCTGCATAAGGACTCCACCAAGTCTTCTCTTGCAAACCTATGTTAATACTACAAACTCTTTGTCTGGATCTGCAATCTATAGCACTGGTGCATGTGTCAAAAACTTCTTAAGTTGCTCAAATCTAGCCTCACACTCCTCTGTCCATTCGAACTTCTTACCTTTCCTTTGCAAATGTGATAGAATAAGAAATCCACGAGAAGTTTCGGATTAACCTCCTATAATAACCTTCCAGACCCATGAAAGATCTCACCTTGTCCACACTCTTAGGAGCTACCCACTCCATGATGGCTCTTATATTCTCTGGATCTATTGCATTTCCCTCCTTGGAGACCACATGCCCCAAGTAATGTACCTCAGTCTGAAAGAAACTACACTTGCTGAGCTTAGCATACAACCGGTGCTTCCTCAACAACCTCAACATTGCTGCTAAATGCTCAACATGCTCTTCCTTATTTTTAGAATATACCAATATATCATCAATGAACACAATAACAAATTTATCCAAATATGGACGCAACACGTTATTCATTAAGCACATGAATGTAGCTAGAGAATTAGTTAAGCCAAATGAAACAACAACAAACTCATAATGCCCATACATGGTCCTGAATACAATCTTATAGATGTCCTCTTCTTTGATGCGTACTTGATGGTATCCAGATCTTAGATCGATCTTTGAGAACATTATTTCTCCCTTCAGTTGATTGAACAAGTCATCAATCCTTGGAAAAGGGTACCTGTTCTTGATGGTCACTTTGTTAAAATGTTGAGATTGCAACAAGATGATGGAGCTTAGTGAAAAGAGTCGCCTTCACTAAGTGGGCCCGCAGGCAAATTATGGCGCAAGTTCTATTTTTGATCACAGTGTGGATGATCACAGTGTGAGTGATCACAGTGTGAGTGATCACAATGTGGGTGAGCAAAGTGTGGGTAACCACAGTGTGGGTGATCAAAGTCTATTTTTAGACTGGCTGTCAAAAATAGAAAAGTCAAATATTATTGTCTCATAATAATATTTGGACTATAAACTTGATCTTATTCTCTTGGAGCACTTCAGTTTGAGCTACAGATGTGGCCCATGCAGTTGTCAGAAGGAAGTATGCTTTTCTTATGAGTCAGTTGAGTTGTTGCATGCATGACTTCAGTTAGAACTCAATCAGTTGAGTTTGGTGGAGTTGATTGTGGAGTTGATGGAGTTGTGTTCAGTTTGACTTGGTTAAACTAGTTGTAGTTAGTCTAACTGCAGATAGACTAATGATGAGTTGTTAAAATAATTATTAACTCATAATACAACTATAGAATACATTAGTTAACTCAGTTGCATGTCAGTGCATGTTCAGTTCAGCAGGGACAGGTGTTAGAGAATCAGATTGCTATCAGTTGTGACTATAGTTGTGCATCAGATCTTACACAATCAAGGGATTGAGTATGCCAATGAGTTTGCTCATGTATTTGCCCAGTTTGTAGCTTCTGTTCACATCTTACACATTGTGAGTGATTCTTTGGAGGTGAAATACGAGTTTGGTAGACCATTCTCATTCATTCTTGAGCAGGTATTGAGTAGTGGAGGCAGGCAAGCAGTGGAATAGATTTGGAGATCAGATCTTAGCTGTATTGTGTGTAACAGGTGGAGCTGGTACTGGATTGCTTGTGATAAGCATTGTACTTTGTAATGTTACATGGTCTCAATCATTAATATACAGATAGTGTGGGGTTTTTAGCGAGATGCTTTCCCCGGGTTACATACTGTGTTAATGTGTGAATGCTCTTGATGTTTTATTGTTATTGATGCTGCTATATTGATGATCAACGTAGAGGAGCTTATGTATTGTGTATGTATTCCGCAATAGTACATGATCAGGATAATCTCTGTTGAATATGTGTTAAATTATTCAAAATTTCTACATGGTATCAGAGCTGCTTGATTGGTGGAATTCGAATTTGCAGCAGTGTTTTCTTGGTGACAACGCAGCAATGTCTTTCAACAGATTGCGATTGGAGTATGCTCTTGAGGGCAGCTCAAACTATATTGCATGGAAGGACAGGATGGAGGCAGTATTGGATGATAACAGGCTGAAGGAGTTCATAGAGACGGATGTCCCAAAGCCTACTGATGCTACTCAAGCTGATGCTTGGCAAAATAAGACAGAAAAATGTCGAAGGATTCTGTTGGAGGGCGTGAAGGATCACATTGTGTCCAGCCTCCATGGAAAGGCTACTCCATATTTGATGTGGAAATCATTAATAGAATTATTCCAAAGCAAGAGCGATCAGAGGAAGCTGGCGCTCAAAGATAAACTCAGAAACATCAAATGCGAGAAGGGTGACAGTATTCCCAAGTATCTCACGAAGTTCACTCAGTGTCGAGATGAGCTGGGAAGTGTGGGGGTTACTGTCGATGATGAGGACTTGGTGAGCTTGGCTCTCCTTGGTCTTCCGAAGAGTTGGCATTCCTATCAGGACTCTGTCAATGGTCGGGAGAAATTGCCAGGATGGGAAAGACTATGGTCAGATCTTGTGCAGGAGGAGATCAGGCGAAGTACCAGGGACGGATCTTCGTCAAAGGGAGCTGATGAAGAGAATTGTGCTTTGGCTGCCAAAGCAAAGAAAGGGAAGAGCAAGAAAGCTTCTCAGTCTGGTGCGAAAGGCAAGAATCAGGATATGTCCAAGGTGAAGTGTTTTCACTGTCACCAGCACGGACACTATGCCACTAATTGTCCGCAGAAGAAGAGGAACAAGCAGGCTGCTGGATCTTCAGCAGGAGAGGCTCTAGCCTCACAGTTTGAGCTTGATTTTTCATTGATCGCATGCTTGGTTTCAAGTGTGATGGGATCAGTGTGGTTCTTGGACAGTGGTGCGTCTTTTCACATGACGGGAGATAGAGATTTGTTCTCTGATCTGGAGGACAAAGATCTTGGAGTGCACATCGAGATGGGCGATGATGGTAGATACAGTGCGACCGGTATCGGTATCATTTCCTTTGAGAGGGAGTCTGGTAAACCCTTCGTATTGAAGGAAGTCATGCATGTTCCAAGATTGATCAAGAATCTCATCTCAGTGGCGATGTTAGAAGACAAGGGGTATGATGTTGTTTTCAGCGAGGGAAAGGCTTTCCTGCGCAGCAAGACAACCGGTGAGACCCGGAAGATAGGGGTTCGAGTGAGGAACCTTTATCAGTTGCATGTAGATGGATGTGCAGCAATGGCAGGCAAGGCAGAAGGATTGGTGAGCTAGGATGATGGCGAGTTGTGGCACAGGAGATTGGGTCACCTTCACCATGGAGCCTTGAAGATACTGCAGCAGATCACTACAGGGCTTCCTTAAGGCACACTTGCGTAGTCAGATCAGTGCAAGGGGTGTACTTTGGGGAAGTTTGTGAAAGCCACCTTTCACGAGAAGGATAGTCGCGCCACGACGATCCTTGAGAGAATTCACACAGACGTGTGTGGACCTTTCTCAGTTGCTTTGACAACAAAACACAGGTATTATGTGATTTTTGTTGATGATTTCTCTCGTAAGTGCTGGATCTTCTTCATGCAGAAGAAGAGCGAGAAATATTCAAAGTTCTGTGAATTCAAAGCACTAGTCGAGAAGGAGTCGGGGAAGAAGGTGAAGGCTCTTAGGAGCGATAATGGTGGTGAATACATCTCGGACGAGTTCAAGGATTTCTGCAAGGTAGAAGGGATTCGTAGAGAGCTCATAGCTCCCCATAACCCACAGCAGAACGGGGTAGCTGAGCGGAAGAACAGAACAATTGTGGGTGCTGCACGGGCAATGTTGCATGATCAGGGCCTACCCCTTCACTTGTGGGCGGAAGCATGCAATACAACAGTTTATGTGCAGAACCGTTGTCCTCATAGGATACTTGGCATGAGTACACCTGAGGAGACTTATTCTGGTAAGAAGCCTGATCTTTCTCATTTGAGGATTTTTGGTGCTAACGTTTACATGCATGTGACGAAGGATGCCAGGAAGAAGTTGGAGTCGACTGCAGAGGTTGGGATATTTGTGGGGTACACTGATACGCCCCACAACTATCGTGTGTATTTTCCAGACAGTGGTAAAACTGTTGTGCGACGGGATATAAAATTTTAGGAGGAGAAAGCCATGAAGTGTTCGCTTGAGAGGGAGCTACACTTACATGCAGATGAGGAGCTATTAGTTCCTAAGGATGAGCTTCAGGACGTGGATCAACGACAGGACGAGGTTCATGGAGTGGAAGAGACCACTCATGCAGCGCCAACCATCAGAGGGTGAAAGCACTTGACAGAAGCTGAGCGACTGGCTCAAGATGCAGAGAAAGTTGTAGGACCACCTACAGCCCAACGCAGGCAGAGACAGTCACTTGATTGGTACACTGGATACATGGCTCTGATGAGCAAGTGTGTTGTGACTGAGCCATCCTCTTTCGAGGAAGCTGTGGAGGATCCCACATGGGTAGACGCCATGGTGGAAGAGTATGATTCTATTGTCAGAAACAGTGCATGGGAGATTGTTCCTAGACCGAAAGGGAAATCAGTGGTGGGTTCGAGATGGATCTACAAGGTCAAGCAGGCAGCTAACGGGAGTGTGGATAAGTACAAGGCAAGATTTGTTGCCCGAGGCTTTTCACAGATAGAGGGGATCGATTATGAGGAGACCTTTGCACCTGTCGCAAGGTATTCTTCCATACGGACGATTCTTGCTCTCTCAGCGCAGATGGGATGGCACATTCATCAGATGGATGTGAAGACTGCGTTCCTCAATGGAGTCATTGAGGAGGAGGTGTACATTGAGCAGCCCGAAGGCTTTGAGATCTTCAACAGCGAGTCGCATGTGTGCAGGCTCAAGAGGGCGCTGTATGGGTTGAAGTAAGCACCACGTGCTTGGTACACACGGATAGACAGCTATTTCACAGGACTTGGATTCTCCAAGAGCGAGGCGGATCCTAACCTATACCAGATTGTGGTGGAGGGTAAGTTGCTTATCATTGTACTGTATGTTGATGATTTGATTCTAACAGGTGATGAGCTGTTGATACTGTCATGCAAGAAGGATCTTGCTACAGAGTTTGAGATGAAGGACTTGGGCCTCCTTCACTATTTCCTAGGATTGGAAATATGGCAGCGCAGTGGTGGACTGTTTGTTTCTCAGGGCAAGTATGCTCGGGAGATATTGGAGAAGTTCAACATGCATGGCTGCAAGCCTGTTGATACTCCTCTTCCTGGAGGTTGGAGGAAGGAGGATGCCACTTCGGGAGAAGAAGTGGATGCCACTGTTTATCGACAGTTGGTGGGGTCACTGATGTATTTGGTCAATACACGACCTGATATATGCTATGCAGTTAACCAACTTTCACAAGCTATGGTTAAGCCTACCAAGCTCTTCTGGAAGGCGGGCAAGCATGTATTGCGCTACTTGAGAGGCACATCGGGATATGGTTTGTGGTACAGACAAGAGGATGAGGTGAAGCTATGTGGCTTCACGGATGCAGATTGGGCAGGGAGCCCAACGGACAGAAAGAGCACATCAGGAGGGGTCTTCAGTATTGGATTGACAGCAGTTTCTTGGTGCAGCAGAAAGCAGAGATCTGTGGCACTCAGTTCAGCGGAGGCCGAATATATGGCAGTAAGTTTGGCTGCATGCGAGGCTATATGGATGAGGAAGATCCTGGTTGGTTTGTTCGGTTCTCATTTGGATCCTACTGTGATTTACTGTGATAACCAGAGTTGCATTAAACTCTCGGCTAATCCTGTATTTCATGATAGATCTAAGCATATTGACATCAGGTACCATCATATCAGAGATTGTGTGTAGCGGAGGATCATGTTGCTTTCATACATTCCAACGGAGGATCAGGATGCTGATATTCTGATGAAGGCTCTCACCAGGAGCAAATTCGAGTACCACCGAGGCAGGATAGGGGTTGCTGATAATCCATATCTTGTCGAGAGGGAGTGTTGAGATTGCAACAAGATGATGGAGCTTAGTGAAAAGAGTCGCCTTCACTAAGTGGGCCTGCAGGCAAATTATGGCGCAAGTTCTATTTTTAATCACAGTGTGGATGATCACAATGTGAGTGATCACAGTGTGAGTGATCACAATGTGGGTGACCAAAGTGTGGGTGATCAAAGTCTATTTTTAGACTGGCTGTCAAAAATATAAAAGTCAAATATTATTGTCTCATAATAATATTTGGACTATAAACTTGATCTTATTCTCTTGGAGCACTTCAGTTTGAGCTACAGATGTGGCCCATGCAGCTGTCAGAAGGAAGTAAGCTTTTCTTATGAGTCAGTTGAGTTGTTGCATGCATGACTTCAGTTAGAACTCAATCAGCTGAGTTTGGTGGAGTTGATTGTGGAGTTGATGGAGTTGTGTTCAGTTTGACTTGGTTAAACTAGTTGTAGTTAGTCTAACTACAGATAGACTAATGATGAGTTGTTAAACTAATTATTAACTCATAATACAACTATAGAATACATCAGTTAACTCAGTTGCATGTCAGTGCATGTTCAGTTCAGCAGGGATAGGTGTTAGAGAATCAGATTGCTATCAGTTGTGACTATAGTTGTGCATCAGATCTTGCACAATCAAGGGATTGAGTATGCCAATGAGTTTGCTCATGTATTTGCCCAGTTTGTAGCTTCTGCTCACGTCTTACACGTTGTGAGTGATTCTTTGGAGGTGAAATACGAGTTTGGTAGACCATTCTCATTCATTCTTGAGCAGGTATTGAGTAGTGGAGGCAGGCAAGCAGTGGAATAGATTTGGAGATCAGATCTTAGCTGTATTGTGTGTAACAGGTGGAGCTGGTACTGGATTGCTTGTCATAAGCATTGTACTTTGTAATGTTACATGGTCTCAATCATTAATATACAAATAGTGTGGGGTTTTTAGCGAGATGCTTTCCCCGGGTTACACACTGTGTTAATGTGTGAATGCTCTTGATGTTTTATTGTTATTGATGATCAATGTAGAGGAGCTTATGTATTGTGTATGTATTCCGCAATAGTACATGATCAGGATAATCTCTGTTGAATATGTGTTAAATTATTCAAAATTTCTACATAAACTGCATGTAGTCAATGCATAATCTGAGAGTACTATATTTCTTCTTCATGAACAGTACTGGTGTGCCCTAAGGTGATACACTTGGCCTAATGTACCCCTTATCCAACACTTCCTTCAATTATAGCTTTAACTCAACTAACTCAACTGTGCTCCTCCTGTAAGGTGAATTTGATGTTGGAGCTGCCCCTGGCACTAACTTAATAGAAAATTCTACCTCCCTTTGAGGTGGAAAATCTGTAATGTCCTAAGGAAATACATACTGAAACTGCTACAAAATTGGGTACCTGCTCAACACATATGCATCCTCAACCTCCTTACCCTTGTCACTAGAAATGTGTATTGCAAATAACAAACACCTTTTCCTGCGACTATGCTTTTCTTGCATAGCTGTCACCATGCTAACTAATGTGGCTTTCTTCTTACGCTGCAAGACTCTTGGTTCCCCATTGTCATCAACACATTTAATGGCTTTGTCAAAACAATCTACCTTGGTTCTATGAAGATACAACCAATCCATGCCCAACAACATACTGTGTGATCCCAATAGTAATACATTTAAATGTGTTGCAATAGTCATACCATTTAAATCAAATGCACAAGCTCTTATCCAATGCTGAACTCGCTTCTTCGTACCTGTAGTCAACTGCACTAACCAATATTCTACATGCCATTCCTTACTCAAACCAAACTTATCCACCCAGTCAAGACTAACATAGCTATAATTAGATCCAGGGTCAATCAAAATAGAAATAAGTTGATCACAAAGGTTACCGTCCATCTCAATGATAGATGCCTGGTGTTCTGCCTGTTTATTGCCCACTGTTGCATAGATACATGGAATACTCTTACCAATATCCCCAACAGTCTATGCCTCCTGTGCACTGTATATATGAGGCCTACCACCATGATTATGTGGACAATCTCTCTTAAGGTGCTCCTTACCACATGTCCAACACTCCAATCGACTAGTACCAACACCTCTATGTTGCTGTTGCGACCCATGTCCCTGTCTGGCTGCATTAAACTTCTTTTGCGGTGCCATATTTTCTTTCTCATTTGCATTTAGAGGCCTTGTTCTCTTAGTCTTCCATTTACCTTTTCCTTTGTCTTCTCCCTTCCATCCTTGCTGAGATTCATTCTTACGGTTTAACTATTCATAACAATGATTCAATTTCCTAATGACTTCCTCAAGTGACCGAGGCTCTTCATACTCAATCTGATCTCTAAATGCTAATGGAAAACCACTGACAAATTGCTGAACTTTAGCCTTTGCATCAATAAGGTATAGTGCATACCTCAATAGTTCCAGAAACTTGGTCATGTACTCTTTGTCTGTCATTGATCCCATCTTTAGCTCATAGAATTCTTTGGCCTTACTGTCGTAGTACCTCTCTAACAAGTACTTCTTCCTAAAAAGCCTCTTTAACTCCCGCCAACTCAAGTCATCTGTCCTGATGTCTCTAGCCCGCTTAACATCTTCCCACCAAATGTCTGCTTTACCTTTCAAGTTGAAGATCACTACTCTGGCCTTCATGTTATTTGTGTAATCATGCAACTCAAATAATTTGTTCATCCCAAGTATCCAAGCCTCTGCATCTTCCGGCTTCTTCACATATCCATCGAAATTAGGTGTTTTTGATTTCTTAAACTCATCTAGAAAGTATCCCTTATAATTCCTAATGTAAGGATGATAGCGATGATGATCATGATGTTTATCAGAACTAGAACTAGAATAAAACTTGTATCCATCACCTTTCCTATCCGAAGTGTCCAAAAACCTGCCATCTCTCACCATGTCAGATCTGTCTGAAATGTGTCTACCAGGAGACCTACTGCCATATGCCCGATTAATTCTATCCTCATGTCCATGGTTGATCTGAAGCAACCCTTGTCAGTGCAAGTCTGTCAAACTCTGAAGAAGTATAGCATTAACCTCTGCTTGTTTCTCTTGTGCTTTCATGATTGTGTCATTATCGGCCTTACAACTCCTTATTTCTTCCTCAAGGATTGTCAATGTGTCTATCAAATTAGAAGAGTGCCCTACACCATGCTGCCCATCTGATTCATAGGGAGATTCTATGTAGTCCACCACCTTTTTAGATATTTGGTCTCTTTCCTGAAATGCATAATATGTCAGATAAAATAAATCACAATAAATCAACGTACCTTAACATAATTCGGGGAGGATACCTCATCTGCAATATCAACAAATCAACACGATACATGTATAACATAATCATAATCAGCAAATGGAAATGTAACATCTAAGCATAGGACCATGCAACCGTAATTCTTGCTAAGGTATAGTCATCAATGCAAGGCCATATCAACAATGCATGTTATGATCTCATGCATGACAACAACCATGTAGATTTTCCTGTAGATTCATAAGCTCATGAAATGTACTAAAGAAAAAGACAAGAATCTACTTCTACTTTCAACCAACAGAAGCCAATAGATTGATGAAAACAAATTGAACAAGAACAAGATAAATCAATGGCACATAACACAATAAGTTTCTCTGGGGAAAAGCACTGCTCAAAACCCTGACTATCTGTATTGCATTAATCAGAAATATGAGTGAAGTTACGAAGCTTGTTTTCACAAGAAAAATTCCACCCAAGTATGCTCAACTCTCTGCCTCACAAGCTCGCTCTTAGCCAACACTTAGCCAATTTCCACTGCCCGCGAAGTCCCTATTTCCTTGCACAATTCCTAGGATGAATAGACCATATTTAAAGGGAGTTCATGCTTCCAAATCTGTGCAATACTAATTAGGTCCTTTTCTTTATTGCATGCATGATATTTACAACTTAGAAAATCATACAACTGATAGTACACTGTCCCCACACTCTAGTCTCAACTAGGTCTTTCTTTGAACTGAAATGCATGAGTTTCTCATGAGGTAATCTTCAGTTAGATGGAGTAGCACCTATGGATGCACTAGTGCACCAACTGACAACTAATCCTCTACTAGTTAGAACTAGTTTAACTGGTCATAACTGAGTAAACTGAGTTAATCTAATTACAACTCAAATAAATTCATCTTGGACCCCTAAAACTTAGGGAGAACATATACATGACTACAAAAAGACTTCCAACTCGAAATTCCTAAGCTAATTAAGTTAATTAAATTTAATTAACTATTTACAAGTTGCTATGAGAATATAATTCAATTTTAATTCTGAGTTTAATTCAAGGACAAATTAAACTGGAATTTCTTGTTGCCATTTCTCAACACTCCCTCTCAATAAGAGAGGGAGTATCAGCTACCATGATCCTGTCTCTATGAAACCTGAATTTACATATTGACAATTATTTTTTTCAAAATGTCAACATCTTTCTCCTCCGTGGGAATGTACTCTAACAACATAATCCACCTCAATTCACAATCTCTGAGATGATGATATCGGATATCAATATGCTTGGACCGATCATAAAAAACTAAATTTTCAAAGAGTTTGATACAACTCTTATTATCGTAGTAAACCACAGTTGGATCCATCTGCTGACTAAACAGGCCAACCAGGATCTTCCTCATCTAGATGGCCTCACATGCTAGTTGACTTGCAGCCATGTACTTTGCCTCTGTCAAACTGAGTGAAACTGATCTCTGTTTCCTGTTGTACCAAGAAATTGCCGCTGACCCAATAGTGAAGATCCCTCCTGGTGTGCTCTTCCTGTCAGATGGACTCCCTGCCCAATCTTCATCAGTGAAGCCTTGAAGCTTCACTCCCTCTATCCATCTGTACCACAATCCATATTGAGAAGTGCCCTTGAGGTATCTCAACACATGCTTTGTCGCCTTCCAATACAGCTTGGTAGGCCTAACCATTGCTTGACTAAGCTATTTAACTGCATATCACATATCCAGCCATGTGTTCACCAGGTACATGAGTGAACCCATAAGCTGCCTATAAACAATAGCTTCCACTACTTTCCCCGAAGTGGCATCCTCCTTTCACCAGTTACTTGCTAAAGGATTCTCCATGGGTTTGCTACTCTCCATGCATAATATCATGAGTATATTGTTGGCATACTTTCCCTGAG
The DNA here is from genome assembly GCA_031772625.1 of Pinus tabuliformis. Lineage (NCBI taxonomy): Eukaryota > Viridiplantae > Streptophyta > Pinopsida > Pinales > Pinaceae > Pinus > Pinus tabuliformis. The sequence continues at coordinate 143,230,697 of CM062806.1, read as the reverse complement.
ACACAAACAACTCCCCATCACCCTGCCATACCTCCATGCCTAGAAAGTAATGCATGAGCCCCATGTCTTTCATCTCAAACTCTCTTGCAAGGTCCTCCTTACAAGACTTGATCAATTGATCATCACCTGTCAGTATGATATCATCAACATAAAGTACAATGATCAACAATTTATCTTCCACCACTATGTGGTATAGGTTTGCATTCGATTCACTCTTCATGAAACCCAACCGGGTGAAGTAGCTACCTATCTTGGTGTACCAAGCACGAGGTGCTTGCTTCAGCCCATACAACGCTCTCTTGAGTTGGAACACATGCGACTCATGATTGAAGGTCTCAAAACCTTTAGGATGCTCTATGTACACCTTTTCCTTAATCATGCCATTAAGGAAGGCTATTTTTACATCCATTTGATGTATCTTCCAACCCATCTATGTTGAAAGTGCCACTATAGATCTGATCGATGAGTACCTTGCAACATGAGCAAAGGTCTCATCGTAGTCAATCCCCTCTACCTGTGGAAATCCGCAAGACACAAATATGGCCTTATGCTTCTCCACACTACCACCTGCAGCTTGATTTACCTTGAAAATCCAACGGGAGCTCACCACTGACTTGTCCTCTAGTCTTGGGACCACATCCCTAACATTGTTATGAGCTATGGAGTCATACTCCTCCACCATGGCATAAACTCAAACCAACTGCTACATTGCTTCGTCAAAGGAAGATGGCTCTGTCACAACAGATCCACTCATAATATCCATGTATCTAGTGTACCTCTTAGGTGACCTCCTCTACTTGCACTGAGATGTGGGTGCTCCCACATTCTCCTATGCATCATGCAACAATGTGTCAGCCTCTTTGGTACACTTTCTCCCATCTTTGGAAGACTTTGCCTGAGTGGATGTCTTCACTCCCGGATCCTCTGCATGTGGCTACTCCACATCAATTTGAGGCTCCTCAATCTTAGGAACCAAAAGTTCCTCAACTGCATGTAGTTGTAGCTCCCTCTTAAGGGAAACTCGCATGACCTTCTACTCATAAAAATTGACATCCCTGCAAACCATTGCCATCCTACTGGTCGGAAAATACACCCGATAGTTGTGAGGTGTATCAGTGTACCCCAAAAATATCCTCAACTCTGTTGTCAGCTCAAGCTTCTTCCATGCATGTTTAGTCACATGGCAATATACCGATGACCCAAAAGTCCAGAAGTGACCAACGCCTCTTACCGAAGAAAGCCTCCTCTGGTGTCTTCATCTCAAGTATCTGATGTGGGCTTCTATTCTACAAATAGACTGATGTGTTTCATGCCTCAGCCCACAAGTGTAGTGGTAGGCCCTCATCATGCAACATCGCCCATTCTTCCCCTACAATGCTTCTATTCTTCCTCTTAGCCACCCCATTCTACTTTGGGTTATGGGGTGTTGTCAACTCCTATTTAATCCCTTCTGTTGCACATAAGTTCTTAAACTCATTTGAGACATACTCACCATCATTATCAATCCTCAAAACTTTCACCTTCTTTCCCAACTCTTTCTCAACCAATGCTTTAAATTCACAAAAGTTTGTGAAAGTTCGATCGTTTTTCTACATGAAAAAGATTCAACATTTACGAGAAAAGTCATCAACAAATATAACATAATACCTGTGTTTGGCTGTGGATGTTGTCGAGAATGATCTACACACATCTGAATGGACTCACTCTATAATAGCCTCTACTCAAATTTCTCTCTCGTGAAAGGAAGCCTTGGTGTATTTTCCCAAAGTACACCCTTTGCATGTATCAACTTGCTCTAGTGTACATTTAGGAAGCCCAATAGAGATCTGTTGGATGATCTTCAAAGCCCCATGATGCAAGTGGCCTAATCGCCCGTGCCACAACTTGCCAATGTCTTGGATCTGCACCATCTGTTCTCAAAGGAACACAATCCTCTACCTCCAACTTATAGAAATTCTTCACCCAAATCCCAATCTTCTTTAACTGACCCATGGCTATGTGTCTAGGAAATGCCTTTCCTTTGCTAAAGACCACATCATAGCCTCTGTCCTCCAACATGGTGACTGATACTAAGTTCTTCTTCAACCCAGGCACATACATAACATCCCTCAAGGTGAGAGGAGTACCATACTCACTTTGAAAAGTAACCATGCCCAATCCTGTAGCAATATACCTCTTGTCTTCACCCATCTCAATATGGAGATCCTTCTCCTCCAGGTCAATGAAAAAATCCTTGTCACCAGTCATGTGGAATGAAGCTCCACTGTCAAGGTACCATACACTACCCATCAATCATGACACCATGCATGCAATGAGAGTTAATTCCAATTTGTATTGAGAGGCCAAAGCCTCACTCACCGCTCCTCCTAAGGATTTCTTGAGTGGAAAATTTGTAGCAAAATGGCCCAACTCATGACGATGAAAGCACTTAACTTTCAACATGTCTTTCTTCTTACCTCCATGGCAAGAATCTGATTTGGAATGGGAAGCCTTCCCTTCCCCTTCCTTGCCTTATCTGCTAAGGCACAATTTTCTTCATCATTAGTCTTTGATGAGGAACCATCTTTGGTGTTCCCTCTGATCTCCTCCTGCATCAAATCCGACCAAAATCGTTCCCAATCTGGCAGCTTATCCCTTCCATTCATAGAGTCCTGATAGATATTCCAACTCTTAGGAAGGCTTACGAGAGATAGTCTCACCATGTCATCCTCGAAAACTGTTATTCCAACACTTCCAAGTTCATATCTGCAGGTTGTGAACTTGGTCATGTATGTTGGAATGGTCTCACCTTTCTCCATCTTGATTTTTTGAAGTTTATATTTTAGTGCCAACTTCCTATGGCTAATGTTGTTCTGGAAAAGGTCTGTCAATGATTTCCACTTAGCATATGGTGTTTCCTTACCATGGAGACTCGGGACAATGTGGTCTCGAACTCCCTTAAGGATGATCCGCCTCGCCTTTGCCACACACTTCCTTCATTCGGCCAAATATTTTGCATCCGATGTTGGTAGCTTAGGAATGTCTTGATCAATGAATTCCTTCAAGCCATTATCCTCCAACACGGCCTCCATCCTGTCCTTGTAGGATATATAATTCGAGTTTCCTTCCAAGGCATACTTGAGCCAAAAACCATAGGACGATATTTACTGATCTTGAAGTATGTAATGAAAATTTGAATTTCACTTGTAAACCTAAACTCAACAACTTTGAAATATATTCTAGTGCACTGTCTTCAACTTCGATACCATGTAGATTTTCCCATAGATTCACAAACTCATTCAATGTAGTAAAGCAAAAGACAAGAATCTACTTCTACTTTCAACTAGCGGAAGCCAATAGATCGATGAAAACAATATGAAAAAGAAGAAGATAAATCAATGGCACATAACACAATAAGTTTATCTGGGGAAAGCCACTACTCAAAACCCTGACTATTTGTATTGCATTAATCATAAATATGAATGAAGATACAAAGCTTGTTCTCACAAGAACAATTCCACACAAGTATGCTCAACTCTCTGCCTCACAAGCCCGCTCTTAGTGAATAATTAGCCAATTTCCACTACCTGCCAAGCCCTATGTCATTGCGCAATTCCTAAGATGAATAGCTTGTATTTAAATGGAATTTATGCTTCCAAAACTGTGCAATCCTAATTAGGTCCTTTTCCTGATTGCATGCATGATATTTACAACTCAGTAAATCATACAACTGATAGTACATTGTCCCCGCACTCTAGTCTCAACTGGGTCTTTCTTTGAGCTGACATGCATGAATTTTTCATGAGGGAATATTTGGTTAGCTGGAGTAGCACCTGTGGATGCACCAGTGCACCATCTGACAACTAATCCTCTACTAGTTCCACAAATAGTTAGAACTAGTTTAACTGGCCATAACTCAATAAACTGAGTTAATCTAATTACAACTCAAATAAACTCATCCTGGACCCCTAAAACTTAGGGAGAACATATATATGACTACAGAAAGACTTCCAACTTGAAATTCCTATGCTAATTAAGTTAATTAAACTTAATTAACTATTTACAAGTTTCTATGAGAATAATTTTTTATTTTAATTCTCAGTTTAATTCAAGGACAAATTAAGCTGGAATTTCTTGTTGCCATTTCTCAACAAACCATTACTCAATTGTACACATTTCCACATGCATAAGAAATGCCTAATCAACTACACATACACATAAATGCATGTAATCAAGCATAAGCGATCACTTCTAGTAATCAACCTACATGAATGATATATGTAATCAAACCTACAAGAATGTAGCCTAACATACAAGGATATAAGTAGGTGACATATAATCAACATGTAAGTGACTTATAACCATATGAAACTAGTCATTTACTCATGACGACACATTGTAGAAAATCAATATCAAGTTCCTCATGACAACCTTACTACAACCATAATCAATCATCAAGCAAATGCAACAAGCACATGGAATGCAAGTGTAAGAGACACACATTCAACTAACATGCATGCATTGACCAACGCACACCTCCCATCCAGTCCAAGGGGTGAACCATGCTCTGATACCACTTTGTAACACCCTCCTCCCACATCTACCAAAGTAACTAGCCAACCGGGGTGAAAATACGACGAGAGGATACTATGATTGGATTCAACCTCTTATGTGACCTTAAGGAAGTGGAATCGATGGAAACATAACACACAGTCATTCAACATGAGCTTCAGGACCCACAAGAACCAAACCAACAATTCAGAAAGCTTTCCCCTAGGTCCTACTGAAGTTTTGACCATCTTAGGCCTCAGTCGCTCTCATGTTATAAGCATGAAAACATCCAAAAACCCAAAGTCCTTCTCACAGGCTTATGTGCCAACATCTAGAGATTCAATTTTCCAGTTTTGTGCCAACAATCTCGGGATTTAAGCCACTTTTTCAAGTCCAGAGCCCAGGTCACTGCCCAGAATGGAGTGATAGCTTAAGATCAGTAAAAGTACAGGGAAATAATGAAGCTAAAACAATAAGTTAAACAAGACCTTAATCAAACCCCTACTACCCATGACAAGCATTTCATCAAACATGTCACAAGCATGTAATCTACAAGTGTAATCAATAAAATTAAACATAGGGATCTTTTACTTATCTGAGAATCGCTAAGAACCGTTGTTCCCTCATGCCATTTGTGGCATTACCATCTATTAGGCCGTAGATACATTATCCATTCATTTACAAGCAAAAATATGCAGAAAGCCATTCATATCTGTTGTCATAAAACACACATATAACCAATATAATAACAACATAAATACTCATGGAAGTACAACCATATAGACCACATATAATCCATCAAAATGCTCATAGAAATACAAGGAGAAATAACCTTTCAGTAATGGTGAAAAAAACAAACCCGGGATGGGACTTTGACGTTCGACCCGACCATAGAATGTCTAAGCCAAATCTCTCTTCATCCATTCACCCTTGTGCCATATTCCAAGCATGAATGTGGGAATCAAACCAAAAGAACTCAACCAGGGCATACCGAAGCTAAACCACTTCACCCTCTATTGGGAGCAGGTTCCCCTAAGGACATTTTTGGGGCTAAAAGCCCATGTTTTGGGACAATTCTGTAGTAAAGTTGTAAAGTCTCCACATTTTGTGGTCGCGGAGCGCGAAGGTGTCAAGAGTCATAAAGGGTTGTCCACCCTTATTTTGTAAAGTGTAAAGTCGGCTATAAAGATCCACCCATGGTTCGCGGACCATGGGATTGTATAAAAAGGAGCTAAGTAAGTAAGCTCTAAGTAGTTCAAATTGAATAGCGAAGAATGAAGTGAGGAGTTAAGCATTGGAGTCTAAGTGTTCTCGAGTCTTAGCGTAGGTAGAGGCTCTGCAGCTGAGTGCACAGAGGCCTAGGGTGGAAGTCCACAGCTAAGTGCGCGGACCCCTGCAGCTGAGTGCGCAGGGTAGATAGAGTCTGTATTAACTTAAAGATATCAATAAAGAGAAGTATTCCACAATTACAGTGTATTTAGTTCTTGTTAATGCATCTACTTATATTGCGTTTTGGGTTTAATTTACAATGTTTATGTGATGCGTGAATATATGTGATTATATTGGTTAATTGAATGCAAGTAAGAATATCAGTTTACGTGGTGCTAACTATGATTGATTAGTAAGATAAGTAGAACACTTAAGATAACTTGGGAACCTATACAGTATGTTGTCATAGCTGCGTGAAAGTACCTGGACCACAGGTTAAGGCTATGGGAAGGTCAATTGTACACCTTCGCGGAGGTACTGAAGGGCGGAATAAAGGGTAGACCAATAGAGCCCTAAAGCTTAGTGATTTGCACAAAAGTAGGGGCTAAGGGTAAAAACCGACATCATGACCATCTCAGGGTGCGGAAACTTGGTTCCAACACCCCCCCATACTGCTTCGGGTGAGACTTCGGTCCGTGCTTCGCGGGTTGATGCCGAAAGGGCCACTGGTGTAGGGATTTGTTTGGCTAACTAACGCTAAACCTGGATCAAGCCCCACAAAGCCAACAAATGGTTCCGTTGTCGGGACCAGAATCTGCATAAGAGATGTGTGATGTTGTATCAATGGAATCCAACTAAGAAAGAGGTCAAAGATTGGTTGGATAGGAAGATCCATGAATTCGCGGTGCAGGAGAAGAGAAATCTGTGGCTGAGAAAGGAACAATGGCTGGATAGGTACCTATATACAAAAATCCACGAGATATTTTTCTGTTCGTTTCCAGTTGAGTTATACGAGTGGATCACGAAGCTAGTGGATAGCCAAGGAAGGTGGAGACTTGACGGTCCTATTGTCTAGACCCCGGAGCTAGTACAGAGACTGGAAGCCTCTGAGGATAAGATCGCCTGTTCTGTCGATCATTGGCTCGATCACATCATAGGAGGGTTTGTGACTGAATTCACAGTCGATACCTTAGTTAGTTACAGGGAGGTGTAGTGGCGCTTTTTCAAAGGTCCGCAAGGTAAGTACTTGAAGTCTTTAAATACCTGGATTAAGATGTTATTGTGCGAAAAACAGGTTATGCAGCTACCTTGATGTTCGGAGCTACGTGAAGTGGAAAGAATTACAGGAATGAAGGAAGAAAGGGTCCTAAATATAGCTCACTGATTTCACCTCCATTGGGTGATGAAGAGGGAGTAGCGCAGGCTTCTCTGCGAAGTGTAGTTCAGTTCATAAAACATGGATTCCTGCGATTTCCACCTCCACCTACACTACCTCCAGCTTCACCACCGTCACCTGTGACTTTGCCTACACCACCACCACCTCCACCGCACTTCAACATGGAAAATTTAGTAAAGCTGCCTTTGTTTAAGGGCTTGGGAAATGAGGACCCGGACCAGTTCTGGTTCATCATAAAAGCTGTATGGGAAGCTCAGGGCGTGACAGGCGATCCCATGAAGAAGGCAACATTGGTTAGCACTTTGCAGGATCGCGCGCTAACTTGGTACATCAAGTACTCTAATGATAACGCAAATGCTGGGTTGGCAGAGATCTAGACCACGATGAATAAAGAGTTCAGTAAGCCTAAATTCGAGGCACAATCGATTGTGGGGTTCAAGAAAATCGCGATGAAACTTGGTGAGACACCTTGGGAATTGGATCAGAGATTGAAGGGTAAAATCTACGAAGCTAATATGAACTTAATAGATGGACAACGCCGCGAGTGGTTCATGGCTTCGCTCCTACCTCACCTTAGGGTTGCACTGTCACAATAGAAGATTACGACTCAGGCAGAGGCCTTGGAGATTGCCATAAGGCTGCATGAAACAGCAAAGATCCAAATTAAGGGGTTCAGTAGATCCATGCACAGTTGCAAAATCTTTGCCTCGAATTGCAAATTTTGAAGGAGGACAAAACAATTCGAACAAAGGCACGTGAAGAAATATGGTGCCTGAAATGTAAAGGTCAGGGGCATGAAAAAGACCATTGCCCGGTCTTTGTGAACTATATTGCAGGATGGGATCAATGCCTTTGAGGTAGGAAGCCCAAGCAGGACCGAGCACGGGGCCTGCATTGTGGTGCGCTATATGTCAGGAAGCAGGGAAACATACAACTGATAATTGCCATTTGCTGCAGAAGTTTGTACAAACACCACAACAACTGTTCTACAACTTCTGCTTGTCGGTAGGGCATGATGAGCGCAACTACCAAAGTTATGAATTGATGATGGACAGAACACTTGCCTATAGAGTCTAGGCAGAAATGCGGCCTCTTGACCAAAGTGCTGGGATGGCGCGAACATGCTTTCAGGGGCGTAGACAAGGACCTGGCAGAGGTCGAGGACAACTAATTTGTTACAATTGTGGAGGACCATGACACTATGCCCATGAATTCATTAACCTAACACGTCCATCGTGCAAATATTGTACTCAGTTTGATCATGAGACAGAGGACTGTCTTACACTGATAGAGAGGATACATGACAAAGGGGTGCTACCACCTCAGCCGACTTAGAACCTGTAGATGATGAGGGCTGAGCCTCGCGAAGAGGATCCGAATGCGAATATAGTGCTCCAAAGTGGAATTGCAATAGGCGATGATAAGGGGAAATAATCCGAAGACAATGCATGGATTCGCAAAGCTCTGGCGAAGGAGGCTAAATTTGATTTGGAGTGAGCACGCGAAATGTTCATGGGAGCAAAGAAGAGTTTCGCTGAAGCCTCTACCTCAGGGAGAAAGGATAAGCCTGATTAGGAAATGAACCCTTCTATGCTTACGACCTTTCTAGAGACCTCCATGAAGCTATTGCGTGATAGTAGGGTTGTGAAGGGGTTATAGGAACTTATAAATAGATGCGCTAGAAACACTCCGGGTGAACTGTGCGTGGTACAAAAGATTGGTAAGCATAAAGCAAGGATAGGGCGTGAGATGAGACTAACCACATAGATAGGAGAATATGAAATGGATTAGGTTATTTTGGATCTGGGGTCAGATGCGAACATTTTACCAAAGGAGACTTGGGAACGGATGGGGAGACCCGTGCTGTAGTGGTCTTCGATTCAGTTGAGGATGGCAAACTAGCAGAAGATCATCCCCATGGGATGGATGCAAGGAGTAACTGTAGACATTAAAGGCACGAGCACATTGGCTGACTTCAAAGTGATAGAAATTTTGGATGACAACAACCCCTACCCTACGCTCCTTGGCATTGATTGGGCTACTAACATGAATGAGGTAATCCACCTAAAGAAGCGAAAGATGATATTCGAAAAGAAATTGCTTTGTGTAATAGTACCCCTAGATCCTGCTGAAGGATCTCGCTATACTGAACCAGTCTGCGATTATGAGAGCGATGACGATTTGGACTGCATATATAAGATAATAGCGTGAGACCAAGATTGGGTGAATCTGACAATGGATGGATGAATTACATGGGATCGTGAGAGTTCCTGCACCTCAGACTCTAACGAAGAATTAGAGCACTGGCAGAATCGACTACATGAAGTAACCATGCTGAGTTGTAACATGATGACCCGGTCACTGCGCTGTGTATCGTCAGAGGTAAGAAATATGCCCACTTACGATGGCTTGAATGATGTAGATGTATTTTTGGATGCATTTGAGAGGGAAGCACCAGATAAGCAGTGCTTCTAGGCTTTGGACTAGGCACTGCGCGCTACACCAGCGCGATGGTGGGGTACACACAAGGGTAGTTTTGATGATTGACGTGAGTGTAGGAGGATGATGCGAACACACTTTGGGAATTTGAAGGTACAAATGACAGACAAGTATGACGGGAAGGATGATCCACGTGCACACTTGGCCAAATGGGCTAAGGTTTGTGGAGTGAAGCCCCAGCCTGAATGGGTGCACTTGTTCTGTCATACCCTAGATGTCATCTCGATGAACTGGTACTTGGAGACAGAGCTCTGCCATGGTATAGGTGAACCGGATATTCTACGCGAAGGATTCATAATGATGTTCAGATTTGAAGATGGGTTTCACTGTATTAGCGAACCACCACAAGAAGTTAAAGCAACAATATTTAGGATACCACATGATCCTTTAGATCTGATTCAACCCGATTGGACTACTCAGTTGAGCCACGCGCTGGAATGCTATAATGTGACTGCTGAAGAAGAAGACGAGGACCCACAAAAGATTAATATCCCTGAAACTGAGGGTCACCGCAAGGTCGAGGGACCGCAGATCGAGAATCCTGATATAACCACGCCACTGAAAACAAAACAGGTAAATATTGGTATGGAGGTGGAGCCCAAATTTGCGAAGATTGGAGATTACTGGGATGATGTGATGGTAGATAAGGTTGCCAAATTGCTCCGCGAATACCAGGATTTGTTCCCTACCAAGTTTACAAAGCTAAAGGGGATAATAGGAGACTTGGGCGTTATGAAGATCACATTAAAACTTTATGTGAATCCGGTTAAGAAAAGACCTTACCATCTCAATCCGAATAGAGCTAGACAAGATGCTCGCGGTAGGCATCATTGAGCCCATAGAAGAATTTGATTGGGTAAGCCCATCGGTGGTACAGGAAAAGAAGTAGAAGGATGAAATAAGGATATGCGTAGATCTTAGGGAGTTGAAATACGCTTGCGTATATGATCCCTTCCTGACTCTGTTCACTTATGAGGTAATGGATAATGTAGGTGGACAGAAAGCATACTCCTTCACTGATGGGTTCTCTGGGTACCATCAGATCAAAATTGTGCCTGAAGATAGAAGCAAGACGACCTTCGTGACTGAGTGGGGATGTTTTCAGTACACTGTAATGTGTTTCGGATTGAAGAATGTGCCTGCAATTTTTTTGCATGTAGTCATTGCTGCATTCAAATAATTCATTCATAATTTTCTGGAGGTGTACTTTGATGATTGGACTATGTTTGGGTTGGTAAAATGCCATGTGGCAAGATTACGCTTAATGCTAGATACCTGTCGAAGGTACCAGATTGCGCTCAATTTGAAGACATATCTGTTTTGTGTTCCTTTTGGGACTCTACTGGGTAATGTGGTTTGTAGATAGGGATTGGTGGTAGATCTCACGAAGATCACAGTAATCTTAACTTAGAGGCACTGAGGAGTGTAAAACAGTTGCACGCAACCTTAGGACATAATGGGTATTACAGGAAGTTTATCAAGGGCTATGCCCAGATCACCGCGCCTATGGAGAAGTTGTTGAAAGAGGATGTCACGTTCTGTTGGAACGAGGGCTGTTAGAAAATCTTGGATGTATTAAAAGGAAAAATGGTCACCGCGCTGATTTTAGTCTTCCAGGATTGGAAGAAGGAGTTTCACGTACATGTAGACGTGTCATGTATAACAGTGGGAGCAATACTGACACAGGCTGGTGGGGGATAATTTGACCATCCTATAGCATTCGCAAGCAGGAGGTTATCCAAGGCTGAGAAGAACTATTCCACCACCGAGCGTGAAGGGTTAGCCATGGTATACATGCTCCAGAAGTTTAGACACTATTTGCTGGGTGGACATTTTAAGATGTATACAGATCATTCTGCGTTGAAATACCTGGTCAATAAGCCTGTGTTGGGGGGGAGAATCTGTAGGTGGTTGTTATTGTTCCAGGAGTATGATTTTGAGGTTATTGTGAAGCCTAGATGACTAAATGCGGGACTAAACCATCTGTCACGCATTGAAACAGGGGAAGAGCCGACTAATTTAGAGGAGGGATTTCCTGACGCGCAACTTGAATGGGTGCACTTGTTCTGTCATACCGTGGAGGCACTACAACAGTTCGAGCAGCAACAGTAGCACCTATTGGGGGCCATCCATACGGTTCTGTAGGAGATACAGATCCACGCATCATAGGCTAGCACGGTGTCCACTTGCCTCACTATTGGTACTTCAGAAGCCGTCGAGATGCTGTGTGCGAAGGTCTCTTGAGTGATAGTGCTTCCGGATGGAGCACTGACCGCATAAAATGAAGCTAACAGGTCCACTGTCAGCACCCTCAAGGGAGTGGGGTTGAACTTGGTAGCGCTCCCTGGCAAGGCGCTCCACCTATTGTAGGATGGAGTGATCACGGAGCTAAGGGCCCATGAACACCGCGCTTTGTAGGTGATCAGTGAGCAAAAGATTAATAATGAACAGATGGTCTTGCAGTGAGACACCACCCTCATTTCCATGGTGGGACTTACTAACACAAATATGCGCATGATTAAGGCCGCGAGGGAAGTTTTCCGAATGGTCCCGGAATTGGCCATTCTTGAGGAAGTGGAGGCAGATGAATAGGTCTACAAGCTTGCTACAGGGGTGTGTGATGCTCGCACAGAGTTGGCTAAGGTTCAGCTAGAGCTGAACCTACAGATTGTAGATTTACGGTTGAAGGCCTAGCCTTCAACTCTGCTAGAAGTAAAGGAGCAACGTGCAACCACTGTCACAGAGGTGATAATGGTTGTAGACAGTGCAGTAGTAGACTGCACACGATTGTTTGAACAGTTGTTCGAGGTCCTAACGAGCCTGCAAGAGGATCCTAATGTACATCGAATAGAGATAGAGGCGCAAGAACTGCAACAGTGCTATGATGAAGTAAAAGGTACAACGCGCACCATTGCTCTCAAGTAGAGACTGGTGAAGTTGCAGGAGGCCAAAGCACTGAAAGAATAGGTAGATGCAGCACAACACAAAGAGGCGGTGCTGAAGGCGCGCTTGAAGCCCTGGTTGGATGAGGCTTATTCGGTCACGACCTCTATTGAAGGCAAGCTTGCTAATCTGCAAGCAACTCAGTAGAAGCTTCAGGCTGACAGTTTAGGACCAGCGACCGAGCAGTTGGTTGAAGAAGCGAAGCAAGCGGCCGCACAAGTGCACTGCTGAGGTTGTTGTCATACAGGTCGAGCTGGGAGGTCTTCGCGCCAAGATCTCCGCACCCGTAGAGTGACTCGAGGGCGAGTCACCATGTTTGTGTTGGGGGCCTGTTGGGAACGGGTTCCCCCAAGGACAATTTTGGGACAATTTTGTAGTAAATTTGTAAAGTCTTCGCATTTTGTGGTTGCGGAGCGTGAAGGTGTCAAGAGTCATAAAAATTTGTCTGCCCTTATTTTTTAAAGTGTAAAGTCGACTATAAAGATCCACCCATGGTCCGCAGACCATGGGATTGTATAAAAAGGAGCTAAGTAAGTAAGCTCTAAGTAGTTCGAAGTGAATAGCGAAGAATGAAGTGAGGAGTTAAGCATTGGAGTCTAAGTGTTCTTGGGTCTTAGCGTAGGTAGAGGCTTTGTAGCTAAGTGCGCAGAGGCCTAGGGTGGAAGTATGCAGTTGAGTGTGCGGACCCCTGCAGCTGAGTGTGTAGAGGCCTATGGTGGAAGTATGCAGCTGAGTGTGTGGACCCCTGCAGCTGAGTGCGTAGGGTGGATAGAGTCTGTATTAACTTAAAGATATCAATAAAGAGAAGTATTCCGCAATTACAGTGTATTTAATTCTTGTTAATGCATCTACTTATATTGCATTTTGGGTTTAATTTACAATGTTTATGTGATGCACGAATATATGTGATTATATTGGTTAATTGAACACAAGTAAGAATATCAGTTTATGCGGTGCTAATTGTGATTGATTAGTAAGATAAGTAGAACACTTAAGATAACTTGGGAACCTATACAATATGCTGTCATAGTTGCGCGAAAGTACCTGGATCACGGGTTAAGGCTGTGCGAAGGTCAATCGTACACCTTCGCAGAGGTACTGAAGGGCGAAATAAAGGGTAGACCAACAAAGCCCTAAATCTTAGTGACATGCGCGAAAGTAGGGGTTGAGGGTAAAAACTGACATCACGAACATCTTAGGGTGTGGAAACTTTGTTCCAGCACCCCCCTATACTGCTTCGGGTGAGACTTCGGTCCGTGCTCCACGAGCTGATTCCGAAAGGGTAAGTAGTGTAGGGATTTGTTTGGCTAACTAACGCTGGGTCAGGCCCCATGAAGCCAACACCCTCATCAATAGAAACCAAGCTTTAGCGTAATCCATCCTAGATCACTAGGCCAACATAATGAACACATCATAATAGGATTTACCGTGATCTCCACCAAGTCACTAGGCCAAACAAGCATGGATGCCACCAGATTTCTCCACTTACACCGTGAGGAATTTTCCTGCCTCCTAGTCTCTCAGGCTTTACCGCAATCCAAATCCAGATCACTAGTTCCTAAACCGAGACCCAATCACCAGGATTTATCGCATATCCCAAACCTCGGATTACTAGGCCCAATGGAAAGAAAAACACCTCTTGGTTTTACCATATATCCTGTCATTCACCAAAAAGGATTCCTAGGCCATCCGAGTTAACACAAAATCTAGCTTTACTGCAACCCATAGTCCGATCCAGGGGTTACTAGGCCATGTGTTTTATCATTTCAGAGATCCACCTCACTCAGCTTTGAATCCATCTGGCAATCCAACTCAACCAAACCATGAGAACCCCATCACACCATTGTTATCAGGAAATGACAAGGCTAGGTTGAAAACACTGTTACACATGGCAAAACCCATGCCACAACAACAAAGAACCACATGCAATACCATGCATGCCAAATCTAGCAAGGAAGATACACATGAAAATCGATACCTACAATGAATCCTGTTGTAGCTGCTTGATCTTTGCTTCCTCTTGCCTTCTTTGCCTTTCTTGATCCAATGCAAAAATACTCCAAGAAAACTCTAAGTTTCCAATAGTATGAGAGAGAGGGAGAGAATAACGAGAGATCTCTAAAACTCAACTGACAAAAGGTTACCCACTGATCCTCATAAGCCTTTTTATGAATGAGGCCTCTATTTTCTTCATTTTCCATTATTTTCCTTCATTTTCCTTCTCACATGAAACCTGTGACATTTCAAATCAATTTTCTCCTAATTTCCATTATTTTCATAAATAGTTGTGCCAAAAATGCCATTTTCCTTTTCAAAGACTTATCCATTTCCTTTTCCAATTTCCTTAGCCATAAACAACCAAATGAACACCCCCTAGGTTGTCTTGCCCAACATTCTTCTTGGAATAAGTGTGCCATCAATCGTGGTTATTGTTTTTGCCTTTATTAACTTTTATTACATGGAAATTTGACTAGGTTTGTTACATAAATTACCTCAATAATGCCAAGAAACATGCATTTGAAATGCCAAACTTTGCTTTCAAGTTGTACAATAACATCATTGTCCCCAACTGAGTAGAATTTCACTGGCCAGGTCCAAAGAGAGGGGTGGTGGAAGCAAATTTCACGATTTCGAATAAGGTATCACTGATATGAGCATCATCCCCTAGCTCATCATTTTGGAATGCATCTAACAACATTGCCTCCATGGAACTAGTATCCCATAAGTAATCATCCATACCAACCTCTATTTGCTTGCCTCCATTTCCAACTTGTGATGAGGAACTACTATTGTTTTATTCATTACTAATTAGTGAATCTAGACGTCATGGGAATTGAATAGGTGGTTGATTAACCATTCTTTGTATGCTTCCTCTACGATTCTTGCACTTAATGCAACCTTGTCTGGATTTTGCGTTATAGTGTGGTGCACCGGAAGATGGTAGGTGGGTTGCTCATCATCTCTAGAATCGTAATTTCAAAAAACATTGAACATTAGTACATCAATGATATTAGTAAGTACAATGCAATTGGTTTGTTGAAATTACATTATACGAAACAATTATTAGTATCGTTGATCCAGGATTGCAGCTAGAAGATGCCATGTTCCAATTGGAAGGGTGAAGAAACTGTCCATTTTCATCTACCAATTGCTTGCGATATGTTGCTCCTGATAAGAGCTTTCGACGTTTTTGAAATGGATGAATATTTTCTGCATTTGAACTTGATTCTGAATCAGGATCTTGCAAATTTGCATACATTTTTATTCAAATTGGCATGAATTAAAAAAATAAATCAATTAGATAATAGAAATATAAATAAAATTTGAACTTATTGGAGATGGAAAGGGAGAACTCTGCGAAGGACTTTGAGCAATATGGAACAAGCTGGAATTTGAATAATTGGCCATTTTAAATTATGATTTTTTCTCTCTGCATTTGAGCAAAATTAGAAATAAAAATTTGTGTACATATCTAAAATTAATTTCGAGAACCATATAACCACAATCTGAATTTCAATATAGTTTTCAAACCATTTTTCAAGAATAAGATGACTTTAAGTAGAAAATGTATACTATGAACTATTGTAACTCATGTGGATGCGTCCTAAAGGATAATTTGAGATGAATATGCCATTTTATGTGAAAATAAAATTTCAAATAACTTTTAAACCCTATCAGTGCTCTTATCAAAACTAACAACACCAATGCGTTTACATAATAAAAACACCAATGCATTAACATACTAACCACACTGATTTCCAAGATTTTGAAAACAAAAAAGGAATTATATTATATATGTGCTCTTATAAAACCACATGCACGGACACGTTTAAATAAAAACCGCATCGATCCTTCAAAATTAAAAATGCACATGTTTCTGGGATAAATAGAATTAAAAAAAGGAATTTTATCATATCGGTGCTTTTATGAAATTAACAACACCAATGCATTTAATAACAACAGAATAGGGGTGTTAAAATAATAATCGCTCCAGTTTCCGGGATTTTGAAAATTAAAAAAAACAACATTCTACCATATCGGTGCTCTTGTAAGCAATATAACACCAGTGTGAATAAATAAAAACAACATCGATCCACAGGTCCTGTTTCTGGGATTTCGAAAATAAAAATGAATTCTATCATGTCAATGCTCTTATAACAACTACCACATCGATGCATTTAAATAAAAAATTGCACCATTGTGTTAAAATATTAATCGCACCGTTTATAGGATTTCGAAAATAAAAAAAGGAATTCTATCATGTCGGTGTGTTTAGAAAAATTAGTGTACCCGTAATTTATCAATGCACTTTACTTGTAAATGCACCAATGTTGTTTACTATTGAACGCACCGATGTTCGGAAAAAGTGAAAAAAAAGTGAGCGTTTTTTTTCAAAATTAACGACAATTGATTTTTCGAAATCTAATTTCATAAAGTATTTTAAATAGTAATAAGTTATTCACTATTTCATTATTTTCCCCAAAATTTCAAGGGAGAGATTTGCAAGAGAGACATATGGGAGCAATGTGCAACAATAAAATACTTTGGAACAATAAAATTATTTAGAAGATCAAAAGTTGAAAGGTATGGTTATTCACTCAAAACTTTGCATAGTAAATTTTTTAATTAATTAATTTATTTTACTAATATTTTTTTTTTTTCAATTTTTGTTAGGTTTAATCAAA
Organism: Pinus tabuliformis; assembly: GCA_031772625.1. NCBI lineage: Eukaryota > Viridiplantae > Streptophyta > Pinopsida > Pinales > Pinaceae > Pinus > Pinus tabuliformis. The sequence continues at coordinate 143,213,435 of CM062806.1, read as the reverse complement.
AGAGAAATCATTTGCAAGAGAGATATACTAGGAGCATTATGGAGCAATAAAATATTTTGGAACCGCAGAAAAATCAGAATTTGAAAGGTATGGTGATTCACGCAAAAGCATGTATAGCAAAAATTTTAAAATTTACTGTTGATTTTAATATTTTTTTTTTTTTTACAATGTATGCTAGATTTATTCAAAATTAAGAAGAAGAAAAAAAAACCTTGCATGATAAAAAAATTTGATTTTACTAGTAATTTTTTTTACGATCTCAGTTCCTATTTATATTTAATTAAAATTCAAGAAAAAAAACAAAAAAATTCAATACTTACCTTAAACCCTTACTTCTTCTTGCTTATGTGAATCCTTGTACCACTTCACAATTATGGTTTTTCATTTTAGGCATTTTAGATTGAATAGGTTCGTGTATTTACTATAAATAGTGTGTTTGACATGTAAAATAGGGGGATGACTTATTGAATTAGATCCAAACCTTGTCGGCCCTCTCTATTTTTTTAGAAAACAACCGTTGTTTCGTGGTGGGGCCTATGTAATATTACGTAATGGCGCTCGCGGTGCTTTTATCTTTATATGTCACACCGAATCTTGTCACCCCTGTAAGTTTTTAATAAAATGTCGGTTATTTATCAGTCCCCCAATTTAATATAACACACCATCTCGCCTCTGCCAAATAACTTCGTTAAGTGGCTTGTATTTAGTTTTTTACTATGATGGTGGTGTTTTTATCGTTACAATCACATAGTCACAATTTGAAATTATTTAATAAAATTATTTTTCGATGTCGGTGTTGCACAATTAAACGCCTGGTGAATTTAATAGAATAAATGCACTGGGGCGTTTATTCAAATAACCACATCGGTTACCATAACTCTTTTTGGCTAAAAAATATTTGATTTATGTATAAAATATATTTAATGGCTTTTATATTGAATGAGACAGGTTGTATATTGATAAAAAAATGTTCGAGATATTGTCAAGTAACAAAAATAATGATCAACACAATGATGGCACATCCAAAAACATAGAAATGACAAGTTCTTTGTAAATTATTTACAAAATTATTATGTTTGAACTATATGTAAGTTTAATTAATATGTATTGGTTAGTGTGTGTCATGCAAAGCTACAAAATGAAGAAGGTCTATAAGATTATTTCTAATCTAAGTGCAGAAGAGCGTAAAAGTCTGATAGAAAAATTGCAGAAGGATGAATACGATGAATGAAAAAATACTATTCAATATGAGTTTTTTTTTATTTGAATATTCATTAATAATATACTTAAGAATATTAGATAACATGTTTCGAACAATCTATTATTCATATATGTTTAATGTTTTATAGGGAGCAACAACGAAGGAAAAGATCAATGTCGTTCTAAGAAAAGAAAAATTATAGAACATGTAAATGACAATGAATTGCTCCTTAGCTCATGTGGAGTGGTGTTGGAGGTTAATGAAAGGGGGGGGGGGGGATTTTTTTACAAAACTATGAGGGATATAGTGGAATGAACATATAGACGTACTTTCCACTTACAATACAAAAATAAATCCAATGATTCCAAGAACCAAGTTATATCTAAACTACATGAAGCGTTTCCAAAGCAATGGTCAATGAGACCTGTGAGACTTGCAATAGAAAAAACATACAACAACAAAAAAAATCATTCAAAAGGTAATATTCTTAATTAAAATGATTTTCTAGAATTATATGAATATATTAGTACAAACCATTCATTTATTAATATCAATTTTGTTCTATTTAGTTTTCATATATCAATATAAAAATAATTTATTACTTTTTTTAGGAATTTTATGAAAATATTAAAGGATAACCGAGATGAAATGTGAAACATGCCAGTAGGAATGTCCAAAAAAGTGTACAAGGAGATGGTCAAAGAAATGAACATAATTACATCACAGGAGGAGTCATATCAACAAAAATGTGCTTCAAATGTATGTAATATATTGTTTCTTTGAAGACGGTTCTAGGCTGGAGAATTGTGCCAAAACATCTAAATAAGGATTTTGTTAAAAATGGATGATGAATGACTCAAACCATTCACATGCACATGATCCATAAACTTCAAAGATTTTTCAAAGTGCTCATTCCAATACTGACAACATACAATCCTTTAAATGTTTGTAGTAGATGAAAGATGGAAAATACTTGCCAACTAAATATCTTTCCTGAATATTTAATTGTCAAGCAGAACAAAGGCATATAGAAAGATTTCTTCAGTTGATATATATAAGAGATGACAAAAGGTAACAATTAATTGGTGCAAAAGTACTATTTTAAACAAACTGTTCAATTAGATATTTTCAAAATAAATAATAACTTTGCAGTGGAATGTCATGGAGGTCAACACTCAACCTAGCCTTACCCCGTACTTCCATGTTATCTCAAATATATAAATAATAACAAAAATGACTACACAGGAAAACTCACATGAACACAAGTGTTGCTAAAAACTGAAGCCAAAAGCCTTCGATTATCTTCAAGATTCCCAAAAATTATAATAATATCTCTTAGTTATATCAAAGTATCAGCCCTTCTTACTTCGAATTACAAAGTATATATAGAATTTTCTCAAAATCTCTAACCTATTACAACTTTTCATGAGAAAATAAATACTTATCCAAAATAATTTGGATATTTACAACAAAATTACTATAAAAAAACATACTTGGCTAGTTAAGTGGAACTGCACACTAATCAAGGATCGAGTTTTCAAATTTTTGCTTTAGGATCTTCTTATTTTGTTCATGTTCTTGATTGTTTTGCACTTTGCCGAAGTTTCGCCTCAAAATATGCTTGTTGTTCAACTGATAGGTTCAACAAACTTATCCCACTTATCATCAGATGGGCATGAACATTTTGTTACTTTTCTCTATGCTTCATCTAACTTGGTATTATTTTCAAATGTGGGTTTACTAAACAAAGACGATGAATTTCATGAGAAACAAATAAATCATCTTTTAAACCTTGGAAAAAACTTTTACCACTAATATTTCCTTTAACTATGGAAAATTTTGATTTGTCTACTGTTATATCATGTAATCTTTGTTGATAATCTTCCTGCTAGATTAATTGACCATGAGAATAACTTAATGACGGTAGTCCTTTCTGTTGAGGGACAAAGAACTTTTTATGAAACTTCTTGATTTGAACTTCTAGATTTTGACATTTGTTCTCTAGTTGTAGCATCAAATTATTTTAGGTCAACACCTTCCTTACTTCAGGGACTGCATTTGCCTTATCTTCAATCCCCATGTCTTCCAACTCCTCCCTGGTTTTTGAATTTAAGACCTTGATGATTCTAGTTGCTTCTCTAAGTTTATGATCAAGTTCTTCTTTGATCTATGCAATGGCTGATTCTGCTTTGTTCACCAATTGTTCCCATTCAAAAATAATTTCTATAGATGTCCAAAAATATGAAACAGTTGAATTAATGTTTGACCATATTTAGTCTTTGGCTTCTCAAAGGTTCTGTACACTTGCTGATTCATCTATATATTTTCAAGTTGTCTTCTAAGCTTGAAATTCTTATGTACTTCTGAAATGTATGCATTGTCTGCTTTAATCTTATTTTCTTATGCTCTTTGAAATGATTCTTTTAATTTCTTAATTTCCATATTTCTTAATGACATATCTCCCATTTCTTTAGACAACAACTATGTTGAATCTTGGTTGACTGATCCTATTTCCACCGTTGAAGTCCCTACACTAGCTAGTTGTTCTTTTTCCTTCAATTTTTTTTTCCATTTATGACTCCATTTTTTGTATCTAAAGGTTTTTTTCAACAATCATACGTAACCTATTTTCCTTTTCCTTTTCTAATTCCCCTACCTTATGAGCTTGAGGATGCTCTATTGTTGGAAATTTTTATTTTCTGCATAATGATTGAATGTGTGCCTTTCTATTCTTGATGATTTCTTGAGTTGCATCAACATTATTAGGGTCCAATCCTAACTTGATAATAATATCTTCTAAATATTTTATCCTTGTATCTTTTGCCAATGATGACATAATTTCCAACTTTAGCTGAGAATGAATATTATTAAAAGAAGATTTTAGTTTTGAAACAACCATAGCATAACTTTTTAAAGAAGAATATACCATTTCACTAGATTTTTTATGTAGATCTATTTGATCTACATGATTGATTTGTTTTGTATCAAAATAGAACAATGAAGTTTTGTAATCCTCTATATATTTTGGAGATGAAACCTTCGACTCAAGCAATGCCAATTGAAACTTACCTCTATCAAGAACTAGTGCAAACGATAACCTATTATGGGTGGAAGAAGTTTGTTTCTATCACTAAGAATAGGTGGAAAATTTAAGTAATTCATTCTTCTTCATTTCTATGAATCTAGCAAAAATATTTTGTCCATTAGAAGAAGGGGAAGTAGATGCATCATGGATTGTTTCTTCTATTTATTGTAAAGTGAAAACATGCTTGCTTGATACCATTACTGTAGTAGAAACTTATGTGTTACTGACTTCAAATGATTCCTCCTTTGTATCCGTTGTCTTTTGCCTCTTAAAAACTATGAATTACGCTGATTTTGAACCTGAACCAACAAGAGAAATACTATCACTTGGTATTTTTAATTATTTCTCTTTAGGTCTAAGTTTTTTTAAGGATGTTTAACTAGAAACATGCTCTTCAACTTCTTGCAAAGTATTATCTTCCTAAACATCGTATAATGGGTAGACTTTTTCTCAAGTCTAATAGATGAAATCACTCCCAAAGGGTCATAAGTCCGGCTGAAACTTAATTTGAACTTCATTTGAGATAATAAACTCTCTACTTCCTTATTAGTTGATATTTGATTTACTATGAAAGGACCAATTTGAGATGTTAGTTTGATACAAAATGAACTTCATCTTCATTTAAACTTTGCCTTATAAATTCTAAAGCAAAAATTATGATTGGAAGAAATACAAGTAGTTTGTAGGGTGGAAATTCATAGCCATAGACTCTAATATCTGTAAACTTCTAGTACAAATACCAATCTCCCACCTTTGACTACTCACTCAGATGTAAATTTCTCTTGATCTTTGTCGATATCCTTGAAACTGCATCACTGCTAAGAAGACAAAATGACAAATATAGAAATTGATCTACAAAGTCACTAAAGGAATAATCCTCTAAAATTTTCCTCACTAGTGAAGTCTAGTGAATGACAGACTATGGCCTTCCCTGTGAATCTAACTTCTAAAGTGACATATTGAACCTTTCAGATTGATTATATAAGAACAAATATACTAATATAGATTTATTTTTAAAGGCCCTCTCTGCATTGAACTTCAAGAATGATATCTGAAATGAACTGACCAAAATTATAAAAAATGGATGCCTTTTTCCCACATGAAAAGACAAACATGAACCTAGGATGACCTCATCAACCCAATCATCAATTTGATATCCTAGAAGAAAACCATATATATTACTTGTCTGGACATTTCTGGAAATGTTGTTGAGGAATATGGTGGATTGTGATGAGGCAATTTGGACGTTATGGCGTAATGACTAAAAAATGTTGGTTCTTTGTTGAAATGTAAGCTTCTGATAAATTTCCATTGATGAATCAACTGAAAAAGTATGAAGAGAGTTTGGGGCACTGATATGAAAATCTTGGAGGATGGATTTTGGTGTTATAGAGAATATGGTTTCGCCATTTTTAGCTAATATTTCTCTGTGACTGGGAAAATAACGATTTTTACACCAAGAGACAAATTCAGGAAAATGATAGGTTTGAGGGAAGACAAATTGAGGCAGCATAAACCCCCAAAAACTAAATTCGTCGCTTGCATCTTCGAATTTTTAGAAGGCCTAATTGTGAAACTCATAGAGGTCAAATTCACATTTGGTCTCAACAACTTTGAAATCATCATATACTAATGGGAATTCATCTAAATTTGAGACTAAGGGAAGCATATGGTTTTGAACTGATAGCTTACTCTTTCCCTTCTGACTACTCATTTTAAATTAAGAAGGAAGTAGGAAATTATGAATACTCGGTGAGTTCTCGGTTGCTTGATAAGGTCAACTGTGAAATTTTAGAGTTTTTATGGTACTAATAACTCCTGCAAACATTGTTCGTATGAGGAAAATATAAGGGGAAATTGAGGATAGTTTAGTTTTAGAGAAAGTTTGAATATCCATTAATGAACACACAATATTATTTATCCATTCCTTTTCCTTATAAGAACCAAATTGGCTATCCAATCACAATATCTTAAAGGAAATATGATTTTTGCATCTAGAAATTTCCTTTTTTCCTTTTCAATTATTGGTAGCAGAATTGGATTTATTCTCCTCAATTTCTGCTGAAATCGTTTATCTCATGGTTTTAAAGGAATCTCCTTTTCAATGATAGATGTGTCATAAGTCTTCAAGTCTTCATATATCCATGCAAAAACATCTTTATATTCTTTAAACAATTGAATGTATTTATCTCTGATCTCCTGTGGTAGTGTTGCTAAAAGTTTGATGTTTTTAACTTCTTCTGTTGTGCCAATATTATAGTCTTTCACATCATCTTGCTATGAATTTATCCCTGAATATTTTATAACATCATTCTGGTCAAACAATCTCTCAAGGAGAACCAACCCTTTAGAAATATGATTGTTAGACAACTGAATAATATCATGGTCAACAATTTTCTTCTTTAATTTTACCTCTGAGTCAACAATATATTATGTTACTGTTTCATTATTCTCCTTATCAATATGTAGGCAAGAAAATTCCCCAATAGTTTGCACAATTTTTTTCAATTGCTCATCATCTTCAAAAACTTTCCATTGTTTCACATTATCAAGGATAAAAGGTTTGTACCTAACTTCAATATGGTCTTGCAACTGGAAAGAGTCTAGGACTTTGAAGGTACTTGCAGAAACTACTAAAGAATTTACTTGCATATTACCTTCTCTTGGTGATCTAGTGGATCAATAAAGTGTTCAAAATTAAAAGTGTTCAAAAGTGCTCAAAACCTATACCAAAGTGTAGATCTCAACGACCTAAATCCAACACAACTTGAATAACTCAAAACTGATATTGTATGCTCCCGATATTGCATTCTGATCGTTTTCACAAACAAGGAAAAAAATTGTAGGTTGGATGCAGGACTTTTGACTGGGCAGTACGTATGTTGACTAGATTGGTTTACTGGGTTTCTCAGGCCAATGGCAGGCTTCCACTTGGCCTCACCATATTGGTTTGAATTTGTAAAGTTTTTATTGGTGGAATGTGTGGTTTTTCGGACCAATGAATGGGAGCCACGTGGGCCAATGATGGGCAGCCACGTGGCCTCCCAATGGGTAGTACAATTTTTGTATGACCAAACTGCCTCTGGCAGAGTCGAACATAAGACCTCCATACCAACAATGTAACGTGTTACCACTGGGATAGATGGTGTTTTTTGTTATGTATAGTGGCACAATTATATTTAAATTGAATATAGTTTGGTATTATGGGACGGGACTGGGCTTAGACCTGGTCCCCCGTCACCCCACACCCATGAGACCATAGACAGAGGATTGGGGGCTCGGTCTTAGGCCCGACCCTAGTTCATGAGATAGAAAATAATACTAGAGGCATCTTAAGGTGTAAGCGCTTTGCTACAGGCGTTAAGGATTAGCCCAACCCAAGTTCCAACACTCTACCATGTAACCACAACTGAGTGTTTAATAGTCCGGGGGCAGATTTTTGTGGACCAACCCACGGTCACCACAAAGCCATGGAGCCACATCGGTTCAGAGTAGAGGGCTTGGCGGAAAGTATAACAACGGGCATTGAAAATGCGGATAAGTCTTGTGTTTTATGGTGCTCATGAAACCATATGCGAAGAGCGAGGGGGCGGGCAGTTAGCCCCAACCCCTGGGCGTATGGCCCCATGTGGCCCAACTTTTCCACCATAGGCCTTATTAGGAATTTAAACAAGGCAACAAAATGCACCTAATTCGGCACAAATTTCACCGGCGTCGGGAAAAATTGTCAATCAACATGCACGGGAAAGGTAGATTCATAGGATGGATAGCAGATCAGTCCAGTTTGTTGAGTTGTTAGCAAGGAAAACTTGGAGAGAGCATAACTTCTTCAGATTTTGGCCAACTTGAGCCCAACAAGAGCTCGAATAAGGGTTTTTGACCGTTATAAAGCCATTGGAGACATAATATTTACATTCTAAGCACTGTAGATCCATGTAAACATAATTTTGAGCACTTAATGAAAGAGGCCCAACATTGGAAGCTGGACGACGAGATGTAGCCCAAGAGAGGGGTGAACTCTTTTATCATTTTTGTTGTTATGTGTTTCTGATATGGTATATTGTCTCTGTTTATGCTATTAAATAAGTTTTAAAATCATTATTTTATGTTTTTTGAAAAGTGATCCATTGCCCACAATACATAAAATTTTACTTCAAATATTTCCATCACCTTCAAAAGGTTTGATTTTGTTTGCAAGTGTTTTCTGATGCTTACAAGGTTGAATTTTAAAAAAGGAGAAGGATAACTGTGGAGCCAAGGTCTCAAATTGTTTCAAGGAGAACACTCATACGTCAAGCTTTACTAGTCATGGCACACGAAGAAGGTTCTAAAGGAATGTATGAAGATGAAAGAATTTTAAGAAAATATTTCATTGAAATGTCTGAAATGGTAAAGGTTATTTATGAGGAGAGGAATTTAAGGTTGCAAGGAGAGAGATAAAAACATCCAAAAGGATATGGAGGAAAAGGAGACAAACCTCCAAAAGGGAATGGAGGGAATGGTGACAAACCACCAACGAAAAAATCTATAACAGATTGGCAAAACCTTAGGCAAGTTAAGTGTCAAAATGTGCAAAGCTATACTCAAGAATTTAGGAAAAGAGCTTTGATTTTGGGTATATATTTGTCCTCCCAAGATACTCTATTGAAATACATTGGAGGTTTGCATAGTTACTTAAGACACACTATTCTCATGTTTAACCCTACAAAACTAGATGAAGTTGTGTAAAAGCAACTCATTTAGAAGTAAGAGGGAAGAATGTTTTTGAAGAAACTAGTGAGAAGTCATTTATGTCTGGAGAAAAAGGAAAATGGAAGTTCAAAGGAAATGATAAAAAGAATGCTTCAGTCAAGAAAGAGGGAGAAAAACTTACATGTAAGTTCACTGTTCCAAAGAAGGCCATGATGAAGACCACTGTTGGAAACTTCATCCTGAGATGAGGCCCAAAAATTTTAATAACAAGGAGAAAGAAAAAATTGTTGCAACTACACAAAAATATCTAGGATCTGATTCCAGAGATGAAACAAAAATCATAGCCATAGGATTGAAAGGTAAGGATTCTATTGCAAGTACTATTTCTTCTAGCAAACCCATTAAAACTCAAAATGAAAGAGAAATAATAGAGATTTTCCATATTAGAGTCATCACAAAGCATAACAAAGTAGATACTTTGTTTGACAGTGGATCAAAAGCAAACCTTATTTTAGAAGACATTGTCAAGAAACTAAATTTGGAAACGATTCCTCATCCTAAACCTTATCCTTTATGTTGGGTATGTGACAATGCAAAATTGCAAGTGACAAGAAAATTTTAATGTTCCCAAATTTTGTGTATGCAAAATCACTTAGGAGTTTTGCAATTTTGGAAATAATTAACAAGGGGACTTAAATTTGCCTAAGGAGACTTTATTAAAGAAGGAGAAAGGATGATATCTCCTAGGAAAGTTGGATGTCACTTTAACTTTATAAAGTGGAGTATCATGAAACGACTTTATAAAAGTGAATTTAATAGAAAGAAAAAAAATAATAATAGAGAGAAAAGGGAAGGCAAAGATGAAAAGACAATCCTAAACTCATTAAAGAAGGGAATTGAGGAGACTCTAATTCATTCGTGCATTGTGTGAATTTGAAGAGAGAGCTCTTGGAGAGAGTGGGAAGAGGAAGCTGAGGGCTTTGGAGCCCTAGTCGCCATGGCAGACTTCGGTGTTGCAATGAGACCCCTCAGTCTGGATATGAGAGTGAAGTCATTCATATTTCACCATTGAGCTTCAATGGAGAACGAGATTTCTAAGAAATATTGAGGTATTCATGTGTTATCAGTTGATTTTAGAGGTTTATTTGGTATTCTCTATAATATTTTTGCAAATGGATGAGCTTCGTGAAGTCTGAGCCTTGGGAACTGAGTTTCAACATCAAATAGAGGTTGAGTTAGTGGTATATAGTGGTTGCATTTATTGTGGTGGCAGATAGAGGGTATCTGTGGCTCGATTTACAACTTTTGGAAGGCAACTCGAACTCCCAGTCAGAGCCAACCTTTTATCTTCAAGTTGGACGAGTACCCCTATACCTGGGTTGTGTATTAGTAGCATAATGTAGTGTAATGATTGTGGGGTTAATATTATGGCACAACCAGGCCGAGTAGTAATTTTTTGGGCTGTGTAGTTGCTATCTAGCTTGTGCGTGGTAATGTGGGGAACTCAAGAAGCGAGTTTCCTCTTTCTATGCTTAACTATGACTCCCAGAAGTTTACCAGGAGGATGAGAGATTATCTGGTGTGCCCATACTATTGTAATATCACTTCTAGAGCTGCATACCACCTCCAAAATAAAAGTGTTGCTTGGGTTTTTGAAGCACAAACTGAGATTTGGAGTGAAGAGGAACATGTCCAGTTCCATTGGGGAAGTACAATCAATGCTTTTCCCTTCCTGTAGCTGAAAAAATTTGGCTGGAATGAGGTACTCCTGTAACACCATATGTCCTCACCTATATACTAGGTTCTATCTATTCATGTTCTGCATTTTCTAATCAGATTTGAAGAAGAGTGGTAGAGGATTTATTTACATGAAAATTATGGGTCTGTAATGTAATGAATTTGAATCTTTAAACTAGCCAACTATTGAAGGCTTGAAAATCGTTGTCTAAACATCGAGGATAACCATCCGGTTGGGAACTTTAAAACTGTTCCTTTTCCATTTGGAATAGTTGTTCCGACTGGGGATAATGGGACCAATTTCCCTTTAAAAGTATATAGTTGAATGTGAAGTATAAAGAATGTGAAATGGATGTGATGAATATAAATAAAAGAAGTTTAAATACATATCCATATGTCTATCTATCTATATCCTAAGACTTAACCTGTCTTTACGCGATTTAAAGATTTCCTTAAATGCAAGATAATGTAGATCATCTAACACTTCAAGAAGTGAATACAAGTAAGATGATTAAATAGTTAATCAAATTAATTCTTTAACACATATCACATGAAAATTTTGTTGTTTCACATATACATTGAGAGATGACAATCTCACACTTTTCAATAGTGAGTAAGTGTTTAACTGCATTTAAAGATCATACATAGCAAAATAATTTTGAAATGACTATTGATCAAACATAGACACAACAATAACATAAAGATAGAAGTACCTGACATATCAATTCTCTCCTCATGAGAAAATAGCCTTGGTCCAACTTTTCTATTAATACAATTAAAAAATACAGTACTGAAACTTTCTAAAGCCTTCTTTTAAAAAATTCAGAACCCTTTCGAAACTGACATGATAGGGTATTTGTCACTGAGAACTAAACTATAAAAATAACAAATACAAGAAATTATGAGGAGGTTTAAACAAACTATCCTAAAATAAAAATTAAAAATAAAAATTAAAGATTGTTTCAACAATAAGATCAAGAATGGGAAGCTGGTTGCTTTCCCATTCGCTGTCCTAATGCGTAGATATCCAAAATAGGCTTCAATTCAGGGGGTTGAGCTGGCCTTCTGTGCATTTGTCCCGTATACACAATATCAGAGATCGCTGGAAGCATATGTGAAGTGGTATTGGCCAGGCACCATAACATTAGCCATTGGATATGTGGTTTCACTAAGTACTGCCAATAATGTTCAAGATTTAACTTTGATAACTTTTTAATGTTATCTTCCTTTGTTTTGGACCAATACTACCAATAATTCATCAGTATTTTGACATTGGGTGAAGCATCCACTAGGCATTCCTGTATTAGACTAGCATCAAAAATATTCTTGCGAATAGTTTCCATAAGGTTGCTTGTGATGTCTCTCGCACTATAAATGGCTCATTTAGCTTGCTTAAGTTTTATGGCCCATTCATTAAAGAGAATTTATTTATGTTAATACTCTATCTTTGGAGGATTCACTACTCTTCCATCTACATTGTCCTGCCATGCAATATAATCATAGATTTTCTTCTCAGTGTCTTCAAAATATGTCCTCAGACTGGACAACTGATTCATCACCGAATCGCTTGTTTGACATATATCATTGATTGTTGTTAATTTCTGGCAAAATACCATGTGTTGCTGGGTGTTAGAGCCTAGATTTGTCTCAGGCTGAAAAGACAAGGTTCTAGGTCCACATCAAACCACGCTCAGCCTCGTAGCTAGCCCTACGAGGACAGGAGAGGGCTCTCTTCGGGTCAATCTCGGAAAAAGGTAATCGATGAGGCTCGAGATGACTAAATTTGCAATTGATCTTAGGCTAGGTATGAAGTACAAGGATTTTGAAGTTGATTTTTGAGGTTTTTGTTGAATCAAAGGGAAAGGCAATTTTGGGTGCGGGGACGAGACACAGTTTTTGCAGAGGTCTACTTGGGGCAAGGTAGGTGATTGTCTTGATGCTTTTAAAGAAAATGAATGGGTAGATCTGACTGGTGAGAAGCTAAGGAGAGCAATAAACTTTCAAGGATTCTCCTTAAATAGACGGAAACATGGAAAATCAAACAAATTCAAAGGCACAACATAACAATCTATGGATTCTACCTTAACACTTCATTTGTTCAATTGCAGAAGATGAGAGAAGGAAAATGATACACATAACAACTTACAATTACTGAAAGAATCACACCATCAACACATAAAGCCACAAGGATCCCAAACAGTGTTGCAAAACCCTGGTCTTTCCTTTGCCAAAAATGCAGAAGTGAATGTACAATAGAGTGTCAAGCTTTTCCTAAGAGTCCAACCATGAAAATGACTTAGAAATTACATAATATAGGCAAGCCAACCTCTTCCCTTGCCTCTAGGGGTCGAGCTCATCATTCTAGGAGCTGTTTCAACCAATTCTAAACAAAGCACTACAATCTAGGCAGTCAAAACAACTTGCCTCTATAAGATAGGAAACTGATTCATTCATTAAATTTTCACTCTTTGGTGAATGAATCTTCTAGAACAAGTAACTAAGTGCCAAAATTACATCATGTTCAGTCAATTACATCAAGAGAAGTCAAAAATTACATCCCAAAGCAAAACTAGTCAAACTGGCCGAATTTCTGAGCTGAAAGATGAAAAATTGGGCAAAAAATCTATATGCGCCGTGCTGATTTCTATATGCGCCGCGCTACTTTGCTGCTGATTTTGAGGCCCTTCCTCAACTACAAATTGAGCTCATGATAGCTCATTGGAAAGATATTTGTGTCTAGTTATCATTTGACTCATCAAGCAAGTCATTTGGCCAACCAAGCTAGGAGAAAACGTGCTTTTCACAAGGTCACTTCAGAGGTGCATCAATTCTCCCGAGGCGATTGTATTTTTGACATTTCTCTAAAACCATGACACTTGTGTAAAAAGTGAAGGAGGTTTTTCTTCCTTGGCCTTTTTTGGACAAAAAAATCTCTCATTTTTCCCAAAATTCATCTTTTATTGCTCATAAACATCATTTGAGTGAAACCTATCCCGATGTGTGGAACAGGAGATTTGTTGAAATGAAGCGAAATGAAGGGGATAGGGGGCTTCTAAATTCTTGAGGAAATTTTGCTAGGTGGGCAGGGATGTTAGAAAGCAGGGGAAAGTGGAATCTCAGAGATTGAGTGAGGGGAAGGGGTCCAAAAGGGAAAAACACAGGCCCAACCTAGAAAATTGCCAAGTTGTAGCAAGAAACTAGGGTTTGTGGGAAAATGAGGAATTTGGGGGATCTCAGTGATGGAAAGTATTTAAGAAGGTACATGAAGGATAGGGGAAGGTGTATGAACATCCGGATACAAATTTTTCTAATGATTTGACCATCCAAGAGAAATTGCCTTCAAAACCCTAGGAGAGGGAAATGACCTTACCTAGACGCAACTGAAGCATGAACAAGGTGTAAAATGACCCATTGGAACCTGACATGATAATGACAACCCTCTGAATGATGGTAAACTCAGCTGAATAGTGACATAGACCGACATTTGGACAACTTTGAAAGGAGTGAAAGCAAACCCTAGACCTAATGCCTAGTGACCAAATTTTACTTGAAGACTCACTGAAATGACAAAATTTGACCTTGACACTTTAAAATCACTTTGTAAGAGCATGTTTGATCACTGGAAGAAGGCTGGAAAGACTGACACTAACACTGAGCAAGGAGAGTATTAAGTTCTTCTGCTTCTTTCTTGAAACAATCAATCTTAGGTTTATCCTTTAATTGATCAATTCTGACTTAGAGTTGATGTAACTGAACATCTTTGATTTTGATGTTAGCTTCATCCTGAAGCTTCATCTCATCAAAGATTTTCTGTAATTGGGTTAACTGTACCTTCCATCCATGATCAATGCTCTATTTTTCATTCAATAATTCATGTTCCAACTGTAGGATCCTGCCATCTTTGTCTCTGATTAATTGTTGCACTTATGAAGTCTTATCAATGGTAGTTGTTGCATATGCCCCTAAAAATTGTGATAGCCTGGCTAGATCATCAGAAGGGTTTTTCTGTGGATATTTCCACACAACATCCAATGGTATATCTCCAAGGACTAGTGCCTGGGATTTCTCTACTCTCTTTCTCTTTCTCTGCCTGCTCATAACAACCCTATGTTTCAGACTGTAAAATACATCGAGAGGAGGTATTTCTTCAATTTTAAGAACAACTTCAGAAGTAGGGTGAACTAGGATGACTTCCAAATCATCAATGTTGACAACTTTATCAGAAGACCCAATAGTGAGTGGGTTCTTCTTAGTGATTTCAGGAGTATTAAGTGTTTCTTTTGGAGTTGAAATCAGTGTCTCCTGCGATCTTGAATTGATAATTTGATCAAATTGTTTCCATCATTTGTCTAAATCGTTGGCAAACAACAATTCATTAGTTTGTTGAACTAATGATGTGATTTCCTTTTTATCCCGTTCGATATCGCTATCCTTTGAATATTGTTCCAAAACTTGATCTAATTGTAGAAGTGGTTGAGAAATCCTCAATGTATTAAGAGGGAGGCTTTCTGACATTTTACTTTTGTATTCTCAGAATTTATTTAATTCCTCTGAGTTCAAGTGAGCCTCAACTAACTTCTCCACCTTTCTATAGTCTTGGGCTGATACAAACGAGTCATCAAAATCATGAAGTTCATGTTGGAACTATTTGACTTTGATCTGAGCGGTTTTGAGCTACTTTGTTTAGGTCATTTTGCCTGGTTGGAACAATGGGAAAGTTTAAGCACTGTATCTGTTGAATTTCAAGCACTACGTGTTTGAAATTTTATAAAGCATATACTCCAAAGTGAATAGGGAATGATGGATACATGAACTTCTTGGCTTCTTTGAGGGATTTAGTTAGGCCATTTCCCACAGTTTGATAAGTTATCTCTCAAGCTAGAAGCTTGTCAGGAACATAGAGGGGAAGAACATGTGGATTAGCTAGACTGCCAAAAACCCTAACATAAGTGAAGGATTCCTCACCAAACCATTTACCTATGGCTGTAAAATCATCACTAGCTTCTCTGGATAATCTAGGGGGTCTTTCATCAAAGACATCTTGGTATAAAGGCAACATCACTCCATGACATATTTTGTAAAAATGGGGTTGGAAATTAGACTCCCAAAGGATATTATGATAGATGTGGATAGGGGTAGGGTCTTCTAGGGTCCATTTCCATCCTATGGATGGAAAATTCGAGGTAAAACACACTTCATCCATAATGTATGCACTCATATAGAAAGGGGGCACAATCCTAGTGGAAATATTGTGCTTGCTTCTGTAGGCTAGGATTTGGGAAGCTATATTGTTTGATAAAATAGTGGCCCAATCCATAATATAGGAATTCGACACAACTAGGGTCCCATTCAATTGTAAATTTCTATGTGTTGGGATATCCAAACAATCTACACATCATAGTAGTAGAGTGACAATGAGGACCAACAAGGGAAGCTATAGAATACATACCCTTGTCTTCATGCTTGTGTTTGTTTAGATCCCATCTCCACTGCCTTATTGGCTCTGATTCAACTTTGTTTTCCTCTGCGAACTTCTGAAGGAATTGCTTATCATATATCTTTTGTGGCTCTGGCAAATGATACATCTTTCTCAAGTCCTCGGCTCTGAATGACCCAATTATTGTCCATTTCGAGGTCAGGAAGGTCCTTTTTGAGATGTTCAGGTTGTCGATAACCCATTTGACCATATCAGTGTAGGGTAGAATCTTGGGCCAAGCAGCAATTTGATGGAGGTGGGAATTAGCAACGTTTTCCCAAGTAGTTTCAGAAGGAGATGAAGAATCATCAGCCATGGCTTGCCTTGTTACCACTCTGGGTTCTTCTTCTTCGAACAATCTATACATGGCTTCCCAAGAAGAACTTCCAGAATCTGTAGTGCATTTGGTATCAGAGAATAATGGGAGCATCTCGGTTACTTCTGTAGTAGGCAGACCCGACTGTGGTCGCACCACAGGCTTTTTTTTGTCTTAGTAGCTTTCAAGATTTCACCAGGGTTTTGCTTGTCAAGAATAGCCTACAAAAGAGAGAGCGTAAAGAATGAAGAACAAACACTTAGAATTCAAAAACTTATGACAAGAAAAATGACCAAGTGGTATCAAATAGATGGTTAATGCAAAAACTCGAAACACTAAATGATAACGATCAAATCATTTCCATTTTCGAGAATCATAAATACCATTACAACTGATCATAAATGAGAAACGTGCATTCACATGATCTTTTATATAGGTCAGCGCTTCGTCATATTTTTTGCATCGCAAATTTCTTTGCCATGCATAACTTTCAAACTGTGAGATTTACCTTTGTCGACATGTGATTGAATATTAAATAATAATTAAAATACAATGGCGGAAAGGTGTATATCGGAGTCTATCGCATCAGAGGTTCTTAAGGCAAGGCTTCTTTCAAGTTTCCGATGTGATATGAGTATTGTGATTGTGAAACTATGATATGAGCATATGCGATGAAGTGATTACGATATCGAGGAAGAGTCTTATCAAAAGGTCAGAATTGGTTAACAAGGAAATGACGTTATTACTCTTGCAATAGAGGGATTTGATGATGACGTAGCTTATTGGTGGGACCGGCTTTGGAATTTATATGTGCAGAGGGATTTTTCCTTTATTAAAGTTATATAAGACTTTTCGTCTGCTCATTTAATTTAGGAAAGTCACATCACACTTTTTCTTGATAGTATTATTTGATTTGTTCATGCGATTAGCGATATGCGAATAGTCTTTACAACTTTTTGTTTGTCTTCTCAAGCAAATAGAATTAAGACTTAAGTTCGGATATCATAGTTTTTTGAATATTTTGTTTTATTTAAATACTTTGAAAGATTCTAAATTAAAAATTTAAAAGGGTCCCCATTATTAGCTAAGTTAACTTATCTAATCATAATGGGGGGGTTGTTGAGTGACACAACAATTGGCGATTCACTAGAAGAACTAGTTATCTCTGAGAAAATATATATATTATGAAATTTTAAACTTAATCAAAAGAAAAAATAATTAGGAAAGAAAAACTATTTTGAAATGTTAGGTAAATAAGATTACTCTGAATAAAAAGAACTCATTTCATTGTAACTATCTTGCAACTCTTTATAAATGAAAATATTCACTATATGAATCAGTTATAAAGATAAAGTAGGGGGCTATTGATTCTTAGCTTTTTACATGAACTTGCTTTGTCACAGGTAGAAACACTGCTGCTAGTAGGCGTCCATAGCCTCGACAGGGTAACCTTTTAACCAATAATGAACCAGTATCCCATCCACTTATAGTTGTAATATTTAGAGGTAATATCTCAAACTTTTTTTCTTTCTTTGAAGATACTTAAAAGCCATTGTCATGGTTTGGTAGCCAGATGGTGACAATGCCATTCACAGGTTGTAATAAATCTGAACAATCTAGCTCGTGATGAGACTCGTCCTATGTTTATATAATCATAAGTGATTATCCCGGTCTGGTGTCCAGTAATGATAATGTCAACCTATTATTTCCCCATAATCATGGTAAGTAGGCTCATTATGAGACCTCTTATCTCTTAAATTTCTTATATTTTTGAATTACACTATAAAATAATATGATTAATGGATGGGGAGGCACATTCACTCCTTAAGAGTATTGGATGACAATTGAAGTTAAAGATGCTAAAGCTCCGAAGTAGTCTTTACCTTTTTTTAAAGAAAACCTTTCTTGACTGATAACTAGATCAAATATTTTATAAGTTTTTGAGATTAGAAGAGGCTACAACTCCCATGGATAAAAGATTTCAGAGTTTTATAATAGTTACCCAATTCTCAATTTTGTAATTATTTCCTGAAAAATTTATACTTGAAAAGTAAAAAATCATAAAATGATTAGAGATAATGATAAAAAGCCAATTATGTGTTACCTAACATTATTTATACTAAAAGACATCAGTATGTACGTATGAATATACTTGAAAAGTCAAAAATCATAAAATGATTAGAGATAATGATAAAAAGCCAATTATGTGTTACCTAACATTATTTATACTAAAAGACATCAGTATGTATGTATGAATATTTACATATTTACATCAGAACAAATGTTCTTCTAAGAAAATAATTTCTTGAGAATTAGCCCATTAACAGGAAGAGCATCCCTCTTTCTATGTAAATATTGCAGAATAAAAGTTTATGGGCCTAATTGCTCAACAATTTGAAATATTCCAAGCCACAATTTTTGAAATTTGGATGCTTTCCTTTTTCTTCATGTGCCTTGTCCCATTTTAGGACTAAGTCTCCAAATTGAAATTTTTACTTATCAACTGAGCTTGCATCAAAGGAATATTTTATTAGTTGTTGACGACGGGGATGGATTTGTTTGGCTTTTTCCCTTTCTTCTTCTAATTTAAGTATTTGTGATATCCTTAATTGCGAAGAAGAAGAAGGTTTCTCTTCGATAAATTGTACCAGGGCTAATGAGGGGAGGGCTAGATTAGAAGGAAGGATAGCTTTTTTCCCATTTACTAGATTAAAAAGTACCAATGGATGCCTTCTTAGTTATTCTATCAACCCATAGAGCAAAAATCAGGGATTTATTGAATTGAGGCTTCTGTGATCCATATCCAAATTTTGAGACAAGTTTTTGGCGATAATCACATCAAAATTTATTTGTCGACACATTTCTAACCAACAAGTGTAGTTCATCGTCAGGACAAGATGACGAACCAAATACAGGCATAGGTTAAATAGAGAGAGATCATTCAAACAATTAGAAAGAAACAACTATTATTGACCACAGGGACAAGGCAACAACTATATTTGACTGGTCCAAGAGCTAGTTAATTCATTAATTAATTTGTTAGATATATTCATTTTTAATTCATATGTACCTAAATAAATCTAACTGAAAACATATTTTTTAACCTAGGAACTATAATCCTAATATTTTGATTACCCTCATTATCTTTAATAGTAATGCAGGTTTCTGGGTTCAGCACAGTGTTCTGGTGATAGTGATCTGACTAGTCTAATTAACTGATTATTGTTTGATGCAGTTTGAAAGTTTTGATGGGCCTAGTATGAAAATATGATGAAACGAGGCCTTCATGTATATTGTTGTGTACCAAGAGCATCTAATCTGAAAATTTGTGAAACGTGGTCCCTGGAGGAAGAGAGAAGGTCGTAGCCTTCTATAAGCTGGCAACTACATACTAGTAAACACATTGGCTAGTACAAGAGCTAGGGGTTGTAGCTCCCTTCCAGTAGAAGCTGGAAAACAAGAGAAGGTTGTAGCCTTCTGTAGGTGGGTGCCTACGTACTAGCATGATTCTGCACCATTACAAGATTGTAAACATATTTTCTTATTATTAAAAGAAGACAGAGACGACAACAGTAGGTGGTTTTCACCGACAATGGGTTTCCACCTTAAATATTGGTGTTCATGTGTGTTTCTTATGCATGATGGTTTATTCTGTTTTTATTGCATTGTTTAGTAAGTTACTGATGCACTTCTTATAAATCAACACATGATAAATTAACTAAATCACAAGTTCTCTTGGTATCCACTGGTTTCACTAATCATGCGCTAGTTCACTTCAAAGAATTAACGTATATAAATATGTTTGGGAAATGAAAAATTATTGATCTAATAATGCTGATTCAACCCCCCTCTCAGTGTTATTTCCAACAATTGGTATCAGAGTAGGTCCTTTAGAAGAAGTTTGATCGTTTGAAGGAAGATATTTCAAGATGAATAATCATGAAGGCATGGGATCCATCAAACCACCAATCTTCAATGGGAGCAACTTAGTATATTGGAAAATAAGAACCAGAGCCTATCTACAATCACTTGGAGCTAATGTTTGGGAAATTGTGGAAGGAGGATATCAATTTCCAGTAGCAATTCCTACAGACTCTGCAGGTAAGAAGTTATACGAAACCAATGCCAAAGTTGTCAATATGTTATTAGGAAGTCTGTTAGAATCAGAATTTTTCAAAGTCATGCAGCTCAAGATAGCCAAAGAGATATGGGACAAAATCATTCAGAGCTATGAAGGAGACTCTTAGGTAAAACGTGCTAAGCTTCAAACTCTCAGAATTTAATATGAAACCCTTAAGATGCATAGTGATGAGAGTGTTTCTAGTTACTTTTTATGTATAGATGAGATTGTTAATTGTATGAAGAATCTGGGTGAAGAGATAAAGGAAGCTACTTTAGTTGAGAAAATTTTGAGATCTTTGTCTTCTAAATTTGAGTCAAAAGTGTCTGCCATAGAAGAAAAACGAGATCTTCAAATTATTACTATGACTCAACTCCATGGAATCCTAATTGCCTTTGAAATGAGAAACGGAGGTCCATAAGATATGAGAGAAGCTTCTTTTAAAGAGTCATCAAAGGGAAAAGAAAAGGAAGATCACAATGAATCAAAACACATTTCAGAAGAAGAAGATGAGGTAAATTTTTTCAAGAAGCTTCAACGGGGTTCCAGAAGATTCATAGGTCTTAGATATACCGAAGAATCATCTCAATCATAGAAGCCATCAGCCTCCACCAGAAGCTATCTTGATGCAGAAAAGACCAGTGAACAATATGTCAATTTTTATCAAAGGCCTAAAATTACTGATCAGGTAAATCATACCCAATTTACTCAAAGAATGAATATCAGTAGAAGCTTCAACCAACAGGTAAACAATGCCAAAAGATTCTATGATCGCAAAAACTTCTTTAATGGGAAATGTTTTTCATGTCATAACTTTGGGCATAAGGTTGCTCAATGTGTTGCTTACAAAACCATCATGACTAGAGAAGCAAGGAATCAAAGGAGTGTAACAGGAATCAATAAAATTTCCTATAATAACTTTTCTCCTCTTGAAAATGAAGTAGAATGTTCGATTTGTAACAACTTTAGTCATGAAGAATCTAAATGCAGGAGAAAATTTCAGCCATCACTTCAAAAGGAGAAAACATCATTAAATCCCAAGATATGGAGAAAGAATGAATCTCAATCAGAAAGATGTGGCATAGATCTATATGCAGAAGGACAAGAAAATCAATGGTACATCGACAACGGATGCTCCAAACACATGACAGAAAGAAAAACTTCATTCATATAATTCTTTATAAAAAGAAAAGAATATCTCATTTGGAAATGACACTCCAGTTGTCATTAAAGGTAAAGGTTTTGTCTTCTTGAAAGAAAAGGTTAAATCTAGAAATTTCATGTATGTAGATGGTTTAAAGCATAACCTATTGAGTGTCAATCAAATGTGTGATCAAGGAAATGAAGTTGTGTTTCGATCAAACGGATGTGTGGTTCTTGAGCTTGATACAGGAAAGATCGTGATCAAAGAAACAAGAAACTCCAAACAACTTATACATACTCAAAGGAGGAAAACAACAATGTTATCTATGCAAAACCGATGAAAACTAGCTATGGCATAGAAGATTGGGACATCTAAGCTTTTCTCAAATAAGAAAAGCATGCAGGCTCAAGGCAGTTCATGATCTTCTAGATATCAACATCCCAGAAAATACCATATGAAAACCATGTCAAGTTAGTAAGCAAACCAGAGTTCACTTCAATGAAAAATAAGGATCAACAAGTAAGCCTCTTGAACTCATCCATACTGATTTATGTGGACCAACAAGGAAAAAGTCACCTCATGGAGAAGAATACTTTATTTTATTTATTGATGATTTTTCTAGGATGTGTTGGATAGGTCTACTAAAGCAAAAAGATGAAGCATTTGAAAAGTTTAAAGCCTTCAAAAATTTAGTTGAAAATGAATGAGATCAAAAATAAAATGTCTCATATCTTATCGAGGGGGAGAATTCATATCAGATGAATTCTTTGACTTTTGTGAACAACATGGAATAAAGAGGTGATTCTCTATTGCAATAACTCCTCGGAAAAATGGCATGGTGGAAAGAATGAACAGAACAATTCAACAAATGGCTCGAGCAATGCTTGATGAATCTGGAACTCCTGCAACCTTCTGGGGTGAAGCTACATTTGCTGCCGTGACTATTCTCAACAAAGAAAATGTTCGGATAAATAGAAATCAAACTCCATATGAACTTTGGTATGGTAAGCCTCCTACTGTAAAACACTTTAGAGTGTTTGGAAGAAAATGTTTCATCAAAAGGACTGATGAAAAACTTGGTAAGTTTGAACCCAGAGAAGATGAAGGAATTATTCTTGGTTATTCATCCAGAAGTAAAGGATACAAATGTTATAATAAAAGACTTCGGAAAATTGTTGAAATCATTGATGTTGTAATTGATGAAGCATGCATAAATCTGGAACAAATGAAATCAATAGAGGAATATGACGGTGAGGAATTTGGGGAATTATTTCCCACATAAAATCAAAATAATAAGAAGAAGAAACCAATGAAGCACCAGAAGAAGATACAATAGATAGGGAAAAGACTCCATCTAGGTATGTTCAGAAGAATCATCTAGAATCTCAAATTCTAGGAAAAAAGGGGCCTGGTGTACAGACAAGAAGAACTCCTACAAGGACCTCAAGCTATCTAGCATTACTATCCTCCATTGAACCTCAGAATGTAAATGAAGCCTACAAATATGAATGTTGGGTCAAGGCCATGGATGAAGAACTTGACCAAATTGAAAAGAATGATACTTGGGAGTTAGTTCCTAGACCTCATGATAAAAATGTTATAGGAACAAAATGGATATTTAAGAACGAGCTGAATGAAAATGGAGAAGTTATTACAAACAAGGCCAAACTTGTTTGTAAAGGGTATGCTCAACAAGAAGGTATAGATTTTAAGTAAACTTTTTCACCTGTTGCCAAACTTGAAGCCATAAGGATGTTTCTTGCTCTTTCTAGTTTTCAAAAATTCAAAGTATATCAAATGGATGTAAAATCAGCCTCCCTTAATGGATATTTAGAAGAAGAAGTTTATATTGAACAGCCAGAAGGATTCATTCTTGGAAATTATGATAAACTCATATGAAAGCTTAAAAAGGCTCTCTATGGTCTAAAATAGGCTCCAAGGGCTTGGCATTACCGCCTTGACAGATATATACAACAACAAGGTTTCACAAAAGGTTCTGTAGATAGTAATTTATACACAAAGATTGAAAATGATAAATTGCTAATTATTGTTGTTTATGTTGATGATATCATCTTTGGTAGCAATGAAGAATCCATGAGTCTGAATTTTGCTTCAATAATGTAGCAAGAATTTGAAATGTCCTTACTTGGTGAACTTACTTATTTTCTTGGTCTACAAGTACCGAAAACAAAAGATGGTATCTTTCTTTCACAAACCAAATATCTCAAGTAGATCTTGAAGAAGTAGGAATGGAAGACTCTAAACCAGTATGTACTCCAATGGTAACAGGATGCAGTCTCATTAAACCAGCAGTAAACCAACCAACTTACAGATCTATGATTGGAAGTTTGCTTTATCTAACAGGTACCAGACCTGATATCATGCATGTAGTAGGAATTGTTGGAAGGTTCCAAGAAAATCCAAAGGAATCACATCTCTAGGCGGTCAAAATAATTTTCAAATATCTTCATGGAACTCAGGACTTTGGACTATGGTATCCTAAAATACAAACCCTACTCTTCATGCATATACAGATGCAGATTGGGCAAGAAATGTTGATGATTGAAAGAGCACTAGTGGAGGCGCATTCTATATGGGTTCTCGATTAGTGTCATGGTTCAACAAGAAACAAAGTTCAATTTCCTTATCTACATCTGAAGAAAACTACGTGGTTGCTGCATCTTGCTGCACACAACTACTTTGGATGATGTAAATGTTGAAAGACATTCATATCACATGTACTCCACCCATCTCCATTCTATGTGATAATACAAGTGCCATCAGTATTTCGAAAAATCCTGTCATGCACTCCAAGACCAAGTACATACCCATTAAGTACGATTTTCTACAAGAACAAATGCTTGAAAAAAGGGTTAAATTGGAGTATGTTCCCTCCAAAGAACAGGTTGTGGATATATTCACTAAACCACTTCCCAGAGAAACATTTGAATATCTTAGACAAAAGCTGGGAATAGTTGCTGCATCATCCTAATGTTAAATCCAATTTTTCAGAGGAAGGTTATTATACGTGGGTTTCATGAAGAATAGTCATGTATACACGTGGGTTTCTGTGGCTGAAGGAGCGTATATGTTTTTCTGACAAAAAAAAAAAGGGTAAAAAAAGTGGGTCAGACTCTGATATGGGTAGCATAGGTTCAGGGGGAGCATTAGCCTTCACACACATTCAAAATTGTTGGCATCATGGTTGCTGACTTCAGATACTTATATCCTTTTTTGCATGTCATGTAAAGATCTAGGGTGTGATATGACTTCTTCTGTCATGGTATATATTTCAATGAGTCCTATTGGGCATATGATGTAATTTGTATCCCCACTTTGCATGGGATGGATGATGTAATAATTTTTGTATTTATGTCATGTATAAAAAATTAGTGTATCCCCACTTGGTTGGTTGATTGATGTATGTATGAGTCATTGGTCATAGGGAGGTCATACTCTCTTAGTTGAGTTATAGAGTCGTGTTATTCTTTTAAAACATATCACTGTAGACTCATCATGTACTCAGGGGAAGCATGGACAGCATAATGTATATCAAATGGGGAGAATAATTTGGTCCACCCTTTTCCCTTGATGTCAAAGGGGGAGAGTATTTTGGTGTTGCTTGTTATCTCTAGTAGTTTTTACATCTTGCAGTAATCAACACCAGCATGGTTTCCATCAAGTCCAAAGGGGGAGATTGTTGGAATTATGATACAAGTGTTGTCCTTGATGGCAACTCATTCACAGGTCAGTTCAGTTTTGATGAAAGGCAACCCACAGTGTAAAAAATCCATTCAGATGTAATAGGTCATTGGTACAGAAGAACAGGAAGATGGAACTAAAGTCTACAAATCAAAATGAAGAATTTGAAGGTAAAGGATGGTGAACAAAGGATTAAGATGTATATACAGGTAAACTTAGTCAAAACAGTGTATACACGCAGGTCCACAGAACAAAAAGTGTGTATACGTATACATGCACTCCTGCAAGAGGAAAAGCACATATAGGTTGGAAAATCAAGGAATTTCAAGAGTAGAGAATACCAGGGGTCAATACCATGGTATTAGCCCACAATATTGAGCGGAGTAACGACTAGTTGATCCCACCCAAGAATACCACAAGTCCTAAGTGGTTTTGGTCTGAGGTATTGAGAAAGGCCTAAAACTATATAAGGAGGAGAAGATCATATGGCCAAGGTGTGCAAGTGAAAAGGGTTTCTAAGGAATACTTCTATCTGAAGTATATTTTATGTTGCAGGGGCTATGTTGGTGATTTGATCTGAAATATTTTGTGCACCTTGAATTCAATGTTGGATCAGGATCATGAGACCAGAAATGACTTATCATGAAACGATCTAATATTGGTTGGACCAGATCTAATTATGTACACCTATTTTATTCTTTAAATGTCATGATCTGGGTTTGTCTGAAGTCTGGAATAGCAGTGAAGTTATGAGTTAATATTCACAGATCTGTACATTGGTTCGTCTAAGTAAAAGCATGTGTATAGTTGGGTTCTACTCTTCTAAGTATCGTATACGAAGGAAAAGCCTTTTCTTTAGGTCTGACTGATTTATTTGATCAATTTTTTTGTTCTACTGTTGTCTGTCAATGAACTCTTATTAGATTTGAATGAAAAATTGAATGCATAAGGAGTTTGATATCTGATTGATTGATTGTATAAGTGAGAAGGGTGATCTCTCCTGCTGCCTGTGTAAAGCTCTGTAAATTGAGAGTATATGTTTAGTATATTGCTGGTTGGTATAGACTTGATTCAGAAGTTTTATGTTTCCATAGTTTTGAAGGTATACATAGGTTTGATCAAAATGAGTATCATCTACATGTAGGTTGGTTTCATTAAAGTAGCATATACACTCTGATGTATGATTTTTGAGGTTACAGCTGGTTATAAATGATGATGCGGGTTTTTGGGTTCAACACAGTGTTTTGGTGACAGAGATCTGACTGGTCAGATTAACTGATTATTGTTTAATGTAGTTTGAAAGTTCTAATGGGCCCAGTATGAAAATTTGATGAAACAAGGCCTTCATCTGTATTGTTGTGTACCAGGAGCATCTAGTCTGAAAAATTATTTAGCGAGGTCCCTAGAGGAAGAGAGAAGGTCATAGCCTTCTATAGGTTGGCGCCTACGAACCAGTAAACACATTGGCTAGTACAAGAGCTACGGGGTTGTAGCTCCCTTCCAGTAGAAGCTGGAAAATGAGAGAAGGTTGTAGCCTTCTGCAAGTGGGTGCCTACATACTGGTATGAGTCTGCACCAGTACAAGATTGTAAATAGATTTTCTTATTATTAAAAGAAGACAGAGACGACAACAGCAAGTGGTTTTCACCCACATTGGATTTCCACCTTAAATATTGGTGTTCATGTGTGTTGCTTATGTGTGATGGTTTACTCTGTTTTTACTGCACTATTTAGTAAGTTACTAATGCACTGGTTATAGATCAACACATGATAAATTAACTAAATCAAAGGTTCTCTAGGTATACGCTAGTTTCACTAATCACAGTAGAATGTACACGCTAGTTCACTTCACAGAAGTAGCGTATATAAATCTGTTTTGGAAATGTAAAATTAGTGATCTAATAATATTGATTCACCCCTCCTCTCAGTATTATTTCCAACACTTTGATGGTTCTTGCTCAAAGGAAGGAGAAGGAGATGGAATTATACTAATTTCACCAGATAAAGAAAATATTACCCAATCATATAAACTTGAATTCGATGTAACTGATAATGTAGCAGAGTATGAATATCTTCTGCTAGGATTGGAATTTGAAAGAAGTCTTAAGGTGCAGAATTTAAGTGTATAAACTGATTATGAACTTATTTTCAAGGAAGTTAAGAATCAGTTTCAAACTAAGCACCCCAGAATAAGATCTTATAGGAATGAGATTTGGGATTCAATTTAAAATTTATTTTCAACCTTCAATATCACTGCTATTCCTAGAGATCAAAACATGCATGCTGATTCCTTGGCTATTTCTGCTAGTTCTTTTAAAGTTCCTGATAATATGCTTGTCTAGTATCAAATTCAAGTCAAGTATAGACCATCTATTCTTGACAATACTAAGCACTGACAAGTATTTGATGATGACGAGCAGCTAAAATCCTTTTTTCAAGTCATTGATGAATTCTCAAACTTGAAAATTGAGGAAGAACAACTTGATAATCTTGAAGTTGACAACAAAAATCAAACACCACAATTTGACACTCTAAAATTGTTGATCATAGAATTATTCAATTATCTATCAATTTTATTCCAAAAGGGTTAATCCATCTTGAGAAGTTCTTTTATCATAATTATGTCCCCAAAAATCCATTATCAAATTCACATGAGGAAAATATTGAAATTTATAACATTGGAAGTTCTGAAGCAATCATAAATGTTACAATTTTTTTGCATCCCTGTCAATGGAAGCCAAAGGAAAATATTTAGCCCTCCTTAACCCTACAAATATTTTTTCTCCTAGTCTTATAATGAATTAAAAACATATGATACATCTCTTATTGAACATAAAATTCCATTAAAACCAAAGGCAAAACCTTTCAAACAAAAATTGAGAAGAATTAATCCTATCCTTCTTCATGTTATTGAAAAAGAACTTAAGAAGCTAATTGATGCTAAAATAATACTTCCATTGAGATATTATGATTGGGTAGCCAATCTAGTTCCAGTGAGAAAAATGAATGGTGAAATTAGATTATGTGTGGATTTTAGGAATTTGAATAAATCTTCTTTGAAAGATAATTATCCATTATCCAAAATGGACCAATTACTTCAGAAATTTTTAGGATCTAATACAATTTCCATGTTAGATGGTTTTTTTGGATATAATCAGATTATGGTTAGTCTAGAGGATAGAGAAAAAACTACATTCACAACTCCTTGGGGCACATTCATGTATGCCTAGATGCCTTTTGGGTTAACTAACGTTGGAGCTACATTTCTATGTGCTATGGACTTAGCATTTATAGGTAAGACCAACAAATTTGTTGTTATTTATCTAGATGATTTGAATTTTTTCCAATTTTGACCATATGCATTTAAAGCATTTGAGAAAGGTTTTGACAGGTGCACAAAATTTGGGATTTCTCTTGATCCCAAGAAGTCTTTTTTTGCACACCAAGAAGGAAAAATGCTCAGCCACATCATTTATAAATAAGAAGTAGTCATTTATCCTAAAATAGTCTTAGCAATTCAGGTACTAACACTACCAAGGAATAAGAAGGAGGTTCAAGCTTCCCTTGCAAAAATTAATTTTTTAAGAAGGTTTATCCCTAATTATGCTAAGATAGTTAGGGACATAATTGATATGCTAAAAAAGAACCATGAACTTAAATGGACTATTCCTACAAGGTATGCATTTGATCAGATTAAAAAGGATATTGCAGAAGCCCCCATCTTAGCCAGTACAGATTCTTTGAACCTTTTAGTGTATTTTCTTTTTCCTCTGAAACTACCTTAGCTTCCATTCTTTTGCAAAAGAATAAAGATGGAGATGACCAACCCATTTCCTTTTTTAGCAAATTAATGAGAGATGTTGAGCTAAAGTATGGCATTATTGAAAAACAGGCTTATGCTTTAGTTCAAGCTCTGAAAGCCTTTAAAGTCAATCTCCTCCACTATTCTATTATTGCCTATGTACCCAATAGTGTTGTCAAAACTATTTTAACTTGACCTGATACTGATGGAAGGAGAGGGAGATGGATAACTAAGATTTTAGAGTATGATCTCATCATCAAGACTACCAAGCTAGTAAAAGGTCAAGGCCTGGCTAAGCTCCTTGCTAAATCCAATTGCAAGATATTAGGAATAAACTCTGTTTTTGAAATCCCATCTAAGGAGAATCCACAAGAACCTTCTGCAACTCCCACACAAGAGATCCACAAGAACCTTCTGAGAGTCCAACTGAGAAGAATCCATAAGAACCTCCTGAAATCCCAACACAGGAGAGTCCACAAGAACCTTTTGCAATAGATCAGTCAATTCTGATTCACATTGATGAAATT
This sequence comes from Pinus tabuliformis, assembly GCA_031772625.1. NCBI lineage: Eukaryota > Viridiplantae > Streptophyta > Pinopsida > Pinales > Pinaceae > Pinus > Pinus tabuliformis. The sequence continues at coordinate 143,183,633 of CM062806.1, read as the reverse complement.
TTTTTATTATTAGATTGGTCCTTTGATATTGTGAAATGTCTTAGAGAATTTGAATGTCCACTTGAATTTAGCAAGAATCAATGTAAAACACTGAAGTTGAAACATGTAAAGTACTATATTGTTAATGCAAATATGTATTGGAAGGATCCTCTTAACATCCTTTTACTTTGCTTAACAGAAAATGAGATAGAAGGGATCATTGATCAATTTCATGTAGGAATTTGTGGAGGGCACTATGCTTGGAGGGCTACAACATACAAGATCTTAAGGGTAGGGTTTTATTGGCCTACTCTATTTGCACAAGTGGGAGCAAAGGTTAGGAGTTGTACACAGTGTCAAATGTTTGCTGGAAAGCAGAGATTAGCAGCACTTCCATTGGTTCCAGTACTAGTCCAAGCACCTTTCCTTCAATGGGGATTGGATTTCATTGGTGAAATTCACCCTCCATCAAGTAGTTAGAATAGATGGATATTGACTGCTATAGATTACTTTACCAAATGTGTAGAGGCCATTTTAGTCAGAAATGCAACTGATACTGTTGTTATCAAATTTATTGAAGAATACATATTGTCTAGATTTGGATGCCCCAGGAAAATAGTGACAAACAATGCAACAACATTCAGTAGTACTAAGATGATTGAGTTCTGTCAAAAATATCAAATTTTGTTTCATCATTCTACTCTATACTATCCACAGGGAAATTCATTGGCAGAGTCCTTGAAAAAACATTTGGTTAAAGTTATAAAGAAAACATTAGAGGATCATAAAAGGAGTTGGGACAGTCATCTCATTTATGCACTTTGGGCCAACAGGATTTCACCCAAAATATCAACAGGTAAATCCCCTTTTTAGCTCGTTTATGGTAAAGAAGCTATATTTCCCACACATTTATCTTTTCCTGTCATGAATTTTTTACAAGAGTCAAATGAAGAGCTTGATGACTTCTCTCGAAGAATAAATTAGATCATAAAATTAAATGAGGATAGAGATGAATTTCATTACAAGCTTAAGAAATATCAGAGTAAAATGAAAAGATTGTTCGATAGGAAAGCTAGGGAAAGAGATTTTAGGGGAGGTGATTTGGTACGAAGATGGGATGCTATAAGGGAGGACAAAGGAAAACATGCCAAGTTTGACAACCTCTGGTTTGGACCTTTTAGCATTGTCGATGTTGAGGGTAATAACACTTTCATCCTGCAGAATTTGGAGGGAGAGTGTTGAGGAAAATTAATTACCTATCATTTAATTGTCAACTCAGGGATTTCGTAAAACTTGCAAAGATTGCGTGCACTATATATGCTAGAAATTAACTTCCAATTTAGATTTTCCTAACTATGAAACCAAATAACAACAAACCAAATTCACCTATTCTAATTCAACAATCAATTCAATAAAAATCGTAGTACAATTATAGTATAGTGCACGGACTTGAAATTACATGAAATGAAAGCAAAAACATTAATTTTTAACCTCTCACATAGTAAAATATATGAAAGAAAATAAAAACAATTGCTCTTAACTTCTAGATAGGAAAGAAAATAAAAACAATCACTCTTAACCTCTAGGTAGAAATCAAATAAAAACAATCACTCTTAACCTCTCACATAGGAAAATATATGAAAACAAATAAAAACAATTTCTCTTAACTTCTAGATAGGAAAGCAAATAAAAACAACCGCTCTTGACCTCTAGGTAGAAAGCAAATAAAAACAGTCACTCTTAACCTCTCACACAGGAAAATATATGAAATAAATAAATCTTAATCTATGAAAGCAATAAATCTGTGGCCAATCCAAAAGCATGAGAGATGGCAAGTTGAGAGGTTCCAAATACAATCATAACCAAATCAAAGTGAACATCACTCATGAGCATGGTGCCAAATCCAAATTCTATATTCAAAACGTGAGCATTTCCCCAAACCTACACATGCCTTTGAAAGGAGAAGGCTCTCCTATTTATACAAAAACATAAGAAGCTACCTCATTAATGGAGGTCCATTATTCTCTCCCTAGATCCCTAGAAAATATCATAGAGTTACAACTCAAATAGGTAATGATGAGACACATATCCTCTTTGACCTTTATCCAAATCTTCTTCCATGTCTTCAAGGAAATTCGAATTTGAGCATTGGAGGCCACATAATGGTGCCTTGGAAGCTTCCAAGTGACCTACACACGTCATGAAACTCAAGCCACTTTTAAGTATCAACAAGTATATGTCATTTTTCTAAGTTTTAACCATTTAATTCACTTATAATACTAGAAATCATTAACTTTTGGAAAATACAAATGGAACCCATATAATTATGAAAATGGAGGCTAATGAAAGGTTATATGGTCATGGAGTTGCATCATGTGAGTGAACCGGTGGCGATAAAGGTGAAAGTGGATGATATTTTGAATACATTTTGGAGACTCTGTAGAGAGTATTCCTCCTTGTCTGTCAATGGGAAATACTTGAAGCACTCCATTCAGTATTGAGAGGTTTACATTCATTCATCATTGTATAATATTGGAGAGTTGATTTTACATGCAGTGTGTATTTGTTTCAACAGAGACCCCATTAGCCCAAGGAGAAGGCACATGGATCTGTAAGTTCTCTGCAACCTGCAAGAGGAAGCAGTCCCCAGTTGGAGCCGATGTTGTAACATGCTTTATTTTTGATAAGTTAGTTTTTATTTATAAAAGAGGGTATGAAAAAAATGGAAATATGAAAAAATTGAAAAAATAAAACCCCATCAAAAGAAAAACAAAATTTGTATATCTGTGCTTGTTTAAATGCCACTTCATAGAAATAAATTGCATTGTAATAAATCAAGGTTTTGTGTGTAGCTTGTTTACATGCCACAACCTTTTCTTATGATTTGAATCATATAGTTTAATCTTGATCAAATCATTTAAATTTATGTTTTAGATTAGAGAATAAGTTCACCATATTGTTTAATCTTGGTTGAACACTAGAAGATAGGATAGAATAGGATAAATTAATGGCCTAATATGCTCAAAGTTTGGCCAAAGTTGTATTAGAATAGGATTACAAGTGAATTAGGCAAATAATGGCTGCTAGTCTAAATGTGTTGAAGTTAGATTAAGTTTTAATTAGCATTTAATTACCTTTTAAAACGATGATTAATTTTGTGTAAATAAACATTGTTATGCTTTTAGTCAAAGTCAATAAATGAAAAAAGTGATTTTTCGTGAAGCGCTAAAGTTCAAGCACAAATCAACGGTGATCCGCTTCCCCGCCCAGATCAATGGCGGGGAAGCCATTTCACATCCCCTTGCTATGATTTATGATAATGGCAGGGGGAGTGTGAAAAGAAGTTTTATCAGCGCGATCCCCCTGCTACGCGTCACCATCTCGATGCTTTGCACCCCCGTCAGTCATTACCACTTACTTCCACCCCCCTCTGAAATTCGCCTATCTAGTTTCCTGCACCTCCTGATACCGCGTCAACGGTAATATATTCTCGCGTCTTCCGCTTCTAATAGTTGCATGCTTTGTGTTCCTATCCATTGCCGCTGATCCATTGTCGTTATCTGTTTCCTTTCGTTATTGTTCTCCCTCTGCATTAAATTCCCATTTTCCTGATCAGTAACGACTTTCCCGTAATGGTAAACTAATCCTGATTATAAATAATCCCCTCTCCGTTTTACGCCATTTTTCCTAAATTTCTCTTTTCACAGTTTGATTAAGTTCTCTATTACTGGTTTACATTCTATGTCACTGCTGAGCTTACAACTAGTATGTGACACCTTAAGGTATTTGTGTTCCTTTTTCTGTTATCCTTCTTTACAATTCTGTAATCATTGCTCCTAAAAGAAAATATAAGCCATCTACCAATTCTTCTTCATTACAGGAAAACCCAAAAGCCTCCGATGCCTTAGACCTAGATCACATTCCATTGGCTGACCATTTTTTCAAAATCACAAACACAAAATGTGAATTCGACATGTTTGAATTACACAATTGGCTTAAACAAACCTATATTGACTTTGAAGACGATATGCATCTATGGGAATCCATTTTTCCCCTGTACATGTTTCCTCAAACCCATTCTTTCCCTGATCTAGTCATATGGTTCCAAGCTAAGTATAACCCTTTGCAAAGAAACACGGTAGCGCAGAATGGAGACATTCTTATATCTATCACCCCAGAAATTATCAACAAGATGCTTCTGATCCCTGCAAATGATTCCTTTATATTTTTCTCCGCTACAGTATTAATGGACCTATATCATAAGCTCAAATTTCCTCAAAGAGCTCAAACTTTTGAGATATTTCTCCCAGAAGATGTTGAACTCCCTAAAAAGAATCCTCCTTATTCAGCATCCATGTTCCCTGAGAGAGCTAAACACAGAATTTCCCTAGTTTCTTACTTGTTAGGCTACCATACAAATCAATGGGTAGATGAATCCATCCTAGGTTACCTATCCATTTTCTCTAAAGAAAACAAACCTACCTTCATGTATAATTACAGTCAATTCTTGGCTGAAACTATTCATGAGAAATTGATGAATATTACTACTGAAGGAGTGTTTAAATACTACTCTATGCTAGTATATATGATTATTTTTCCGCATGGATACAGGTTACCTATTGTTCTACACAAGCAGGATGGTCAACAAGTGAATCAAGCAGTCACATAGTGGACTTCATTGATTAGGAAGAAATCATCTAAGTTCAAATTTTCAGACTTCATTGATTGTTTCATTCACCCAGTTGCACAACTTCTCAACAGCCAGAGTGAACCCAAGATCAGTACAGAAATCAAAAGGATCCTGCATCTCAGTGATCAAGCTAGAACAAGAGACTGGTATCTTTACCATAACTATACAGAGATTAGAGTATATGGCTGCAAATTGGCTCCATATAAATTGTCCAAAAATTTTCAAATGAGAATTTTCTCTCTAGAATATATTAGGTAAATGATTAATATGGATGAACTTCATTTTATTTCAGGGAAGAGGAAATCTTAGTTTAAGATAAAGTCACAGGTAGGATCATTCATTTGTAATACTAGATCAACAAGTTTAGAAGTAGATGCAATCCTCAAACAGATGGGTTTTCAACCAAGCTTCACCTAGTCTTATGACCCATTCAGTATTATTTCAAACTTAAGGGTGGAACTCAAAACCACACCTTACAATCATACACCAAGACCAGAGATTGAGAAGTATAGAAATCAAGAATAGTGGGAGGATAATACACTTCAAGAAGTAGAAGAACATGTTTTACCTCCTTCTACTCTTCAGACTCCTACTTCTCACACCAAGCAGGACAAGAGGCCCAGAGAAGGATCTTCATCATCAGTAGTTGGAGAAAAGGAATTCATTCATTATCAAAAGAAATCAAGGATTGACTCCAAAGGCACTACTACTACTTAGGGTCAGAAGGAGCCTATCATCATCAATTTGGATGATTCACAAGTTTCTATAGGGACAAAAGAAGTTGTAATCACTACTCCATCTTCTTCTTCAACTTCACAGAATTTGTTAGAAATCACCCAATTTGCAGGAGAAAGTGAAATAGAGGAGCCAAACATCTTCACTAATTTCCTTGAAATTAAGCAGAAGAATGAAGCTTTAAAGGAAAATGTTTATGCATAGTTTTGGAAGTAGACTTCTACTTCACAGCACATGTTGTTGACAGCTTTTGACAACGAAAATGGTAGAATGCAAATGGCATTTCTATAGGCTCAAGTGCCTTTTCCCAAGGCTTCTTCTGATTACAAGAAGACTGTATTTTATTTTGATGCTAATCAGATACACCCAATTGATCAAATGGACATGCATAGGCAGTTTGGTGAGATGCTTTTCTCTACCATGACCAATACTGCTATGGCATTGTCAAAACTCAGAACTACTCTGTCAACTGCAATTGAAGATTGAAAAGATATAATCTTTAGCAAAGGATAACAGGGTCAAGTCATTAGAAGAATTAGTGATTAAAATTGGATATGACCCTACTGATGTTAAAGCTGCAGAAGATATTATCAAAAATAAAAATGTAGATATTATAGCATTAAGGAAGTAGCTCAAATTGCCTTCTGCAAAGGAACCTTAGACCAAGGAGATAGCAGAAATTGAACAGCACAAGGAAGAAATTCTCAAGATGATCATTGAGCAGAATGTATAGATAAAGACCATGGAGGAACAAATTGAGAAATTGCTTACAGAAAAAGAGCAATCTTCTCAATTAGCTATAGCTTCCATCACAACTATTCCTATTACAGTATCCAAAACAGCAGGAAAATCGACATTAGCCACAACAAAATCTACATCAACAACAGGATATTTGAACAAATTTTTATGGGATTTGACTCACCAGAAACAAGAAAATGAAATGATTCACAAGAAATTTAAGAATCTATAGGTTCATAAAATAAAAAATGACACTTTGTATGTTGAAGAAATGTAGAAGACCCACATGTTGACCAGAATGATAGAACAGTTGCAGAGTGAGTCATTAATGGCTCAAACCTTGGCCCAAGCCAAGGAAAGCATTTGGGTAGATATTAGTCAGGCCATAACTGAAGTATGGCCCTCCATACAAATCATTTTTTAGCAAGAGGAACTTATAAACAAATGTCAGATAGCTATTGAAGAAGTTAAAGAACTTCTTAAAGACAAACCAAGTGAAGCTACAGACATGATCAAAGTTCTTAATTCAAAAACCAGGGCTGAGTTGGAGCAGATTGAGATTTTGGACAAAATAGAAACCATTTTGGAGATCAAGAAGGTTTTGCAGAAAAGGACCTTTATGACTCAGTTAGAAACTAAGCGCCAAACCTTGAAAAATTTTGTTCAAAAGTTTCATTTTAAGTTTAATTTACTCAATCAGAGAGGACTTCCAAGATTAGTGGCCCCAAATGACAGGTTGATTAGTTTGGAGGAATACTACCAAAAGCTTTATACGATAGCAACTAATAAAGAAAGTTTTGCAGGTATAAAGGGTCATATTACAGGAAAAAAAATGTTAGAAGCTTTAGATTTTGACTTGACAATTAAGCATGATATTAAACACATTTTTGTAAATAAGCCCACTTTTGAGAAGTACACCAAGGTTGATGAAGTTTACAGGAAATTGGTAAATATTTCTATACCAAGTGAAGACAGATGGGATCACTTGTGTGAAGTTATCAAGTAACTTTCATCAAAAACTAACAGACAGCTGGGCAACACTTTTTGGGGACCACATCATCAACAGATTCCTAAAGGATAGTGCCAGCACTTAGCAATTTTAAAATTCCTATAGTTTTGTACTATTTTTGTATTTTTGTTTGAAAAATATCTAGAAGAACTTTTATTTTGTATAAATAACTCCTCCTTCGAGTTATTAAGGGTTGAACCCTTGGATGAGATTTGAGAACATAATTGTAACCGAGCTAGAGATTTTCTTCAAGTTAATGAAAGGATTCTGAATTTTCCTTCTATAGTTTGTCTCCTAGTAATTTTTTCTTATGTGCTTATTTCATTATGTCTTTCTTCATGTATTTAAGTCTTTATGCGAAGATCTCGGTAAGATCACACTGAGTATCAGCCAGTCTTAAATCCCATGTGAAGTTATAAACAATAATTAGGGATTAGTTTATAAGACTATATGTTATTATAAACTCCTCTATATCAATTAATTGTCACACCCATCTCCATTCGATTAAATATATTTTTTTCTATAGGAAGTTTTCCTATATTCTTTTCTTATAACCAATCAAATATTCTATCTGAATATTTAGCAAGTTATATTTCATCAAGACTTTGTTATTCACCCATTTTAAAATCAATTAACTATTTTTAGACAAAAGCATCCCTTTCATCTAGCTAAGTAACTGTTAAGGATTAAGCACATGTTTTCAAATTATTCATAACATGGGTCATCCAAAAAATTTAAAAACAAACAAAACATTTTAGATGCTATGGCATGACTAACTGGCCTAGATTCATCTCATAAGAAAACATATCCTAATGTCAAGCTCGTCTAGCAACGCCTCCATCCAGCTTAGTAATTGTTAAGGCTTAAGCACCTGTTTTCAAATTATTCATAACATTGGTCATCCAAAAAACTTAAAAACAAACAAAACATTTTAGATGCTCTAGCATGACTAATTGGCCTAGAGTCATATCAGAGGACAACATATCCTAATGTCAAGATCGTCCAACAACGCCTATGTCTAGTCCATCGGAAGAAGGTTGCTAGAATAAAAGATGAAATCGAAAAGCTTCTTCGGGTTGGTTTCATATACCACATTCCTTTAACTAATTAGGTATCAAACATTGTCCCTGTCATGAAGAAACAAGGCATGATCTGAGTATGTGTCAATTATTAGGAGGTAAATCTTGCTTGTCCAAAAGACAACTACCTGGCCCCGTTTATTGACCAGATTGTTGATGATTGTGTTGGTTGTGAGATCTATTCGTTTATGTATGGATTCTTGGGCTATAATCAAATCAAAATTCTCCGAGTGGGCCAACCTAAAACTACATTCGTTTGTCCCTGGGGTACTTTTTCTTATTGAAAGGTCCCTTTCGGTTTAAAGAACATAGGGGTCACGTTTCAATTTGCGATGGATTAAACTTTCCACGACATCAAGAATATTGTGCAGCCCTATTTGGACAACCTCCCGGCTCACTCCAAGAATCGGGTTGATCACCCCATGTATTTACGGGCCATTTTTCTCCATTGTAGACATTATAACATTCGACTTAACCCGCACAAATGTGTGTTCTGTGTCAGTTCTGGTTAAACTCCTTGGTTTTTTTATTTCGAAACAAGGAATTTGTATTGATCCTTTGAAAGTCTAGGAAATCATTGACTTGCCTACGCCTTATTCCCTCATGTTCGGACAGGGTCCCTTGTGGTAAATTTGTTCATTAATTTTGTTATAATTGTAAATTCTCTACATTTTGTGGGAGTGGAGCGTGAAGATCGTAGGAGTCAAAAGGGGCTTAGTCCCTTAGTTTGTTAGAAGATAGTAGGTTTTATGACCCACCCATGGTTCGCAAACCATGGTATTGTAAAAGACAAGGCTATATATAAAGGATTCATAGAAAGTCTAAGGGAGAATTAGAATAGAAGATCATTGTAGGGGAAACTAAGCTAAGGCAAGAAATTTTGTTTCCTGCACTTAAGTGAAGGGGAAGGCTCCTGCTGCTGAGTGTGCAAAGACCTTGGTAAGTTCGTAAGCTGAGTGTGTGGGCCCCTGCAGCTGAGTGCATAGAGAAGAAGAGTCTGTAACAACAAAGAATACGTATAATAAAGACTATTTTGAGCTATACTTGTGTATCTGTGCGTCTATCTTTACTTAGGCAATTTCTGTATATTCGCTCTATTATTCTGAATTTATGTGAAGTAATGCTTAATTGATGCATGAAGGTAGCATATTTTCTTATTTACTTAATGTTATGAATTTTTAGAGAATTTTGCGAAGGTTTAGATTCTGTTTCTACGAGTTACTTCAATTATTTATATTTTAAGGGTTAGGGTTCGCGAAGACTGAAAGAAGCCCTAGAAGCCACAGGAACCCATCACACTGACCTCTGGATGCATAAACTTGGTTATGTCATCCCCCAATACTACTTCGAGTGAGACTGCATCCTATGTTATGCAGGTTATTGCTGAAAGGGCCAATAGTTAGGGTTTTGTTGGTTGGTGCAGCTAACTCTGAACCTGGGTTAGGACCCCTAAAGTGAATAAATGGTTCCATTGCCGGGACCAGAATCTATCTAAGGAATGTGTGATGTCAAATAAATGGTTCCCAACTAAGAAAGAAATCGAGAAGTGGATAGATAGGAAGCTACATGAATTCACGACTCAAGAAAAAAGGAATGCACATATGTCAAGGGAAGAGTGTTTGAATAGATATTTGTATACCGACGAGCACGAAATTTTATTCTATTCCTTTCCGTGTGAATTACTCGAGTGGTTGTCTAAATTAGTGGATAGTCAGGCTATGTGGAAGCTTGACGGCCCTATTGTGTGGACCCAAAAACTGGTGAAGTGCTTAGAGGCTTCAGAAAAGAAAAAAGATTAAAAAAAAATCGTGCGAGCTTTCAATCACTGGTTCGATAGTATTTTGGGAGGATTCATTATTGAGTTCACGATTAATATGTCCACTAGTTATAACAAAGTGGAGCATAGGTTTTTCAAGGGGCCAAGAGGTAAGTACCTGAAATCCTTGAAGACCTGGATTAAAATGTTATTGTGCGAAAAGTGGGTTATGCCTTTGAATTGATGTTTGGGACTACGCAAAGTGGAAGAGCATTCAGAAGGAACCTAGATTTGGGTGTTGAGTATAGTCCATTGTTGGGATCATCTGATAGTGACGACGAAAGAAATATTCTGAAGACACCGCGAGGTGCGCTGTAGACTGTGAGCCAGGGTATCATAGGGATACCACATCCATCCACTCCACCTCCGCCTCACACACCTACACCTCCGCCTCCACCTCCACCTAGCATCATTCAATATGGCGAATGTGATGAAGATGCTTTTGTTTAAGGGTCTGGGGACTAAAGACCCTGAACAATTCTAGTTTCTTTCATATGTTGTATGGAAGGCACAATAGATTACGTACGATGACATGAATAAAGAGAAGTTAGTTACAGCACTACAAGAAAGAGCGCTGAGTTGGTATATCAAGTTTTGTTTGGGTAAAACTAATGCGACTATGTTGGAAACACAACAAGCACCGAACAATGAGTTTAAGAAGCCTAAATCGCAAGCCCAGTTAGTGAAAGAGTTTAAATAGATCTAGTAGAGGGTAAATGAGTCTGTGTAGTACTTTGATAAAAGACTAAAAGTGTCTGATTCAACAGGCTAATATGAAGATCAAATATGATCAACACAAAGACTAGTACATTGCTTCTCTATTTCCTCATCTGAGATTGCCACTGTCTCAACAAAAAATAGGAACGCAAGTTGAAGCCTTGGAGATTTCCATGAGGTTGGAGGCTTCACCCATGCAGGATATGAATTTGGGGATGCAACAGATTCAATCACAGTTGGCTAGCTTACACATGGAGTTGCAGAGTCTCAAGAAAGGAAAGGAAGTCCAACTGGAGGTGCACGCAGAAGTTTGGTGCTTGAAATGCAAGGGCCATGGTCATGATAAGGACCATTTCCCGGTCTATCAGAATTATCTTATAGGGGGAGGCACTGTCCCCCTGAAGCCAGAAAACACCGCTGGGTTGAGTGCGGGAGTAGAATTATGGTGTGCTATTTGTCAAATTTCTAGGAAACACGCAACAAATAACTATCATCTTCTACAAAAATTTGTCCAAACCTCGCAGTAGTTGTTTTTCACTTTCTGCAAATCGGTAGGACATGATGAGCACAACTGCTGGAGCTATGAATTGATGATGGAAAGGAACCCTATGTATAGGATGCAAGCAGAAAATCAACCTCAAGATCAGAGCGCAACTGTGGTGCGTGGAGGATTTCAAGGCCGAGGAAGAGGGCGAGGAGGAGGAGATGGAAGGGGTCGTGGTTAGATCATCTATTAAAACTATGGAGAAATAGGTCATTTCGTGTGCAACTGTCGAAATCCGACACACCCTTCCTATTAGTATTGTAGAAAGTTTGACCATGTCATAAAATATTACCCGATACTTATAGTGAATATGTAAGAAAATAAGACTCAGACCCTGTAACCTATGCAGAACATCCAAATGATGAGGTCAGAGCCTCGCGAAGATGAGCCTAGTGTTATTATCGTTACATGAAGCAATATCGACATTGGAGAAGACAAGGGGAAGAAACTAGAAGTTGATGGATGGGTATGCAAGGCTACTGAAAAAGAAGTGGGGTTTGATCTAAGAAAATCAAAGGAAACCTTTATGGAGGCTAAGAAGAGCTTCGCAGAAGCCTCTACATCCAAAAGTCAGGGAAAATCCGAAGGAAACGATAGCACGCAAGACATAGACCCTTCATTGTTAGCGACATTTTTGAAGACTTGTATGAAGCTTCTAAGGGATAGGAAGGTGGTAGAAGGGCTACAGAAACTAATAGATAATTGTACAGGAAAAAATAAACCTCTACTAGAATAGTGCGCAGTACAAAAAGTAGGAAAAAGCAAGAAGCAAACCAGTCACATGATGAGACTAACTATGCAAATTGGAGAGTACGAAATGGATCAGGTAATTCTTGATCTAGGATCTGATGTGAATGTTTTGCCAAAGCAAACTTGGGAGAGAATGGGGAGACCTATGCTGCAGTGGTCTCCTATCCAGCTATGAATGGAAAATTAGAAAAAGATCATTCCTATGGGGCATCTATATGGGGTAACGGTAGATATTGAAGCAGAAAATGCCCTAGCTAATTTTTAAGTAATTGAGCTGGTTGATGACAGTAACCTGTACCCCGCACTAGTTTGCATTGATTGGGCCTTCAAAATGTATGCAGTCATCAATCTCAAAAAGCCCAAATAACATTCGAAAGGAAGAAGCTTAGGTTTATTGTTCCACTAGATCCAATTGAGGGTGCACGATATACTTAACCAGTATGCTATTATGAAGAAGAACATGACCTAGATCAAATCTATAATATCATTGCACGTGATGAGGACTAGATCAACCCTACTTCAAATGGACGAATCGCATGGGATAGGGGTAGTTCCTGCACGTCATATTCTAATGAGGAGCTTGAGCATTGGCAAAACTAACTACATGAAGTATCATCATTGAATTGTAACATGCTTACAAATTTGCTTCGATGCATATCCACAGAGGTATGAAATTTACCTTATTATGATGGTTTAGAAGATGTTAATTTGTTTTTTGATAAGCTTGAAAGGCATGTACCAGAGGAACAATGGTTCCAAGCTCTATATATTTCGTTGTGAGCTACATCTACCCATTGGTGGGGTACGCATAAGGACAGCTTCGCTGATTGGAAGGAGTACCGAAGAATGATGAAGTTGAGGTTTGGGTATGCCAATACCCACTTGGTAGAGAAATACACATGGAAGGACAATCCACATGAGCACTTGGCACGATGTGTGAAAGCCTAGGGAGAAGAACCATATCCGGAGTGGGTTTAGATATTTCGTCATACTTTGGACACCATCCCAATGAACTGGCATTTGGAAATTGAGCTACGACAAGGGATTAACGAATGGGATATCCTGATGGAAAGACTTTTGTTGAATTTCAACTTTCAATATGGGTTTTAGTGCATAGATGAAGCACTCCAGATGATCAAAGCTGTGATATTCAAGATGCCTAAAGAACCGGTTGAGTGGGTATAGTCAGATTGGAGTACGCAGTTGCAACATGCACTCAAATGTTATAATGTGGTCGCAGAGGAGGGTGAATAAGATCCCAGAAACATCAACACCCTTGATTCTAAAGGACGGCGTGAAGTTGAGGGACCTAAGGTGGAGATTCTTGATATATCAGAGCCATTAAAGACCAAGCAAGTGAATATTAGATTAGAAGCGTAGCCAAAGTTTGCAAAGATAGGAAACTATTGGGATGAAGATACAATTGATAAAGTCACGGAGCTGTTGCGTGAATATCAGGACTTGATTCCCACGAAGTTCTCTGATCTAAAAGGGATAGTAGGGGATCTGGGTGTCATGACAATTACTTTAAAGCCATATACGGAGCTAGTAAAGCAACGACCCTACTGATTAAATCCAAAATATAAAGAAAAAGTGCACAAGGAGTTGGATAAGATGTTGGAAGTTAGGATCATTGAACTTGTGGAGGAGTCTGACTGGGTGAGTCCCATGGTGATTCAGGAAAGGAAGCAGCAGGATGAAATTAGGATATGCGTAGACTTGAGGAATTTGAATGAAACATGCATCCATGATCCATTCCCTACGCCATTTACATACGAGGTATTGGAGAATGCTAGAGGGTAGGAAACCTACTCATTCACAAATGGATTCTTAGGGTACCATCAAATCAAGGTCACGCCGAAGGATTGGAGGAAGACCACCTTCGCAACTGAGTGGGGTTGTTTTCAATACACAGTGATGCCTTTTGGACTCAAGAATACGCCCTACAATATTTTCTCGCGTAGTAATTGCACCCTTCAAGGAATTTATCTACAAAGTTTTGGGGGTCTACTTTGATGGCTTGACAGTGCTCAGATTGGTAAAGCGCCATGTTGCTAGTCTATGCCTCATGCTAGATACCTGTCGAAGACATTAGATTGCCCTTAACCTGAAGAAGTGCATATTCTGTGTACCATATGGGATACTCTTGGGTCATGTGGTTTTTAAGTAGGGATTGATGGTAGACCTTACCAAGATTGTAGTGATCATCAATTTGGAGGCGCCAAAGAACATTAAGCAATTGCGTGCAACGTTGGGCCATACTGGATATTACAGGAAGTTCATCAAGGCATATGTGCAAATAACTACGCCAATGGAAAGACTGTTGAAAAAGGATGCAACATTTTGTTGGGACAAGGATTGTCAGAAAATTTTGGATGTTTTGAAGGAGAAAATGGTTACCACACCCATTTTAGTATTCCTAGATTGGAAGAAGGAGTTTCATGTTCATGTAGATGCATCCTGTATTGCGCTAGGTGCAGTACTGACCCAACCAGACAAAGGAGATATTGACCACCCTATAGCATTTGCGAGTAGGAAGTTGTCGAAGGAAAAAAATAACTACTTGACCATAGAGCGTGAAGGACTAGTGATGGTCAACACACTACAGAAATTGTGGCATTATCTTTTAGGAGCGCACTTCAATATGTATATAGACCACTCTACTCTAAAACATTTTGTCAAAAAGCCTATGTTGGGGGGAAGATTTACGTGTGGTTGTTTCTGTTCCAAGAATATAATTTTGAGGTAATTGTGAAGCTAGGACGCCTGAATGTTGGTCCTGATCACCTCTCGTGGATTGAGACTAGTGATGAGCCTACAAGTTTGGAGGAAGGGTTGCCTAATGCGCAGCTCTTCGTTGTTTGCATCGCAGACAATCACTTCATAGATATAATTCAATTTTTGTCTACAGGTACAACCCCAGAAGGATATTCAATGCAACAGAAGAAAGAACTGGTGGTTCGGGCGGTTGATTTTTCTGTGATTGCCAGACATTTATACAAAATGGGCTCTGATGAAATATTGCACAGATATGTCCCGAAGTATGAACGACCAAGCATTCTGGCAGAAGCACATGGAGGAATAGCAGGAGGACATTACACAGGGAGAGCAACTGCACAAAAAATCCTACGCACAGGACTTTGGTGGCCTACTATGCATAAGGACTCTAAGACCTATTGTAGGGCGTGCGATGTTTGTCAAAGAATGGGGAGACCATCGTGAAGAGATGAATTTCCCCTAAATCCGCAAGTGACATTGTAGGTGTTTGACAAATGGGCGATAGACTTTGTGGGTCCAATACAACCACCAGGGAAAAAGACGGGGGCTAGATACATTATCACCGCGACTGAATACTTGACCAGGTGGGTGGAGGCACAACCTGTGAAAGAATGTAGCACAGATACAACTGTGGAGTTTATCTTTGAATACATATTGTCTCAGTTTGGCTACCCTAAAATTTTAATGAGTGATAGGGGTACGCACTTCTTAAATGAAACGATCGTTGTTCTGCTTAAAGAATTACAGGTATATCATCAGAAGAGTACACCTTATCACCCTCAAGCGAATGGCATGGTGGAAGCCTTCAATAAAATTCTAGAGAGCGCCTTGACAAAGATTTGCAATGCGAAGTGAAATGAATAGGATGTGCACATACCATCGGTCCTTTGGGCATATAGGACTACTTGTAAGAAATTGATAGGACAAATCGTGTTCAAATTAGTGTATGGACAGGAGGTTGTAATGCCCATGGAATATATTGTGCCTGGTTTGCAAATTGCAGCAGTTACAGACATAGCCGATCAGGATACTATGGAGGAGCGACTCGCGTAGATCATAGAACTGGAAGGGGACCGATTCTTTGCAAGATTTCATCAGCAGGTGTAGAAGGACCGTGAAAAGGTATGGCATGAACTTAATGTCAAATGATGCACCTTCAAGAATGAAGATCTAGTATTGCTATATGACAATAAGTTTAAAACATTCCCTAGAAAATTTCAAATGCATTGGGTAGGACCCTATGTTGTCAAGGAAATTACAGATGGTGACATAATTCAGCTCGCGAAGTTGAATAGCAAAATATTTCTGGGAAAGGCCAATGGAAGTTGCTTGAAGTTGTACAGGGATGATCCCACCCCTACGCAATGAATATATGATTGTGGTATCATCTTAGTACTCTAGGCAGTTGAAAGGAGGTACAGGACTTTAAACTACACTACCCAAGGGTTATATATGAAAAGCGAAGGGGCTACGCGATAGGTCAAAGGATGGCGCCGAAGAGAGCTATGCCAAAGGAGATACACTAGGTGGTTGGGCCCCACGTAGCCTGGCCAAAAAGTGACCGTTGGCAACACTATAGCTGATTGGATGGAGAATTTTCCGTTGAAACGAATGGGGGAGGAGCATTTAAGATGCAGATATTTGGAAATTTGCCACCAAATGTGCATTAATGACAAATAATTGGAGGGAACAATTGGATTTGAATTCAAATTGGTCTATAAATACAACATACCGCTTTGTATTCAAACAATTTGCTTCTTGAGATTTTGCCTTAAGAATTTTCACCTTGATTTGCACCAAGGGAAGTTCTATATCTCTGAGTCAAATTGGGAAACAATATTTTCACGACCAGAGTTAGCAAAAGCTCCTGAATTCTTCTGAAAGAGCTTCATTGAGAATATGACTGCCACTCGCCTAGAGATGGAGCCAACCCTAGCTAAGGCACCACTAGCTGAACCTATGCCTACCAGATTTCCTACTACCGTGCATAGGTCACCTAGGCCTAAACCATCCATGTCTACAAAGCAGAAGAAGCCTCAGCAAGTGTCGATGTGGTAATCGCCGAGGAAAAACCCCATAGAAATCCACCAAAAGGGAAAAATGGATAAGTCCAAACAACCAACAGAGCCAATGGATCTAGATGAGGAAGAACTGCATGGAGGGGGAATAGAGGAGCTTGATGCAGAAGAGGTTGAACCTATAACTCGGCTTCCAAAATACATACCACCTAGAAAATCCACAGCGAAGGTGCCCAAAGATCTAGATGCTGCGAAGTTCATGGTCTCTATGCCTTTACTACCAGAGAATATGCTGTTTGAGGGTCCATTGCTGGGTCGGATACCAAATCTAAAAATGGAGGACTGGGACCTTGGGGACCATGAGAAATTTCCTCAGTTAGTGCTACACAAGTACCTCAAAAAGGTCTATTATGAGGAGTCAGGCGTTACATGCCTTAAACCAATGAACTGGGTGGCTGGAGTTGAGGGCATGAGGCTCCTCAACATGTTATGGGTGTCGCACTTCAGCCACACCATCATCAACATAGTTTGTGTGTGCCAACTGCTGACACTAGTGCACGATGGGTGTCTCTAGATGGGAGAGCCCATCCCAATTACAGACATGCTGATACACTGGATCACGTTGCTGCCATCCCAAGGAGTGGACCCTGCGGAGGCTTTCGTAGGAAAGTCGCAGGAAAAGAAGTTGGCGGACCAGATGAAGGAAAAATTTGGTCAGGTCAATAAATAACGTTGATACTCTATCAAATCCATATCATATGTCATGGTGTATTTCACTACATAGGTCAAAGTGTCGCGTCGATGAAGTATCAATGCTCGTTGTTTCATTGGCTACACAATGCGTGCAAGGGGTCTAGTATAACTGGGCTCAATACCTATGTAAGGAGTTTTTGGAGGAATACAGGGAATCACATGATGAGGGAAAGGTGTTTCCCTATGCCTGGTTGTTCCGGTTGATTGCTTTAGTAGCATGGAGGATGCCCAAGGAAAGTCAATTTCCTCAGTAGGATTCAGATCTACCAGAGGCAGCGAAGTTCGCTTCACTGTGGGCTACTAAAGACCCCGCGTGTGTTATGGAGACCAAAATGTTTTGGGTATTGTTTGAAATGGACCTTTGAACGGTGATTAGCTAGCGACCAAGGTTATCACCTACTTTGCACATGCAGTACACCAACATTGTAGACTTCAAGGAAGATTTCCACAATATTCATATGCGGGCGAAGAAGGATGCTCGGGGCATATGGCACAAGTTACTTTACTTGGTTTCCAAAGAATATATTGTAGGGTTCATTGGCAATTGGCCAAGTGATTGGCTCACCCCTTTGGATGTCGACACAAGTACCAACATGGTTGTTGAAGGGCCAAAAACATAGACCATGACAATAGAAAAGAAGAAGGACACTCAGAAATATGCCAAGGAAAATGGTACGTAGGAGAAAGTAGCTGTGGAAAGGGAAGCTATGGAAGCAGCAACCAAGGAAAGAAAAGTTGAGTAGGAAAAAATTACGATTGAGGTTGAAGAGTTAGACCCCGAAAAAATGCAGGAGGAGGAAGAGACTAAGGTGGAAAAAGAAGGGGGTGCGGAGTTGGGATCCCCCTTCGTGGTCAAAAGCAGAAGAAGAGGACTACCACAAGGCACTGTAAGAAGAAAAAGTCTAACAAAACAAAGGGTGCGACGCCTTTGGTCCTCACTGAGGGGGACTTATATGAAATCAGTGATGTGGTCCGCGACACTACCTCAGAGCTTTGGGGCCACATTGAGGAACAATACTAGCTGGCACTGGGAAAGGTTCAACAAGACCTAGCGAGTTTCAGGTCCAAACAGGTATGGTACAAGCGAGTGGGAAGCAAGCGAGCCTGAGTCAAGCGAGCGGGTCAATTCTGGACATAGATATGACTCTAGATCTATGTGCCATTAAATTACTAGAATGATCTCTGTGTGTTGAGACAGAGGAAGAATGGGCCCATATGATGCAGATGAAGAACCTGAGCTTAAATCTCATGGTGCTCCCCATCAAGACCTTGCATGAACTACACTAAGGGGTGTCTGATGAATTGAGGGTTTGGGAGCAATGTGCCCTTGTTGATAATCAGTGAAGTCAAGACAAACAATCAACAGAATTTTTAGGAGAAGGCATAGTAGATTAAAGACAAAGAGGAGATCACACTGCGGAATCAATAGTTGGAAGCAGCCCTTGCACAGGCCTATAGTGAGCTTCCAAAGCTCAAGATCCCTACAGAAGCATCCTCAGCGGAAAAGATTCAGAAACTTGTCATTTTTGTGAAGGAGTCCAAGGATGAAATCGATCTCATCCGGTTTGAGCTAGAGCTACAGATACCATAATTATAGCTTAAACTACAGCCCATGACTCCTACAGAAGTTAGAGAGCAGAGTGGAGCTGCTATCAAAGCAGGCATGGAAACCTTGGAAGGTGCATTCAAGGCCTGCACTGAGATGTTTGAGCAAGCCATGGAATTATGGACCTCACTGTAGGAGGATCCCACTCTGCAAAAGATTGTTGCAGACATCAGGGAGAAGCAAAGGAAATTTGACGAAATTAAGTCAATGATGCGGACCTTAGCACCAATGCAAAGGTTTGCTAGACTGCAAGAAGGCAAGTTAATTCAAAGTGAGATCGACGATCTGCACCACAAGGAAACGATCATCTCTTCAAGGACACAACCATGGGTAGATGAGGCCAGCTAGTTGACTCTGTCCATGTAGAGTAAGCTCAAAGGGATGCAGTAGAGTCAAAGAACCATGGGCCTTGTAGTTGAAGGCCCAATTATTGAAAATTTGGTCGAAGAAGTGCAGCAAGATGCCACGCAAGGAACCGTAGACCTACAAGTTTTGAATATCAATTTCAATGAGCTACAAAAGAAGATTGAGGCACCACCAGCAGAGTGACTCGAGGACGAGTCACCAAATTTTGTTGGGGGGCTGTTGGGACAAGGTCCCATGGGGTAAATTTTGTCATTAATTTTGTTATACTTGTAAAGTCTCCACATTTTGTGGGAGTGGAGCGCGAAGGTCATAGGAGTCAAAAGGGGCTTAGTCCCTTAGTTTGTGAGAAGATAGGAGGTTTTGTGACTCGCCCATGGTTCATGAACTGTGATATTGTAAAAGATAAGGATATATATAAAGGAGTCATAACGAGTCTAAGGGAGAAGAATAGCATAAAATATCATTGTAGGGGCAATTAAGATAAGACAAGAAAGTTTGTTTCCTGTACTTATAGGAAGGGGAAGGCTCTTGCTGCTGAGTGCACGGAGACCTTGGTAAGTCCACAAGTTGAGTGTGCAGGCCCCTGCAGCTGAGTGCATAGGGAAGAAGACTCTATAATAGCAAATAATACATGTAATAAAGACTATTTTGAGCTATACTTTTGTATTTGTGCATCTATCTTTACTTATGCATTTTTTGTATATTCTCTCTGTTATTCTGAATTTATATGAAGTAATGCTTAATTGATGTGGAAAGGTAGAAGATCTGCTTATTTACTTATTGTTATGAATGTTTAGAGAATTTCGTGAAATTTTAGATTCTTTTTTGTGAGTTACTGCAATTACTTATATTTTAAGGGTTAGGATTCGTGAAGACTGAAAGAAGCCCTAGAATTCATAGGAACCCATCACAATGACCTCTGGATGCAGAAACCTGGTTTTGTCATCCCCCAATATTACTTTTGGTGAGACTGCAGCCTGTGCTATGTGGGTTGTTGCTGAAAGGGCCAACAATTAGGGTTTTATTGGTTGGCATAGATAACTTTGAACCTGGGTCAAGACCCCTCAAGCTACCACCTCGTTCAGTTACAAATACTCCAAGGGAAAGCTAACTTCCTAAGGAGGTTTATCCCTAAGTACGATGAACTGACCAAAGGATTTACTTGCTTACTGAAGAAAGGGATCCCCTTCTATTGGGATGATGTTGAACCAAAAAGCGCTTGATGCCTTGAAAGGTGTACTAGTTTAGGCATCTCTCTTATATTCCCCTGACTATCAGCGCAACTATTTACTATATCTTGTTTCTACCATCTCTACTATATTTATGGTGTTGGTCCAAGAAGATGATATAGGGACTGAAAAATCCCATTTTTTGTCTAAGTCAGAACCTCAACAATGCCGAGATCTGGTATACTAATGTAGAACAATTAGCTTTGGCGGTTGTTCAAGCCGTCCAGATATTTCACCATTACATTTTGCTTCAGAAAACTACGGTCATTTGAGATTGCAACCCTATGACATACATATTATCACGTCAATTGCGAGGGGAGGGAATACTCTAAGTGGATCGATATTCTCCAAGTGTTCGACCTAGAATTAATCAAATCCAAGTCGAAGAAATCCTTAATTTTTTTCGAGCTAATGTGTGATCTTCCTTCCCTTGATGTTGAATCTACATCTAAAGATTCCATCCTCGATGAGTCATTGTTTCTGATCTCATCGTATGACCCATGGTACGAAGATTTTATGATCTATCTCTAAACCTAGACTTTTTGACCTAATACCTCTCGCTAAGAGTAGCGACATATCTGGTACCAATCCCAAAATTATGTGATTACTAGCAACACCATTTACCATCGTGGTATCGATACGATTTTATGGAGGTGCCTCACTCTTGAAGAGGCTAAGAAATTGCTCAATGAATGCCACTCGGGGGCATGCAATGGACATTTATCTAGTTACGTTACCACGAAAAAGATCATACGAGCTGGTTACTTTTCACCCACAATTTTCCACAATTGTATCCTCGCAGTCCAAAAGTGTCATGCGTGCCAGATCTATGATCTTAAAATATGCACTTCACTTGCTCTATTGCATCACGTTGTCTCCATTGGTCCCTTTGTGAAATGGGGTATCAACTTTATGACATGTAAACCTCACTCGGCTAGGGGGCATCGCTATATTATTGTCGTTGTTGGCTACTTCACAAAGTGAGATGAAGCGATGCCTACATTTAACAACACTCGAAAAACGACTACATAATTTTTCTTCAACCATGTTATTTCTAGGTTTGGTGTTCCACAAGCAATTATTACGGACCACGGGAAGCATTTTCGGAATCATATGATGACCTAATTAGCTGTTAAATTGGGACTTTCACATGAAAATTCCACTCCCTATTATCCTCAGGCTAATAGAAAAGTTGAGGCTATCAGCAAAGTTCTTAATAATATGCTTCAACGCATGATAAGGGCCTATAAATCAGATTGGAACTTACTTCTCTATGTTGCCTTGTGGCCATACCGAACCTTAGTTAGGATTGCTACGGGATTCACACCCTTCAAGTTGGTTTATGGTCTAGAAGTAATCCTCCCCATTGAATGCAAAATTCCATCACTGAATCTAGTTATCGAACTTCTTCCTGCTGCTTCCACAGAGGAGGAGTATCTTTTACATCTAACTCATTCGGATGAAACTCAGCACTATGCATCTTTGGCCAGTGAAGCTCATAAAAGACGCATCAAAGCGCAATATGACAAAAGTGTTAAGCCTAGAGTCTTTCTGAAAGGATATCTAGTTATCTTATATGACCAGGAGGCTGATAAGTTAGGTCTAGGAAAGTTCCAGCCTATGTGGCTGGGACCATACATTTTCAAGCGTGTCCTTGCAAAAGGGGCCTATGAGTTAGTAGACCTCAATGGAGTTCCACTAGTGCATCCTAGAAATGGGTTGTACCTCAAAAAATACTATGCTTGATCCCATGTGTAGTACATTGTGTACATACTATCTATAGGTGTGTTGAGTGTGTTTGCAGTGTGTTTTTCAAAGTTTCCCATGGTTTCTATTGATTCTTTTTACTTTTGGATTGCATATGTCAACCTCTCTCGAATCGTATATTGGTTATGTCGATGGTGCTAGTCGTAGTACTTGGAACCTATCTTCCGTAGCATGGGCTATCTTTGCTCCAAATGGCAAGCTAGTGAGCATGCAAGGGATTTGCATTGGTCGCTCTACCAAGAACATTGTTGAGTATACCACTGTGGTTGAGCTACTATCTGATGCTATTTCACATGGTATTCATTGTATGGTCATCAGGTTTGGATCACAACTCATAGTACTACAACTCGCTAATATCTATTCAATGAGAAATCTTTCCATCCTTCGCATGGTTTTGAGAGTGCGTCTTCTGGAAATACATTTCAATTTCATACAATATGAACATGTTTCTAGAAATCTTAACACATTAGTAGATGTCCTAGCTAATTTTGTTTTATATAAACATTTGTAACGATGTAAATAAATTTCAATTCACATCACATCATATAGGAAACACAGAATATATATATATATATATAAAGTTTGCTTTTACAAAAATGTGTGCCCTGAGACACATATGGCTACATCGCCCATATAAAAACTACATGCAAAACATATAAGTAGACAAATCAGTGGCGATTATGATAAAATGACACTGCATGACCTATTTTGCGCAGTAATCGACCAATATGACTAGGCTCTCCGATTGTGTGTCGTTGAAGTCACAATGGGAGTTGATCAACCACAGTGTCATCAATCTTGTGTGTCAATCCCTCCATTAGGTGCTCCACCTCTGATAGGATCTTAGCTACCTCAAGATCCCGTAGTCCATCCTGTTCTACCGTAGTGACCTATACTAGTTCCACTACCTCCTCTTGTGGTTGTCTCTCTGTGTGACGAAGATATGTATCACCTACTAGTTGAATAGGTCTGATATCTTCATGAAAACATTAAATAGTTTAAGTCTTGGGAACATAAAAAAACACAAACAAACAAAAAATCGTAAAACTTTCAAAACTTAATGCTCAAAGTATCTTACATGAAACATCCCATTTCTCACCCTCAGGTATCTCGAGCTCGAGATCATTACAGAAATCCATCCTTACATAAGGATAATCATCAATAATGATGAACTCTTTGCGCAACCACCCAAAGAAGGGTGGTGAAAATTTGATCGCTGATGGACCCGCATGTCGACTCATCATTAGGGGAATTTTGAGGTCTAAAATGGGCCTCCTATGGAAATAATAAAATCATAGCTAAACCAATGTAATAATATTTACAAATTTTCAATTCAATTTTTGCACCACAATCCATGTAACCATGGTTAAATTCAATTGAAAAGTTGTACCAAAATGAATTTAATAAAAAAAATGTATTGATGTAACTATAAATAAGAATGAGTTTTTCAAAAAAAAAGTCATTATCATTGAACAACTAACACATTTGTCCTTTGTAATTAATAACTTAAAATAAATTATAAATATAAATTCATGAATTCTTAATTGTATAATATACTATTAATTAAAATTTATATTATTTAAAGCCCATGGGGCTTTGGATTGATGATGAATGGGTGCACTGTTAAGGCACTCCTTGCGATAGGTCATTAGTTCAAATAACCTGTGGGTGCTTACCTACCAAAAAAATATATTATTTAAATTATAAAATTAAATTATATAATAACATGTAATTAATTTACTATATAAAAATAAAGTAATATAATAAATGTAATATATTCTTTCACTAGTTTAAATTTAAAAAAAAAAATTGCAAAATATGCATAAAAAAATCAATATTATTGATTTTTTTGAGATAAACATCACAAAATAATTTGCATATATTTTACAATTTCAAGTTCAATATAAGCGAATTTGTAGGAGCAATAATTATTTTTTTGGTTGATAAGTGGGCAAATCCTGAAAATCACTCTTACTCTATGGCTGAGAGGCCACGACTCAGGGGTGTCTAAGCCATCAAAGTCACCTGGGAATCACACCTGGCCTGAGCCGCACTAGCGGAAACCATGTTGGATTTTTGGTATCGGCAAGACTAGAACCGGTGACCTTTGCTTACGGAGCGCCTTAACAGCGCGCTCCTTCACCGACTGTTCTAAATCTCTTTGATTTGTAGGAACAATAATTATAGTCACTTTTTAATCATTAAATATTTTAATAAAATTATTATCGTAATGAACATAATAAAAAATTATTATTTTCTACTTTGGAAAAACATTATAATTTTTTTATTATCTTTGTCACATTAATTTGTTTAAAAATGTTATAACAACATAATTTTACATATTATTCAATAACTTGAAATTAAGCAGAATTTGTAAGATCAATTTATTAAAAAAAACGATAAATTACAAAAGCAATATATTTTTTTCTTTAATTTTAATATGCTTGTATTGTTATTAATATTATAATAATATTATTCATAGATTTGATTTATCCTAAAATTACAAGGTTACATTTTTATTTATTTTGATTTCATATGTATAATATATATGTATAGATATTAACTTATAATTAATTTGAAATTGTAATATTAAATAAAATGAGATGAATATATAATTTAAAAATAAATATATGAAAATATACAAATATAATATTTATTGAAAAGTGTGTAAAAACATGAAGATTGTATTGGGATATGCATTGTTTCTTTCAAAAAATATGAAATGACAATACTAATATTTTATTCAAAAAGTGTGAAATGACCTTTATTATGAATACTTTACTTTATGACTTTAAAAATGCTTAGAGCACTACCATGGTTAACTATGAGTTTTTATCCACCATTGATAATGTGACAAGTAAGTAATTTTAACTCGAACAATGCCACCTCAACCATTGGGGATGATGCCATCCCCTAAAATGTGATTGGTTCTCATAAAGTGAAGTCTGATTGTACATTTTCCTTAGGAGGCCCATTTTAGACCTCAAAATTCCCCTAGTGGTCTATCTGCCTCCTCATCTGCAGGGTCCTCGGATCGATGGGTTCGAGTACAATCTGTTGAGGTTGCAATAATGGTACCCACTCTAGAGAAAAATAAACTAAGATCGCCCGATAGTCGAAGTTCTTCAACTTCCCTTCCTTTGCTTTAGTAAGTTGTTCCTTCAAATTGACCAAGACACCCTCACTCCAGTTGAATAATGTCGGCTCTAGGTACTCTATCCCATACTGCATGTATGATCTGCTTGTAATATGTAGTGTTGAGCTTCCTGCCAATCCTGCAATAATGAACAAGATCATTCTCAAAGGTAATTGGGTCACATCCTTTATGCTAATGTTTCCATCCCTAGTAGGAAGGGCTCAAGGTCTGTCGTAGGTAGCGATATAGTCTTTCACCGTCTCATCACCACTTCTTCCACCTAGAAGAGATATGGGGGCATCTCGCTTTGAAAAACCTATCAGAAAGTAAATATACTCTACCTATATCTCAAGTAGATTTTCCCCAAACCTGAATGCTTGTGCCTAAATATCCCATGAACAGACAAGGTATTTCAACAACTCTATCTATTTCCTCATACTAGGAAGCCAAACAAAATTCAATAACCCACAGTTTTTGAGCACCTGGATGGTAGCAGGGTTGTTTTTTGCATTTAAGCCTTGTTCATCATGTTCACTTTCTCTCCAAATGAATGCCATTTTTTGCTAATGGGTACCTAAAACATCAATAAAGAATCCATTAGGTTCTTTCCCTTGCAAAAAATATTACAAATTTGAGGCAAAACTAAAAGAAAATTTGGAGAAATGTGCCCAATGCACCTCAACAGTGTTCACTAGAGCATTGCACCTCCATCTACAATGTTAATCTGCCTAGGTGCAACACATTTTTTGACACAAGGGGGATGCTTTGTGATGCAAGAGCATTCAACCAACAGAAAATCATTGTAAATAAGTAGACATAGGAGGTCATGTATCTTTAGAGAAGTAGTTTCCTAAAGTCTCAAGTTAATGTAATATTTAGGCTTAAAGTGATTTAATTAGATAATTAGAGGAAGTTGTAAATGCTCTCAAATAAATGAGAACATGAGTGGTTAATAAAGATAAAGAGTTAAAAGTCAAATATAACTCTTTAAGCAGTTTCATGATTCTAGGAGTGAGAGAGAGTTTTTAGGCATTAAATGGAGAATAGAAGTGGACGTAGAGGATAGAGGATTTAGGAGTCAGTACAGGAGATTTAGGAGTCGAACCAGGAGTAGTTCAACGAACCTTCCTGGTATAAATGTAAGCCTACGGGCAGAGTGCAAGGAGGCCACGAATAGTTGAGGATCAGGCCTGCATGAGAGACAGAGAGTCTCATTCTGTAATTGTTGTGTATATTTATAAATACAAAGGTTAATTTCGACCCTGGATAAGTGTGTTTCGAGTGTTGAAATTATTGTGAATTGGAATTCTGCAATAGTTGTATGCAGGCAGAGTCGAGGCGAAACACAGAGAGGAGAACGATTCAGAAGAATCGTAATGGATCATCGAGTCCAATTGAAGCATCAGAGCGGAGCTCTGGAGAGACAACGAAGTTGAGAGTTCAAGGAGTTAAGCTCAGAAAGAGTTGAGCAGCGGAAACAGCGAAGAACAGAACCTTTGAAGAAACCCGAACCACAAAGAGAAAATTGAAGAAAACGCAGAAAAAACCAAGTGAAAAAAGTCGAGTGGAGAAGTAAAGGATGGTTGCTCAACAGCTGCCGGATCATTAAGATCAACGACTAGGATTAAGTCGCATCGGCAGAATCCTTTTGAAGACGTTGGAACGTGCCTTTGAAATGGAGCGATCACGATCATGCGATTAAGTGTGGACCGTCAAATCAAGATTCAGATCGACGGTCTAGATGAGATTGGCGATCGCATGTTGGAGAGGTCAAAGGGTTGGCTATAGTGTTATAACGCAGGGTTGATACACTGATAATGATAAGCGCTGATCAGCGATCGGAAGAATCGAAGCAGCGGAATAATTGATACGAAAGATACGGACCCCATGGACTTTATAGTGGTGGGTCTATAAGATTTGAAATCCAGTTATGTGTGTTGGAGTAGGTTTTCCCATTATTCCTTTGTATTGCAATTAATGTATGGTCTCGGGGTTCTAAAGGAAATCTCGATAGTTATAAGGGTTCTGATAAGTGTAATATGGCCAGCGAAAGTCCTGATAGTCAATTGCGATAAAGGTACAACCTCGATAAATGTGCAGGAACCATACTAAAGGCGAAAAGGTATGTTTTGGGAGCATTTTCCTTTGTTAATGGGTTTTATAAGGAAAAGCACCGATGAAAGGTTTTATGCGTAAATATATATATTAACCAATGTTAAAAGAGGGAAAGGTTGATATATATGCGGGCTTATGGGTTTTATAAAGGATTGAAGAGGGTTTTAATTCCCGATAGAAGGAATTAGAAGGAAGGCTTTAATAAAGTCTCATATGAAGGTTATGAAGGGTTAAATAGTCCCAATAGGTGGTTCAAGCGGGGTGATTGGTTCCGATATAAAAGGAACTATATAAAAGAGGGCCTTAACCATTAGAGATGGAAGATTTGACTCCTTTGTGAGTGAAAAAAACCTGGGACATATGTGTTTATGCATATTGTGGGTAAGTGCGGGGGTAACCCTGCATCATAGTGGTATCAGAGCAGGTTTGTAATTAAAACCGTTGGGGTTAAACATAACAGAGAAATTCCATGTGAAAGAATTAAGAGCAGAGTTATGTATTAAGGTATTTATACAAGCAAGGAAGGATCATATTCTAATCTGACAGAAGGAAGGCACATAGAGGTGATGTGTAGCAGAACTTGTAGATGCAAGAAACAGAGGACAATCCATCCAAGGCATAGGTGGAATGGTGAAACAAGATCATGCTGAGATCTTGAAGGTGAGGTAATATGTTATGTTCTGTTTTAAATTGAGAATGTGTGCTTTTACACAAATGCACAAGTGACAACAAGAGAAGCTGTAAGAGGAGAACCAGATGTGTTCTTGAAGTCAGAGTAAGGAAAACACTCTGATGGAGAAGTGGCAGTGAACCTGAATAATCCAACAAGAGATTGGACAGAGAGGACAGCTGAAGTGTTCTCAAGAGAGAGTGAAAGATTGCAGAAGCCTAGAAGGAGAAAATGTGTTGCTCAAGAGAAGGTTCCAGATAGAGGACCGTGCTTACCAAAAGACTAAGTGAGGAGAGATTAGTGAGGTAAGATTGTAGTAAGGAGGACTAGCTGTTGCAGAGACTTGTTGAAGATGAGTGAGAAGATCATGAAGAAAGAAGAGAAGAAGATGACTACTAATATTCATAGCAGAGGTTTAGAGAGAAGGCACATCAAAAGAAAGATGAAGAAAGAGGATGCCAAAGCAGATGGCAAGAAGATGAGTCCAGAGGAAATTGACCCGGAGATTGCAGAGTTAAAATAACAACTCGATGCAATAAGGAGGATACTTGAGGAAAGGCAGAGACAAGGTTGGGTATTAAGGAAGAATCCAGTGGAGTTGCATGAGATGCAGAGAAGGCCACATCAAAAGCAAGTAAGGTGGTTGATAGAAAAACTCAAGGAAGCTGAGTTGGAAATGGAAGAGTCCATTTGTGAACCAGAACAAGGAGAAATTTTTGGAGAAACTGAGGATGAAGACTTGAAGACTGAAGCTTTAAGTGAGACCAAAAGGTCTGATGGTTTTAAATGTGACCATTTGTGTATGTTTGCAAGTGAAACATGTAAATAAGGACAATTTGTTGATATTGTCATAAAGGAGAAAGAAGACAAGCAGAATCTAAATTTTGTTCTGGAAGAAGATGAGATAGATAAGTCTCATATACAGTTGGGGAAAGATATCAAGCAACCAAGTGAAGGGCTTGAGGAGATTGAAGAGGAGACTATCGAAGAATTTCTGAGTCATAAAGAGAACTTGGAATAGCAAGGAGATATGATGGTTGAAGCATCCAGTGAGACCACAGGGTCTTATGTTTTTAAAACTGATAGTTTGTGTATGATGGCAGGTATTGCAGGAGAAAAGCAACCTTTTGAAGATATCTTCAAAGGAGATGAAGATCTAGAAGTAAAAGGTGACAAAGAAAACTTCTCAGAAGAAGAATAATTTGACTGCATACAGAAGAAAAATTCTATGGAGGAGTCTAAAGAAGCTGTCATAGAGATGAAGAATCAGGATCTTATTCTGATGAAGAATGAAGGAATACTATCTCAGAAAGGTAATCAAATGAGTTTTATTAATGTTATTGATGAAAAACAAATACAAGAGAATGTTAATGCAAATGGTGAGACAAGGATAGTTCTTGGAGAAGATAAATAGCAAGAGATTGAAGGCAAACTTGAAGAAAAGACTATGTTAGCTGAAAACATAGTAAAGGATCATCAATTCACCATGATGATAGGCACAGTGGAAATAGCCATGGAAGCTGTTAAGAAAGAAGGATATCTACTGAAATATTTTAAGGAGGAAGAAGTTTATGCAAAAGACTTAGCAAAGGGAGAAAGAACACTAATAAAGGAGTGTTTTGTAGAGGATGAGCAATCTGTTGAAGCTGTCAGAAGTATGAAGAAGTATATTTCAGAAGATAAAAACTCTGAAGTAAAGGAGGATGAAGAATGCCTCTTAATTGAGAGAAGCAATGGTTTATTGCAGCATAAAGAATTTAACAATGCATGGATGTGTGAAGATGTGACAACACAGGAACAAGTTCTTGTGGAGGAAGGAGATGAAATTCAGTCTGAAGAGCTGATATGTGAAGCAACAGTTGAGACTGTTGAACCTTATGATTTCCAAACTAATAATTTGTGTATAAATGCAGGAAACATAAGTGATGATGAAGTACTTATGAATTGTCACAAAGAGATTGCATTGTTGGAATATTTGCTGAGAAATTCAGAGTATGACAGTGTGATTACAGAGGAAGAAGTTCATTTTAGTAAACAAGGGCAGAGAGAAACCATAGAAGCAAATGGCATGGAAGAGAGACTAGCTGACATTCTCTTGAATTCTGTTAGGAATTAAAATCAGCATACCGATGTATTGATAAAAGAGGAGGAAGAAACAAAGCAGCAAATTAAATTGTTGTGAAAGGAAGATAAGGAACAGAAGTCTTGTGTTTTTTATTTAACAAGTGTTTTGTGAATGCAGGTTTAGTTGCATATATTGAAGGAGATTTTGCACAACTGAACAGCCAAATAAAGATGAAAGAAGAAGAATCTATGGAAGAATTCAATCCATGGAACAAAGATGTTAAATTGCTGGAGAGAGTGCTAGATAGTCATGATTCAATCATGAAAGAGGGTAAGGATGATAGGGAGGCAGCCAACATAGGAGTCACAACAAAAGTCGGCATAAGATTCAACATAAAATTCAACATAGTAAGCAAAGAAAAAGTTGGAGCAAGCAAAGCAAAAGAAAGAATAACATAACAAGAAAAAGAATAGCAGTTTAAAGAATTAGTGGATAGCAGCAACAACCTAAAATAAAGAGAAGGAGGGAGAAGTAAGAGGCAGGATATGGACCAACCCAAAGATGTGCTGGAAAAAGAAATTGAAGAAATGTGGCAGCTGATGATGAAGCTGTTCAAATGGAGGAAAACGGTAGCAGCAGGAAGTATGAACAATTAGAGTTTGAATTTGATTGACAAGAAGAATAAAATGGAGCAGAAGACAATAGAAGTACAACAACAGCAAAGGAACAAGACATTTGGGCAGTTACACAACAAAGTGTGGGATCCAGGAAGACCAAGATCAGAAGACACATGATCAGGAGATCATGAATATTTTCTACTTTGGGAGTCTGATGCAGGAGCATTCACCCAAGAGAAAATCATTGTAAATAAGTAGACATAGGGGGTCATGTATCTTTAGAGAAGTAGTTTCCTAAAGTCTCAAGTTAATGTAATATTTAGGCTTAAAGTGATTTAATTAGATAATTAGAGGAAGTTGTAAATGCTCTCAAATAAATGAGAACATGAGTGGTTAATAAAGATAAAGAGTTAAAAGTCAAATATAACTCTTTAAGTAGTTTCATGATTCTAGGAGCGAGAGAGAGTTTTTAGGCATTAAATGGAGAATAGAAGTGGACGTAGAGGATAGAGGATTCAAGAGTCAGTATAGGAGATTTAGGAGTCCAACCAGGAGTAGTTCAACGAACCTTCTTGATATAAATGTAAGCCTACGGGTAGAGCGCAAGAAGGAGGCCACGAATAGTTGATGCTCAGGCCTCCATGAGAGACAGAGAGTCTCATTCTGTAGTCATTGTGTATATTTATAAATACAGAGATTAATTTCAACCCTGGATAAGTGTGTTTTGAGTGTTGAAATTATTGTGAATTGGAATTATGCAATAGTTGTATGCAGGCAAAGTCGAGGCAAAACACAGAGAGGAGAACGATTCATAAGAATCATAATGGATCATCGAGTCCAATTGAAGCATTAGAGCAGAGCTCTGGAGAGACAGTGAAGTTGAGAGTTCGAGGAGTTAAGCTCAAAAAGAGTTGAGAAGTGGAAACAACGAAGAACAAAACCTTTGAAGAAACCCGAACCACAAAGAGAAAATTGAAGAAAACGCGGAAAAACCAAATGAAAAGAGTCGAGCAGAGAAGTAAAGGATGGTTGCTCAACAGCCATCAGATCATTAAGATCAACAGCCAGGATTAAGTCGCATCGGCGGAATCCTTTTGAAGACATCAGAACGGGCCTTTGAAATGGAGCGATCACGATCATGCGATTAAGTGTGGACCGTCAGATCAAGATTCAGATCGACGGTCCAGATGAGATCAGCAATCGCATGTCGGAGAGGTCAAAGGGTTGGCTACAGTGTTATAATGAAGGGCCGATACGCCAATAGCGATAAGCATTGATCAGTGATCGGAGGAATCGGAGGACGGCAATCAGAGCGGTGGAAGAGTTAATACGGAAGATACAGACCCGACAGACTTTATAGTGGCAGGTCTATAAGATTTGAAATCCAGTTATGTGTGCTGGAGTAGGTTTTCCCGTTATTCCTTTGTATTGCAATTAATGTATGGTCCCGGGGTTCTAAAGGAAATCCCGATAGTTATAAGGGTTTCGATAAGTGTAATATGGCCTGCAAAAGTCCCGATAGCCGATTGTGATAAAGGTACAACCTCGATAACTATGCAGGAACCATACTAAAGGCGGAAATGTATGTTTTGGGAGCATTTTCCTTTGTTAATGGGTTTTATAAGGAAAAGCGCCGATGAAAGGTTTTATGCGTAAATATATATATTAACCAATGTTGAAAGAGGGAAAGGTTGATATATATGCGAGCTTATGGGTTTTATAAAGGATTGAAGAGGGTTTTAATTCCCGATAGAAGGAATTAGAAGGAAGGCTTTAATAAAGTCTTATATGAAGGTTACGCAGGGTTAAATAGTCCCGATAGGTGGTTCAAGTGGGGTGATTGGTTCTGATATGAAAGGAACTGTATAAAAGAGGGCCTTAACCATTAGAGATGGAAGATTTGACTCCTTTGTGAGTGAAAAAACCTGGGATAGATGTGTTTATGCATATTTATGCATAATGTGGGTAAGTGCTGGGGTAACCCTACATCACGTTGGTCCTAGGATGTTTTTTATGAACCCCGGGGGCCTCAAAACCTTAATTTTTTTTGCATGAAAACACAAAAATGAACCATGGAAAGATAGAGAAAAGTTTAGTTCCTACCTGGAAGCAAAAACACTCGAAATGGTTCCCTAGATTGGTTGTAATCAGCTGCAGAAGATTGAGGGCAAAAGGGATCCAAATACTCATTGTTAAAGGTAAAATATGAAATGGTGAAAATGAAAAGTCATTTTGAAAATTTATGGTCATTTTCTCATTATTTTATTCATTTTTATTATTTTGACCTAGATATGCTTCATTTTTACTATGAAACAAGTATGTTTAATCCTTCTTGTGTTGTTTTGAGTAGGTCGACAACTGTTAGGAAGTTTTAATAATGTTTTGAATACGTTACTTTGACCAAAGAGTATAATTTTTTCTCTCTTTTTTTCAGGCATTATAAACCTACGAAAAAGGAACCCCCTTGGAGTCCTCTTTTAGCTCTTTTCAGACTCTCAAAATATGAAAAGATTTTTGGGCACTTGTCTTTTCAAACTCGTAAAAGTAAATGAAAAAATGTATCCTCAGTATAAGTTTAAACCTTTTATGGACTGAGATAGATTAGCTACGAAAAAGGAATACCTTAGTCAAATATGGCTAAGAGGTTCTCTTGGTTATTGTTTTCTACCTTTTTGGACCTAAGGACTACATACGAAAATGGATATTTGGAGTTTTCTTTTTTTCCTCTTTCGCAAATTCTCTAAACATGAAAAATATGTCGAGTTTTACTTTCACTTGACTCGTTAAAACATCAAACAATGATGGACTTGTCAAACATGACGAGGCCGAACCACTCCTTCTCAAGGTTTGTTAAATATACTCGGAGGGATTCATCCAAAGGATAAACTTATAGATCAAGCATATGTTATCCTCCTCAAGCTTGTCTAAAAGAATAAACAGGTACTAGCGAGTATGGTTGGGGAAATTGGGAAAACAAGGAATTCCATTTTTCTAATGGCAGTGAGTCGCTCTTGAACAAAACACTCTTCCACTTCATCTATGTGGCTGTTGGTTGCGTAATCTGCTTGTATTTTGGTTATCATACCATTTTTAGAGCTTCCATTTTGGTTTTGGGTCAATGTTGCCAATTCCATTCAGTGTCGCCGATATGTTGAAGAAAAGTCATTTAGTTGATCTCTACTACAATACTCGTAAGCCTTAATTTCATGTTTGCCTCTCCTGATCCAATTCCATATCAACATCATTCTGATCATTCTGTCTTAATCATGATACCTGTTTCGTGTCATTGATGGGGGATACATCAAGGCCCTCTTGCGATGAGTCGCTTTCTGTCGACATCAGCAGATCATCTAGGAAGTTGACTTAGAAACACATCTTTGGTACCTTGGTGCTTGCATACATCAATCGCAAGTTTCGTCTCTCTCGGCAACCATTTTACATCAATGGCCTTCGACCGAAAGACTCTGTGTGGTGTTCGACATCAACTCATTTACTCACACCATATGAATTGTATTGGAGTGCCTTGAGAGCCATTAAACTCATTGATGATTTCTTTCTCACATGTTAACGACTTACATCATTGGGCAGTAATCATATGGTGTCTACCATGTTCGACTCAAGCTCATTAGTTCACATGGTTAGACTCATACAATGGTTGGTCACGTGAATGATATAGAAGACCCTAGACTTAGTTTCATCCATCCGGGCTGCGATTTCAGGAGTTATACAAAGATCACAATGTATGGTGGCCATGATGATATAGATAGTCATCCAGTCATGGGTCCACTAGTTGCATCTGTGGATGCGTCTTTTGATCATTATACATGTTATGTTAGCTTATGAGTTGATTATCGGTATGCCTCCCTCAACAACCAAATATGTCATATTGTAAATGTATTCTAACAGATGAAGCTCGTTGGTTATCCTTGATCTCCGACTTGTCACAAGGTAAAAATCACTTCAATCATCAGTCATCATCTTTGACTTTGCGCTTTAGGGGGCATTTTTTTATAGGCCATTTTTTCACATCCAATTAGTGAGCCTCCTAATGAGATTTATCAACATCCTACTCCCCCTTGTAACCATCTTGCACAAAGCCCTAAAGATGTTCCCTTCATCCCCCATAATTTTAGCCTTAAAATGCATCATCTGAGCCAGTTTGAGAACCAACGCTCCATGTATTCTTACTAGGGTGTAATCACCTACAGGTTGCTCCACTGTGGCCTGCATTGGTCACTAGAAAGTTGCTCCCCTTTGCACCCGTGTTGGTTCTATAAATTTGAGAGAATGATTGGGATTCCAAAAGCTTCCCATTCTATGAGTTTCCAAAAGTTGTTTTACCTACTTACCTTTGATAAAACATTCAGATCCTATCCTTCCTTACTTTGGAGTTTTCACTACTTATCCTTTGATCCCATCCCTCCATCAAAGGTGAATATCGAACCTTAGATTGGTAATTGGATAAGAACTCCCAACTTACCCTGCTTCTCTATATATTCCCAGCCTTCTATATGGCTGGGGGTTTGCTTTTGGAGAGTGATTCTAGCCTTATATTGTTTTAATGAGTGGTTATCATCTCATGCATTTAGGGTGATTGGAGGTGCATATTGTGACAAGGAAAGTACAAGTCAACAACTTAGAGGAGCTCTTCTACAAGATCCACTGCAACTTATGGTTGTAATCTCCTTCCATTTATATTAATGCAAAGAATTCATTGTTTTCCTATATGTGATGTTGTTATTTCTTATATTTCAATACCATGTTGATATATTCAATGAAGCATTTATATGATACTGCATATATCTCTAGGCTTGTCTTATCTCACTGTGCAGGTTCTAATTTTGGCTTTCATAGATGGAATTGTAGCTTCCAAGCTAAATAAAGAGTGAGGTGTGCGAAGGATTCTAGGTAGGCCTCTCTCCCTCATTTATTTAATTTAAGGAAAATCATTGTGTTCATTGTCTCTCTATTGTTCTAGGTTAGCCACCAACCTATGAGAGATACTTTTGTCTACAATCGTAAATCTCGTATAACAGTCTAGGTTAGCCACCAACCTAGGAGAGATACTTTTGTCTGCAATCGTCAATCTCGTATAATAGTCTTGGGTAATGGTAATGTTATACTACTAATAAGAAAAACAAAACAAGCTTAAATATAATAGAACGAGAAGGTCATCTGGTAGAAAACGATATAAGTTTGTTTTTGGGAAGATAATGATTTGGCAAAGGTAGTTACAGACTCAAACCCGTACCTAAGTGATTTCCTGTCTTGGAGAACAAAATGAGGTCATAATCTTGAATTTAATAGAGAAAATGATGAAATAATCATTAGGGATACACAGTTATAAAGATAGATTTGATCTCCATAAAAGGAAAATATAACAAGTTTAAGAGTCGGACGAATTACATGCAATATGGGTATAAGTATATATATACATGGGTACATGCATAGGTTCCATAACCCGTATTCTGAATGCAACAAGGAAATAAAACCATTCTTTCCAGGATCAGTAAGTGAAGGAAATAAAATACCATCAGAACATATTGGAGGTAAGAAAAACATATACTGATAAGCATAACCAAAAATCATTTAAGAATTAGGAAATACCAATAATTCTCTTTGATCTGGATTTAAATAGGAATGCAACAAAATACAAATATAACCATAAATACAGAGATGCAACAGAAATAACACTTCATTTCATTAATATCAAACACTGAAATGTGCTTACAAACAGAGTGGAAATAAGGCTTGCACAGGCAATGGTAGCTTATCTCTGAGAAGAGATGTAGCAGGTACATGTATCTGAACTATGTTACAATGGGGCTCAAAGGTCTATTTATTATTGAGAAACAATGGAAAACTCTAAACATCCAAAAACCTAACCCTAGGAGATGAAGTGCCAAAACTATGGGCCCCATTTGGGTAAATTGGTACATCAACTTCCCCGGGCCATAACTTTGGCATACGATCTCCGTTTGGTTATCTTAATACCTCATTTCAAAGATCTCAAAGAGAAGACTAAAAACAGATCGGCAAGCCATTTGAAATCATTTTTGTCTCTTTGTTTTCCCTAAAAACATTGTTTAGGGCCTCAAAATGGCTCTGGAAGTTCACGACCCGAAAAACTCCCAAAAATAGTAAATTGTATTACAATTAAAGAAACCGAAAAACTGAAAGAGAAAATGTTGAGAATCCAAGTGGAATAGAGAAATGACCACCAATATCCGCCTAGATTACTCTTGAATTAAACAAACTTATTTTCAAAAATTATTAATAGATAAACAGGTATAATTCCAGGCATAACAAGCACTGTTAAAGTTTAATAGATAAACAGGTACGCAAATTAATTATTAAGTATAGGTCCCAATGCTAAAGCGAAATGGTCTACTAGTGGAACAGCGAAATGGTCTACTAGTGGAACAGTCGTGTAGGAAGTAATTCTGAGTGTAAGTCATTACATATTAAACTTAAATAATAAAGAGATTCGATCCAAGGGTTCTCGGAAGGCATTTCACTGCAACAAACGCATGGAACCGACCTGTGGCAGTACAATGCACTATTAGCGGACAAAATTTCCTCCATGTTGGAATGATACGCAAGCATGCCAGAGGTCAGTGCTACCTCCGTACCTGTAGGAAACAAAACCTAAGGTAGTGAGGAATTGTTGAATAAAAAGGTAACGATCTACTAATTTACCACCTACTAAGGCAATGCGTTCAACGTGAGTGAGTAACCCTCTTTATTATAGCAAAAAATGCCGTGGAATTAATATTTGCGGTAGACCCTTATATCATAACACATTCCCATACATCATTAATGTTAAATAAAGGCTATATAAAGTACATGAGTCAAGCTAAGATCCATAAAGTGAAGTGATTATATATATATATATGGACAATTTAATGAAACTTGGTGCTAAGTCATGTTAAGATTCGAAGATTCAAACACCGCACTGTAACACTATTTCAAGAAAGGAAAACGTTGATACATAAAATGAACAACCCCAATACTTTGAACTCGTAATATTAATTTCCCTAATTTTTATATTTCTTTGCTTAAGATTTTATTTACCTTTAATTTTGGTTTATTGTTTTATTAATAATGATTTATTTAAAACAAACTATATATATGTATACACGCTTAAGATTTTATTTACCCTTACTCTTCTTAATTTTAGTTTATTGGTTTATTAATAAATATTTATTTAGAATAAATTGATATTATAAATATTTAATTAAATATTTATTTAGAATAAATTGATATTATAAATATTTAATAAAAAAAATTCTTAAATATTTATTTACTTTTATTAATATTCTAATTAATATCATTGATCTATATTATTATTTCATATTATTGAATTTTTTATATTTATTTTTTAATATTAATAATGTGGTCTTAGGATTTATTTATTTATGTATTTATTATTATTATTTAAATTATTGCATATTTAACTCTTAAAATCATAAACCTTTAAAATTGACGTAGGGTATTTTTATTTTATTTTATTTATTTCCTAACAAGTATTTTAGCCTGTAAATATTCTCTCCCGTTTTATTCTTCCTCAATATTATTAACCTTGAAATTTGACTTAGGATATTTTTATTTTATTTTCTTTTCTAATAACTATTTTCTCTCACCTTTGACCTAGTTTCTGAGCTTGTGGGAATTCTCTCCCTTTTTTATTCCCCCTATTAGATCAAATTATCTTCATTTAATTGGTTTGATGATGAACCACATTAGCTGGTTTGAAACACACCGACAATTCAGATGTTTTATGTGATGGATCTGTAAGACAAATCTATGAATAAATCTACTCACAAAAGACTCTATTCATATATTCAAACATTAGTGTATTCAAACTCCGGGTTTTGACAACTTATAGTTTTTCCCATGGTATTCTTCTCTAATGTAGCATATTTAAAAACGTAAATTCCAATGAATTTTCCATTTTCCAAAGAGAAAGATTTTGTTAGAGTTTTTAGTGTCATTTATCTCTGCTCAACCCAAAATGAATGAGTTATGTAAAATTTATACAATACCTTGTTTACTTGGTATCACGTTTAAATTCGGCTAGTGGTTTTTCATAAAACTCCAAGCTTAGACCACGTTGTGTAGCAATAATGATCTTAACAAATCTAAGGGTTGTGTGTCGTTAAATTTCCAACCTCCATGCCCTTGGTCATGTATCACCGATACATTCAACAACTCTTAGTTGAGTCACCAATCCAAGGAAAAAAAACCAAGTGGTCGAAGCAAGCTTATGGCATTAAGGATTTCGAACTGAGGTCTATGATTGTCAGTCACATTATGGAGAGAATTCTCGTTACTTTCACATTGGGACCCCTTAACAATGATCGACAATTATCGATACATAGTAGATCAATTTAAATATGTTCCATATTTTAAATTAATAAAAAATATTTAGAGCATTTTTTAATATATAAATATATATATTTAAAAGAAAATTAAGAAATTCTTTTAATTATAAAATAAGAGAAATTTATGCACACATATCATAATAGCTTTAATAAAAACTAATAATTTAACTAGTTTAGATCCATCTTAATTCTGGATCTAACAAATGCTAAGAGGGATCAAATCTCTTGAGGTTTGCACTTCTTTTAAAGTGAAAATATATTTGATCACTTTAGGTTCTTGGTGGATATGGAGGTTTGCACTTTTTTTAAAGTGAAAATATATTTGATCACTTTAGGCTGTTGGTAGATATGGAGTTAAGATGGACCTAGGCCCGTCTCAAATTTAGTTGTAAATTTAAATTATAAAATTACTGTACATTTAATGTTTTATTTTTTTACTATTCATTTTTATTTTAAAACACAATTATCAATAGCTTCCAGGGTAGTGCAATCAACGATCATCATGCAAATTAAGTGTTGTGTGCAAGAATGCTTGAGGTCCAAATCTCCCCAATTCACCTATGCCTGTGGAAGGGGCTTATATAGACACCTAGGGGTTAAAGTGGTAACAATTGCAATTGACCTTGTATCATTCAAGTATGAGATCACCCAAGTTGTTGATTCCCCTAGTCATACAAAAAAAAACACAATTACCAAAATCATATCACTCAATTTCAATGAAAAAGATAAAAAAAATCAAGTATTCAAAGTCTTTCTAAATATATCTATGCTTCCTTTTATTAAAAAAGGTTAATTCCGAACACTTCAAAAGAAGGTCAACATTGTCTTAGGCTCTTCATTATTTCTAGTTCAATGGCATCTTTGCAATTTAATTATAATAATGAATATATAATATTACGCTGATAGGAATGTCTAGATTTTTAGATTCTGAATTTGATTATTAATAATTCTGAGGTAGATTGTAGGGATTTAACCTTTATAGAATAATCTAGAATATTTTTTAAATTATAAAATTACTGTACATTTAATGTTTTATTTTTTTACTATTCATTTTTATTTTAAAACACAATTATCAATAGCCTCCACGGGCAGCGCAATCAATGATGATTGTGCAAATTAAATGTTGTGTGCAAGAATGGTTGAGGTTCAAATCTTCCCAATTCACCTATGCCTGTGGAAGAGGCTTATATAGACACCTAGGGGTTAAAGTGGCAACAATTGCAATTGACCTTGTATCATTCAAGTATGAGATCACCCAAGTTGTTGATTCCCCTAGTCATACCAAAAAAAAAAACACAATTACCAAAATCATATCACTCAATTTCAATGAAAAAGATAAAAAAAAAATCAAGTATTCAAAGTCTTTCTAAAAATATCTATGCTTCCTTTTATTAAAAAAGGTTAATTCCAACACTTCAAAAGAAGGTCAACATTGTCTTAAGCTCTTCATTATTTCTAGTTCAATGGCATCTTTGCAATTTAATTATAATAATGAATATACAATATTACGCTGATAGGAATGTCTAGATTTTTAGATTTTGAATTTGATTATTAAAAATTCTGAGGTAGATTATAGGGATTTAACCTTTATAGAATAATCTAGAATATTTTTAGTAGTATACACAAATCAAAGACATATTTATTTCCAAAATAGCCATGTTTGTTTTTGTCTTTTTAACTAAATTCATTAAAAATATAGTATATGAACAACTGTATATGAAATGAGTTATAGATTTTTAAACATATGGTATTGATAAACCATGTTATTAATTTATGGTATTATAACAAAACCTATTTAAAAATTAAAAATCTTTATAATAAAATAAAACTAAATATTTACAATTAAAAATTTTATTGCGTTTAATTTATATATTAATTTTTTTATCAATAATAATAATAATTTTATATAAAATTAAAATTTAATTATTTTTTATATTTTTCTAATTTTAATAATTTAAAATAAAATATATAATAAATTATGTTAATATTTATGATAGATTAGTTTTTATTAACATTCACCAATTACCAATCATTTATAAATATTTAAAAATATAAAAATATGGTATTATTATCTAGTAAAACAAATAAGTGTCTCGACATTTTTTTCCCAAAATATATCGTTAAACTGAAATTCCATATTTATTTTCTCCTATTTAATTATGATCTTGATCTTGATTAAATAGCGCAATTTACTATTAAATTTTTACTTTCAGCGATGATGACAGAGCTCTAAGAGTATGACTTGGATTTTGAAGTGATGTCAAAGCCACATATTAACATTTTAATTTTATGTGATTTTGATTTTGAGGTGATGGCTAAGTTCTAGGTTAACATTTTAATTATAGGGTGGAATTTAATTAATCCTTTTGATCTGATTTTAAAAGTAATTTTGATTTTTGATATTCGTAATTGGGTTTTTGATTTCGAAATAATAAAAGTTTTTTTGCGAATATGGATTAATTTTATAATTTATTAAAATAAAAGATAGTTATATATATAGTTATAGTTAAACTAAACACTAAATTGGTGTATAGGATTTTTTTGTTTGTAGGACGAGGGATCCACACTAAATTGATTTATTGATATTTTTTTGTTTGTAGGACAAGGGATCTACTTTCATACAATGATTTGATTGCTAAGTCTATGAAGGCATAGATCCTCTACCGCCTTTGGTTTTGAACCTGTGACTTCTTATGAGGAAACATGTGCTCTTAACCATTAGGCCCACTCAAATTGTATATATAGTTGCAGATAGCAGTTAGTGATGGTTGTTTTCACTATTGGTTTGATCAGTGAGTTATGATAAGTGTTACAGATGAATTTTGCCCACATTAATGAGTTACTTTACATCCAACAAACCTGTCGAGGGTTTGCCTAGATAGGAGGTGTGTGAATAGAGTGTGATATAATGCAAGACAAACAATCCCGAGTATACAAACAAAAGTCAAAACGAAAGTGGAGAACATTACCTTCCTATTGCGAGGAATCCACTCTAGTTGGTGTTCCCAACTTGAAGGAGATCTCACAAAGATCTTATCTCCTACTCCTTCTAAATCCCTGATGACAAACAAGAAACCAAACCACTATTTTCTTTGCAACAAAATATTAGTGCATACATGCATATAAATTCAAATCAAACATGTAAAACATTAAAAAAATACATGAATG
Organism: Pinus tabuliformis; assembly: GCA_031772625.1. Classification (NCBI taxonomy): domain Eukaryota; kingdom Viridiplantae; phylum Streptophyta; class Pinopsida; order Pinales; family Pinaceae; genus Pinus; species Pinus tabuliformis. The sequence continues at coordinate 143,140,904 of CM062806.1, read as the reverse complement.
AAATAAGGAAAGCTCATCACTTTACCTTTATACCAATCAAGTGTGAATAGTTGTACCTTCTAAAGCCTTTGCCCAAGCCACCTCTTCACCTGGACTCACTAGTATCTGGACCTATTCATGCAAGCTTAGTGCATAAGTATATTGTAGTTCAAACTTTCGACAACATTTTGGTATTCTAATTTTTCCTCCCTTTGTGACTTATGTAGAGCTTGCTTATATAGGTTTTTCTCGGGAGTGATCACATTGAACCTAGATACTTTCTTGACCGTGTTTGGTGCTTTGATCCTTATCCACTCTAAGTGATCAAACTTGACCTAATCAACTTTATCCATGCAAAAAAATTTCTCTATTGCTCAAACTCAATGACACTAGGGACTATTAGCTTTCTGTTACTCAAGTTACTTTGGCACAAGGCATTATTAAGCCTAGTGTTGCTTAACTAAAATTGCAAAAGAGCGTTGAAACCTCCAATTTCACCTTTATGGAGTCTTCCACGAATCACTTTTAACACATTGAATTACAAACATTGTCTCTTTCTATGAACCCAAGAAAGTGACTTTTTAAATTATAATAATAAATTTTCACCACATTATATATAATTAATTTAAACATAATTATTTTTTTTATAAATATAATATTAAATATAAATATACAGATAAATATATAAATAATAATTAAAACATAAATTTGAATTTTATTAACCCCGAATGATTACAATCATATAAGCTCATCTTAAATAATAAAAAATTTCAGCTCATCTTAAATAATAAAAAATTTGAGATTCACGGGAATGAGGAGCGCAGCAGGCGACGCTGCAACCTGACCTAGGGTTTCTGCAAACCTGACCTTGGCAGAACTGTCTTTCTGCGTACAGAGGGCAGAAACTGCAGCGTCGACGAGTATACAGAAGCATCCATAAGGTACAAGAAGAATGGAAGCCTCGCAGGGGGAGGGCCAGGAGCCTCCCCCCGATACGGAAAATAGAGAACGGCCTACGACCGACAGAGAGAGGGAACAGGGCAGTAGAGGCAAAGCCACCGACAACGGACGGATGAATGGCAAGGAAACAGAAGCAGAAGCAAGAAGCAAAGCAAGTTCATCAACCTGCAAACCTGTGGCAGTCAATAAACCAAGAGTGGACTTTCCAAGTGAACGCATCAATGCCAGAATACATTACATGAGAGATCATGCGCTAATCGGCAAATTCATTGGCATCTGGCCAACAGAGAGAGCGCTGAGAAGCTGGATAAACACCAAATGGCACCCTAAAGGACACCAATCGCTCCATCTAGGAGCTAAGGGTTTCTTTACTGTGGTTTTCAACTGCCTGGAGGACCACAACAGAATTCTGGATCAGGGTCCGTATTTTTTTAATTCAGCAGGATTATACCTGAAAGGCTGGGTAGAAAGATTTAACCCAAACAAGGAGGATCTGACCTATGCGCCAGTGTGGATAAGGCTTTATTCACTACCGTGGGAATACTGGGAGGAAAAGTCACTGCAAGATATAGGGAACGCCATTGGAGAGTTTGTTAAGATCGCAGAAGAAACAAAGCGATGCAGTTACACATCCTACGCCCGGATCTATGTCTACATGGACCTCAAACAACCACTGCCAGATACGGTAAGCTTCTATCATGAGGATTCTGAATGGAAACAAGTTATAGATTACGAATATGTGCCCTTCAGATGTAGGAAATGCCACGAGATTGGGCATCTTTTTAGAGATTGTCCTCAAAATAAGGCATCTTCTCCTCAAGATAGCGCTGATAATCAAAACACAGATGGATATACTAAGGTTACAAATCGCAGAAGGGGAAACAAGAAAGCTACGGGCAATACCAGAGCAAATCCAGTCAACAAAGCCAAACCCACAACTAGCAACAGATTCGAAGTACTGGATAAGGAGGATGAGCAAGAACAGGAGAAGGAAATGAAGAAAGATAAAGAGATCCATCATGAACAGCCAGGCGAGACATCGAGACAAGGAGGAAAGAAAATCCAAAAGCAAGACAACTTGATTGCCCCAGCCAAAACCCTACCATGGCACAATCAAGGTATGGATGTCGAATATTCGCAGCCACAAGCGATCTCCTTACAGGAGGGAGAGGATCCTTCACAAACACCTCAAATTATGGAAGAAGATCCGGAACCCTTAGATATAGGGGAGCTGGATATTCTGGGCTTGGAACAGGCATGCAAGACAAGAAACTTTGAAAAGATATCAGAAACGCAAGTGGATAACCTGGTTGAAGTGCTGCACAAAGCACAGAAGAAATATTCGCTAGGTGTCCAAATAGGAAGTCCATGGGATGGAAAATTTATCTCAAAGGATACTAAGAAACGAGGTAGGAAATCCACCTTGGAAAGAACTATCAAGATTGGAGAGATTTTAGTGGAGTCAGGGAGGTATGCCAAACTGACCAGGTATTTTAATCCTCACCCCCAAATCTCTCAATGAAGTTAATATCATGGAACATTAGAGGGCTCAACAGCCCCAGGAAAGGTAGATTACTAAAAAATATGTTGATGCAAGAAAAACCAAGCATTCTTTTCTTACAGGAAACGAAATGTGGTTCAGATGTTTTGGAAAAAATAGCAATGAAAGCATGGCCAGGTGGACATGTAATCGCTGTTGATGCGCAGGGAGCTTCGGGAGGATTGGCAATCCTCTGGGATGCGCGAGTCATACAGCTAAACAATATTCAAGCTAACAAAAGCTTCATTCAGGCAAACTTTCACCTCTTAGGCTCTAATACCCATGGGCTAATAACAAATGTTTATTTTCCTCAGGACACAGCACAAAAAACTCAGATCCTGAACACACTATCAGATCTCAGCTCAAATAGAAATCACCCACTGTGGATTGCGGGAGGCGATTTTAATATGATAGCAAGCATAGAAGAAAAACGTGGAGGCAGATACAGAGCAAATACTGAGGGTAATCTTCTCAAATCCTTCATTCAAAATAACTGGCTGGTGGATCTCCCTACAAGAAATGGTCTCTTCACATGGAGTAACAAAAGAGAGGGAGAGCAGCAGATAGCATCGCGCCTTGACCGGTTCCTCATCTCAGATAATGTGGTTCACCTTGGAGGGGAATTCACAGCTTCCATTCTTCCTGTCTCAGGATCAGATCACTGGCCCATCGAACTGCAATGGAATAGGCCAGGTAACAACATCAAACATCCCTTTCGTTTTGAAGAATTCTGGTTCACTCACCCGGACTTTGAGAGGCTAGTTAGATCAACTTGGGTCCACTTCAATCCATCTGAAGGTACCAGGATGGCGAGATTTCAACAAAAGCTTAAACACCTTAAAGGGGTGATTAAAAGATGGAATCATAATACTTTTGGCAACATCTTCACAGAACAAGCTTCTCTCAACTCAGAAATGAAGAAAATTCAGCAAATCATCATCTCTGACGGGCGCACGGAGGAATTAACCAAGCAGGAGCAAGCTTTAGAAACCAAAATCATAGAAAGGGCTAAACAGGAGGAAATATTATGGCGACAGAAATCAAGAATCAGATGGTTAAAAAATGGAGAAAAGAACACCAAATTCTTTCATAAAACCACGGTTCAACGCAGAATGATCAATCACATCTCTCATATCAAAAATGAACAGGGGAATAAAGTTGAAACGCATGAAGGTATGAAAGAGGAATTCCTGAATTACTTTAAGGCGCATCAGGAACCCAATCTTAATAGAATGCCGACCATCAATAAGATCATCAAGAATATCCCAAAGCTAATAACAGAGGAACACAACAGTCTTCTCCTCAAACCCATTAATTTAGCAGAAGTTGAAGAGGCTGTGCGGAACCTGAAGGAAGGCAAAGCGCCAGGTCCGGATGGCTTCACTTCAAATTTTTTTCACAAGTTCTGGGACTTGGTTAAGGAGGAAGTCTGGCAGGTTGTATAGGAATATAGAGCACTCAGATGGATGTATCCTGGATTAAATGCTACCTTCATAGCCTTAATTCCAAAAGGAGATGATTCCAATACCCCAGACAAATATAGACCGATCGCGCTATGTAATATCATATACAAAATAATTTCTAAAGTCATAGCGACAAGATTAAAGCCGCTGCTCCCTCTGATCATCTCGCCCGAGCAATCGGGTTATGTGGAAGGTCGTCAAATAACAGATGGTATCATTTTACCGCATGAGATAATCCACTCCTTAAAGCAAACCAAGAAGCCAGGTATGTTGCTCAAACTAGACTTATCCAAAGCATTCGATAGTCTTAGTTGGGCTTATATTCAAAAAATCCTTTTAGCCTTTGGTTTTGCTCACTCATGGGTAAGATGGATTTTCAACCTTCTATCTTCAACATTCTTTTCTGTCTTAATTAATGGCATTCCATCAGGTACCTACCGGCCCTATAGAGGTATTAGACAAGGTGACCCCTTATCTCCTTTCATTTTTGTCATCATGGCTGAGGGTTTAGGTAGATACATCACCTCTGTTAGACTTTCCCAGCAATTAAGAGGCCTGTCTTTCAATAACTCCTCGGTCTATTCACATCAGCAATTTGTTGATGATAATATGCTTTATGGACATCCTTCAGTGCAAGAAGCTCGTCTCCTAAAATCTATCCTGACAACCTTTTCTGATGCTTCAGGAGCCCTCATAAATCGAGTTAAATCCCAAATCTTCTTCTTTAATACCCCTGTGCCCACTCAGAGATCTATAGAACGAATCTTGGGATTCACTACTGCCTCTCTGCCCTCCAAATATCTAGGTGCCCCTTTAATGGCCTCGGCCCTGAAGCACTCCTCCTGGAAGCAACTCTTGGAAAAACTTGAGGCTCGGCTTACCCTTTGGACTAATCGAGCTCTGAATATGGCCAGCAGAATCGTCCTTATCAAAGCGGTCCTTCAATCCATGCCCCTCTATCTTTTTTCTATCCTAGCCGCCCCAAAATGGGTCCTTAAAGAAATCAAGAATTTGCAGCGCAATTTTCTATGGGGCAGTTCAGGGCAAAACATAAAATGGGCTTTAGTAAAGTGGGATAAAGTATGTCTTCCTAAAATAGCAGGAGGCATGGGATTAAGGGATCCTGAACACAGCAACAGAGCAATGGGAGCAAATATCTGGTGGAGATGGCTTGCCTATCCCAACACTCCATGGGCCTCTCTTTGGATAGCCAAATACACAAGCAACTGTCCTATAGAGGAAAGAATAAGATTGACTGAGCTAAGCACGGGTTCGGTATTGTGGAATTCAGCCTTGCAACAAAGAAGCCTCATACAAGAACACAGTTTTTGGGAAATTAAAAGTGGATCCACTGCGAGATTCTGGGGGGATTCATGGCAACAATTACCAAGGTTAAGAGATATTTTGCAAAATCACCATATTCCAGAACAAGAAATGAATCAACAGGACACAGTCAGACAGTTCTGGAAAACAGGTACCACTCAAGAGCACAGGCATTGGCAAGATGCTACTCAATTTTTATCCAACTGCCCTGAGCAAACGAAACATTACCTCAACACAGAACTCCAAAAAAGGCAAGTCACTATCTCAGAAGGCATGGATATCCTCAGGTGGGGATATGAAGAGAAAGGACACTTCACCACAAAGGAAGCATATAAGATCATCATCCAAGATCAGCTCAACAAAGATAAACTTTGGGAGGTAATTTGGCGCTCTACCAACTGGCCGAAAGTCTCCACGTTCTTATGGCTTCTTTGCCATAATCGTATCCTGACCTGGGATAATCTTAGACGACGAGGCTTCTCAGGACCTTCTATATGCCTAATGTGTATGGAGGAGGAGGAAACTGCTATTCATTTGATGCAAACCTGCCATGTTAGCAGAAAACTCTGGGAGAAGGCAGTTTTTCGCAGTAAAAAAGAAGGCAGAGTACAGGGAGACATTAAAGCGACTATATGTAAATGGGATCACCCGCCTTATCAAAGCAACTTCCTCAACGCTCTCTGGCAACTAATCCCAGGACTACTAATGTGGAATTTATGGAAAGAGCGTAATAGAAGAATCTTCAAAAATCACTCTTTGTCGCTAGAGAAAATATGGTCCAAACTTCATCAGAATCTAGTGGAAACTCTGTTAACTAGAGAATGGCATGCAGAAGACTTCCCCACTACACCTCAGGAGAAAACAATATGGGATAATTGGAGCATTCAGATAAATCAAACAACCGCTGGGGCAAAGAACCGCACAGTGCAGGGATCAGAGTTGAATACTTGGACTCCACCTCCCATCAATATGTTCCAGCTCAACTTTGATGGTGCTTCTAAAGGGAATCCAGGAAAGGCAGGATATGGAGGTGTCTTCAGGGATCACAATGGCAATCCTCAATGTATATTCATGAGATCAATCGGATGGGACACAAACAACTCCGCAGAATTGGAGGGTCTATGGAGAGGTCTTAAAATAGCTCAAAGAAATGGTTTTTTCCCTCTCATAGTTGAAGGGGATTCCCAAATCATAATCAGAATGCTCACTAAAATGATGCACGGTACTCCAGCTCATAAAGTAAGTAAAAGTTGGCGAATGGCTCAAAGGTTAGAGTTAATCTACAATTGGCTGGTTCAGCATCAAGCTATTTCCTGCAAACATATCAGGAGGGAAGGCAATAAGCTTGCTAACTATCTTGCCAACCTTGGGGTGGAAGCCCAAAATGGTCACTTTGAAGGCCCTATCTCTAATCTTGATTCAGAGAACCAGTTAGTCAAACTTCAGGAGATTGTCATTAGTGACAAAGCTCAGATCAAAAGATCCCACCCGGATGCGGGTGCTTCCTCCAGGTTACAATGACTTGCCGCACTGAACCGACAGCTGGCTTCATCGCTGGCAGCAGGGCGTACTGCTTGGTACAGGAGGCAGTTATGTTTTATAGGCTCAAGGTGGTAGCATTTAGTATGGAGCTCTCTCGAAATTTGTTAGAGTTAAACCCAAGCATGGCAACCAGGATGGCGCATGGGCTCTGGGTACTGCAACCGAGTCACAGCATTTATGGTCCAGCGATCTTTAATACCATGCCGGGTCTGCCTTGGAGCATAGTCATTTGTGTTTGGAGCGGGAGACGTCGGAAGGTTCACAGAGCTCCCTCTGTTCTGGTTTATTGGCACCTCATTTGCCTACAGTCGTTTTCTGCGCCCGCTTGCAAAATGCGAAGGCGTGGCGTTCCTCGGCGAGGTAGCAACTATGGTAACAGGGGGGGTCGTGCTCATCCTGCACCCCCGGTTGTCAATCCTATTTCTTCAATTCCGCCACCTCCTCTGTCGCCTGAATCTGAGAGGGCTCGTCCGAATAGCTCGTTTCAGGCTTCTAGCTTTTCTTTTCAGAGTGAGGTCAACAAGCCTATTATTACTGTCAATTTCACTATTTCGGTTGCTGAAGTAGAAGGCAGTCCCTCCAGCTCTGCTCCCTCTGAGAATGAACCTTCTCATGATGAAGGCATACTGCTTGGGGATTTATCCGGGCGGGTTTATCGCACGGACCGTCAGCACGATGTTCCTGACCGTCAGCATGATGCTCCTGAACAAACTCGGCATATGAATCCAGTTCAGGAAGGCGCTCAGCATCAGAGTCCGAACTCAACTCCAGCTCAGGTTAATGCTCCTCCTTGTGGTCCCTCTCGCAGACACTCTGGATTCCTGCACCTGGTCACCCATCCCAACGGTGAGCCAGTCCTGGATGAAGAAGGCTATGTCACCTGGGTACCATCCCCCAGTCCGGAAAGGGAGGAAGCGCCACCGTCCCCGAATCATGCTGGTTCTGCTCAGTAATTTCTGGCCGGGTGGCCATCCTGCTCTTATTTTTTGTCTTTTTGCTCTTACAGCTCTGGATAGGAAGTCAAAAGTTGATGTCTGGTTCACTCTGTCTTTTAATTTTGTCAATATCGGAGAATTTTTGCTTCGGGTTGTTAATGTAGGTCTAGAAATCCATAAGCATGCTACATCCTGTCTGCAGGACCTCTATGTATTTTTGACTGAAAGGATCTATTGCAAAATCCATGCTTTTACAGCTGAGGATTGGCTGAGGCCTCCTCTCGAATTGTAACCTCTATGTACATATTTTTACGTTTTTAATAGAATTAGCTTTTACCGAGAAAAAAAAAATAATAAAAAATTTCATCATTTTAATATTCGACATATTTAGATTTAATATATTAATTTTAAAATTTAAATATAAAAATAAAAATTCATTTTATTGAAATGTTGAAGTTCATGTTTCAAATGTAACTTCATATTTTTTTTGTCTGACGTGATAAAAGAACTTAAACAAAATAAACTTTTAATTTTTTTCTTCTAGGTAGTGTAAATGTAATTTTATGTTTATTTTATTCGAAGGAAATGATAAAGTTGAATGTTAAATTTTTTCAATATGAAGCGGTGAAGTTTAATGATAAATTTTGATTCTGAAGAAATGACAAAGTTATAGTCTAAGCTCATATAAATTTATATTATTAAGCTTTTGGTTTTAGATTAATGAAATTTAAAATTTAATTTTGAAACAATGGAAAAATTATGCACCAAACTCACATATAATTTTATGCTTAGCACTTACCCATATTCTTTGAAGTTTCAATATTTGTGTGATTGATAGTTATTAGGCTTCCGGATTTTTAGAATCACTTTGTATTGATTTTGATTGTGAGATGGTGATTTAAAGTTATGCTTTTTTGAGTTGGTGAGGATGACTTTGTATTGGTTTTGATTATGAGATAGTGATTTAAAATTATGTTTTTTTGAGTTGGTGAAGACCATGACTCAAATGTAACTCCATTCTCATTTTTTTCATTGCGAATTGGTTTTGACTTTGAAGTGGTGAAGCTCACGCGCTAAATGTAACTTAGTGCATAGGATTTGATTTTTGAAGTGGTGAAGCTCATATGCTAAATGGAACTTAGTGCATAGGATTTGATTTTGAAAGGGGAAATTGATAGCAAAAATATAACTCCATTCTTATTATCCATCCACCTTTTCATAATTGTTGTTTAAGTTTTGATTTTGCAAGTGATTAAGCTCATGGTTAAAACATAACTCAATGCATAAGTCTTGGTTTTTATATAAGTTCTTATATAAGAAATCTCACATCTCAAATATAATTTTATTGTTAGTAATAAGAATCACATTTTATAACTCGCTATGAGAAAAGTTATCATGAGGATGTGAGTATAGTGTTGATGTGACATATTAACCAAATATATTATTTACATAGTATAATTATAATAACTATAAAAATAAAAGTGAGCATACTATTATCATAAAAGAGAAAAATATGATCATTATACACTTGCTTAAATCTATCAAACATCAATATAGATCAAATTTTTGGAGGTCCAAATATTTTTTAGAATGGAAAAATTCTAGAGAAAGTTTACACTTTTAGAAAATTGACTCTTCTCAATGCTTAATATACTAACTATTAAACAACCCAATTTTGACAATTACTAAATATATTTTTGTTTTAATAATGAAATTTACATTTCAAATCTAACTTCATATTTATTAAACATTTATATTTTTTCTATCACTTAACTTTATAACTCTATACTCAAACACTTATAATCTTATTACGATATCCATATCCATTAAATAATTCTAAGTTTTTTTTTTTTTAAATAACAAAACTTAAACTACATAAAATAACAAAACTCAAACTACATAAGCCAAGTCCGCACTTTTACAATTCTACAACAAGAAAAATGCTTACATCAACAAAACTACCACATAAAGTAGCAAAACTCAAACCACATGAACCCACTCCATACTTATTAGCTACCCAAAGTCTGAAAGGTCTACATCACCCACACAACCTCTGCCAACCTTCAATCCACAATCAAAATAAAAATAGAAGAATAAAACTTTCTCATTAAACTTTTATATGCATAATATTATTGAATGAAATTATTATTAGAGTGCAGTCTAACTAATATATGAAATAACTTTTTTTATATAATTTAAAACAATAGTATGATTTTTTTGTTGTTGTTTAAAATAGATTTTTGAATATATAAATAAATTCAATGCCTACCTTCCAACTTTGCAAAATAAATTACTTCAACTCTAATTTAAAAAAAACTTTAACAAATTTTAATTTTAAACTATACGTATCGTTGGTAGTATTATTATATTTTAGAAGAGAAGGATCTCTTATGGGTGTGGTCCCTTGTTCGTTATCTCCACCGTTGGGCACACACCACTTCCCTCTCCACATTACTGCAACAATTTCGGCACATAGTTAATAGTTACAGCTTAACAGCAAATCTGTACTAAGCGGGCGCTGCCAGTTTGTAGCTTGTGGGTTAAATGATGACATGACTCAGGAGGAATAAGGGTGGCGGATGATTTTTCTGAATGACTCTGTATGCAAATCATTCCATTCGGCCATCTGTGGTTCTCATTTAATGTAACCGTGCTTGAATGACAGATGCAGCCCTTCTTCTCTGCCACACCAATGGCTATTGGCATGCAAGTTTTTCCACTTCCAGCAAGTACTAACTTGTTTACAGCCACAAGCCTTATCCTCTTATAGGTCCATGTTCATGTTTTAGCAGTGCAGCCAAATAAATGTTTGTCCTGAAAGCTTCCATCGACCAAACCAGTGGGCAATGTCTTTTTTGGAAGAATTTTCTATTTTCCTGTCGAGATCACATCACGAGATATCAGAGTTGAATTTACTCTGAATTTACATCAAGAAAAAAGGAAAGAAACGGTGCGAATGATGCAATACCAGACTGTGAATATATAGTAATTGTAACTTAAGTCAATTTCTGCAATTTTTCCTGTAAACTGTATCCTTGAAAAGAGAGAGCACGGGAGCAAACGATTATTTTTGGAATGTGGTCAGTTCATTAGTTTGTTTAATTCACGAGAAATTAGAATGATAGAAGGCTTGCTGCAGTCTGCAGTTTTCAGTTTTGGAGGGCCGTTGTAGTTTTTGATGGCATTGATAAAAATGGAAAAAAACAAAAAAAAAATTAGATATAGCAGATGAGATTGATGGGAAGGAAGTTGGATTGATCAGAATCAGAGCTGTACTATGCTTTGTTGATTCAAGATTAATATAATCACCCGTTAACCGATTAGACTAAACCTAAGCCAGTGTTAAAAATGATAACTACAACCAGCACACCGATGATGTGTGTTTGATATAGGTTGATTCGACATAAACCTGCAACTAATGGAAGGTTTAAAGGATTTGCACTATAATATTAGTGTTTTAAAATTGAGCATTTTATGAGTTGAATTATGATGAGTTTTTTTTCCTGGATTTGTTATATAAGTAGTTCAAGTGCTGATTTTTTGAACTATCTGAGTGTGGTCTGAGTGTGGTCCATTTTAAGGACAAAAGATATTTATGGTTTGAAACCTCTGCACTAAAATTATTTATGTGATAGATTTAGGAAAAAAAACTCATTAATCTCAATGTTAGTATTAGGAGCTAGATCATTAGGATTCTACATAGATTGACTCATCAATATTAGTATTAGGAGCTAGATCATTAGGTTTCTATATGGGTTCTCTAAAAACATCAACATGAATTAGGACTTCTAATTTGCCGTTTAATATATATATATATATATATATATATATATTAAAAGAAGTTTAAATATAGTAAATATAAGGAGTAGAGAAAACTGCAACTTGGTATAATATCCTAGTGTCATGTAAAGAGTGTGGATACATGGTATCACATGATAATATGGGATATTAGGTATCTAGGGGATATTATATAGAGTTGATATTGTTTTTTTGGTCCTGGAGAAAGACCTGAAATTATGCTTGATTGACTAAGAACTCATTTTCCTTGAATATAAAGAAATAGGGTTATGGCCAAATACCTACAGTTATGTGGCATAGAAGTAGGGAAACTCTGCATGATTTTATGTAGTGATGTGTAGTGTTGAATTCCTTGATAACAATGATGAGCTAGCCTGCACTTATGAATCATATAGAATGATGGTTGTCCTCGCTCTTAGTTGACAACTAAGTTATGATAGGTTTTTGCTACTTTTCGAAAATGATAAAAAAGAAAGGTAATATGTGTATATTAATCAAGTTGAATTACTTTTTGGTCCTAGAGTAAGACCTAAAATTACTTTTGATTGAATAAGAACTCATTAAGACCTAAAAGTACTTTTAATTGGCTGTGAGTTCATCTTCCTTGGATGTAAGGAAATAGGTTAACGACACAAGACCTAGAGACATCTAGCAAGAATGGAAGTCTACCCCCTTATTGTTGATTTTGAAGCTTAGTGACAAATTCCAACCATTGGACTAAATTTCTCTTTTTGAGAGGACCAAATTTGATGTTTGAAACATTTGATTTGGACAAGGGAGAGTTTATTTTTGAAGTGAAGCCCATAGGTACGTAAATTGTCAAGGTCGGCCTAAGGAAAAATTTGCCCTCCTCTAACTCTTACAAATACAAGTGACCTCAAGCTCATTTTGACATCATCACATCACATTCTTCTTCTCTCTCTCGATTCTATTAGTTCATACAGGTTTGAGGTAGCCTTATTCTCTTCACATGTGTGAGGTTCTCTTAGGCATCTTTGACTTTTTCTGCATTGATTTTTCTGTTGGATGTTTTGGCATCAGTTTGACCGAGTTTGACTCCTCCATTTGACTGGAAAAGATCCAATTTATTTAGGCTGAATTCATTGGCACACAAACCAAAATTTTCTGGGTTGTTTGACTTGTGTTGACGGTAGGAAATTATAGATTTGGACTGCATACCTTCCCTCTCATTTGACTGAGTTGGACTATATTTTTGACTATCGTTTTGGGTTGACTTTGACCAACAATTGAGGCCAAAGTTGACTAATGTTGACCGAGCTTTTGAAGGGTTGTTTGATTGTTGACTAAAGGACTAGTTAAGGAAAACTGGCTATTGTTGACTTGAACATATTTGTAGCTACTAGCATATGGGATACATGATACATGATATCACATGAATTTTGCTAGCATATGGGATATTGGTGTTGGAAATAATACTGAGAGGGGGGATGAATCAGTATTACTAAATTCTTTTCAATTAATTTCTTCTTCAGATATTGATCATTAGTTTGTATGTCAGTACCATATAATAATGAGCAAGAACAAGAAAAACAGATAATCACACCAAAGAACACCATATATAAGGTGGAAACCCAATGTGGGTGAAAACCACCTGCTGCAATATGTCTCTATCTTCTTTCAATTAGAAACTTCTTTTACTATGATTTTGTACTGGTGCAGTCCTTTACCAGTACGCAGGCTGCAACCTGCAGAGAGCTACAACCCTCTCTCGTTTTCTAGTCTCCCCTGGAAGGGAGCTACAACCCCCTTAGCTCTTTTACTTTTTAAGGACCACGTTTCATTAATTTTCAGACTGGATCCAAGAAGATCTAATAATCATCAAGTACATGCGAATCACCCAATCTCCTTATACAATCAACCAATGAATCACCCAACTTCTCAGAATGCTGTAAACAGAAAAGTAATACTAGAAATCTAAACCTAGAACTTTGCAGCAATAGATAAAAGAAAGCCAACAAATGTTTCAAGATAGGTCCGCAACTTCACCAATAGAGGCATGCGAATGTTCGTAGCTCTTCTGTGTCTAAAATTCGCAGATCCGCCCTGGTCGGTCTTCTGTTCTACGTATCTCCGCACCTCCTCCTTCTGCTGCCCTGCGTACCTCTGCTCAGATCCACACCTGCACTGTCTGCCTGACAGCGTACCTCTGCAACTGGTTCTTCTGTTTCCCTGTGTACCTCCGCACTGTGCCTTCTTCTGAGCTGCGTACCTTGCACCTGCGCCTTCTGCTGAACTACGGATCCCCGCACCTACGCCTTCTCCTGCGCTGCGGACCCCTGCACTCACGCCGTGGATCGCCTGCGAACCTCTGATTAGGGCCAAATTAACAGTCCTCCAATGTGCCACAGACAGTCAGATCCACAGATCTAATCATGCGCCCGAGAGATCACGACCTATCAATAGATTCACCTTCAATTTCACCTTGATTTAGATCTAGCCTTTAAAACCGATTACCAAAATTTCAGATCTTAAGATATTCAATTTTTCATAAGTATATAGCCAAGTGATCTCCTTTCCTTTTTATAGGCAAGCCCTTATTCAAACCATGGGACAAAACCATCGAAAACCAATACAAGGATACAAACCGGGATTCAATAATTTAGATCCTATACCACGGCCAAAACCATAGGATCAAGAACGACAGGCTAAATACCAAGGGCCAAACATAAGAAACCCCACGTGAGGGCGCTTCTCTGCATTGGAGTGAGTGAACTGAGGGACCACACCTTCTGAACGGAGAACCTGCGGGTATGACCACACTTCTTGGTCAGCGTACCTGCGGGTCCGCACCTTATGAACGGGGCACCTGCGAACCCCTTATTTTCCATCATTTTGAGAGCCTGAATAGATTTTTGTCACTTGAGTGAGTTCCCATCAAGTACAACACATGTGCCATAGCGCCAAACCTGAATCATAATGCCAACAATCTCCCCCTTTGGACTTGATGGCAACCTCAAGATCCTCAATGTCATTCTCCGCCTTTGACATCAAGGGCAAAGGGTTCTGCTCCCCCTGAAAACATGCTTAAGTCTTTGCTCTGCTGATCATGCTCCCCCTGACTATAGACCAGATATGCAAAATAAAAAAAAAATTCTTCAAGAAGAACCATAATCCACCATACACCATAAATGACCGTGAAAGAGATAGAGACATATTGCAACCATATTCAGATCAACGTCCATGTTCTCCTTCTATGCTACCATAATGCCAACAATGCATTATATATGCTCCCCCTGACCCTGTGCCATTCGAACTCTGACCAATCCATAACCCAGCAAATGTATGCGTATACCCCATATGAACTCGCGTACAACCAACAATCTCTGAAACAGATGAGATTCAACAACAAGATGATGCATCAACTACCCCCAGCTTTTGCTTGAGGTATTCAAAGGTCTCCCTGGGCAATGGTTTGGTGAGTATATCAGCAACCTGTTCCTTAGAAGGAACATACTCCAACTTGACCTTTTGTTCAAGCACTTGTTCCCTAAGAAAGTGATACTTGATCGGTATATGCTTGGTCTTTGAATGCATGACTCGGTTCTTTGAAATGCTGATTACACTTGTATTATCACATAAGATGGAGATAGGTGGTGTACAAGTGATTTGAAAATCCTGCAAGGTCTACATCATCCAAAGAAGTTGAGTGCAACAAGATGCAACAGCCACATATTCCGCTTCAGTTGTAGATAAAGCAATCGAAATCTGTTTCTTGTTGAACCAAGATACTAATCTGGAACCCATAAAGAATGCACCAACACTTGTGCTCTTCCTGTCATCCACGCTTCCAGCCCAATCTACATCTGTATAAGCATGAAGTGTGAGATCTGTATCTCTGGGATACCATAAGCCATAGTTTTGAGTTCCTTGAAGATACTTGAAAATTCTCTTCACTGCCTGAAGATGAGTTTCCTTTGGATTTGCCTGAAATCTTCCAACTATTCCCACTACATGCATGATGTCTGGTCGGGTACCTGTCAAATAAAGTAGACTTCCAATCATAGATCTATAGGTTGGCTGATGTACTGCTGCTGATTCATCATTTGCACTGAGGCTGCATCCTGTAACCATGGGGGTACATACTGGTTTTGCATCTTCCATGCCATACTTCTTCAAAATCTGCTTGAGGTACTTGGTTTGAGACAAAAAGATACCGCCTTCATTTTGTTGGATTTGTAGACCAAGAAAATATGTCAGCTCTCCAAGCAAAGACATTTCGAATTCTTTCTGCATCACCAAGGCAAAGCTTTGACTCATGGCTTCTTCATTGCTGCCAAAGATAATATCATCTACATACACAACAAGTATTAGCAATTTGTCATTTTCAATTTTTATATAAAGATTGCTATCTGCTGATCCTTTTGAAAAACCTTGTTGATGAAGATATTTGTCCAAATGGTAGTACCAAGCCCTTGGAGCCTGTTTAAGACCATAGAGAGCCTTTTTCAATCTGCATACAAGATTTGGATCATTCCCAAGAATGAAACCATCTGGATGCTCAATATATATTTCTTCTTCTAAGTCTCCATTCAAAAAGGCTGATTTCACGTCCATTTGAAATACTTTGAATTTCTGAAATCTTGAGAGAGCAAGGAACATTCGAATGGCCTCAAGTCTTGCAACTGGAGCAAAAGTTTCTTCAAAGTCTATTCCTTCTTGTTGAGCATACCCTTTACAAACAAGTCTGGCCTTGTTTCTAATTACTTCCCCATTTTCATTCAACTTATTTTTGAAGACCCATTTTGTCCCTATGACATTCTTATCTTTTGGTCTAGGAACCAACTCCCAAGTGTTGTTCTTTTCGATCTGCTCAAGTTCTTCATCCATTGCCTTGACCCAACATTCATCTTTGCATGCCTCTCTTACATTTTGTGGTTCAGTGGAGGAGAGTAATGACAAATAGCTTGAAGCTTCTGCAATTGTTCTTCTTGTTTGTACGCCTGCCTCCTTTTGCCCCAAGATTTGAGATTCTGGATGATTCTTTTGAACATACCTAGATGGAGTCTTCTCTTCTATCCTTGTCTATTCCTCTGGCGCTTCTTGAGGTTCTTCTTCATCTTCAGTCTGATTTGGAGGGTAGTCTTCATCCTCTTCGATATTTTCATAATTTACTTGCCTAGGAATGTATCCTTTTTCATCAACCACTACATCAATGCTGTCAACAATTCTTCCAAGTCTTTTATTGTAACACTTATATGCTTTGCTGTGGGGAGAATAACCAAGGAGAATTCCTTCATCTTCTCTAGGTTCAAGTTTGCCAAGCTGTTCATCATTATTCTTAATATAGCATTTGCTTCCAAAAATTTTGAAATGCTTTATCGAAGGAATCTCACCATACCAGAGGTCATGAGGAGTTTGAGTTTTGTTCACTCGGACATTTGTTTTGTTGAGAATAACAACTGCAGCAAATGCAGCTTCACCCCAGAAGGTTGCAGGAGTTCCAGACTCATCAAGCATAGCACGAGCCATTTGTTGAACCGTTTTGTTCATCCTTTCCACCACTCCATTTTGCTGAGGAGTCCTAGCTGTAGAGAATTCCCTTCTTATTCCATGTTCTTCACGGAAATCGAAAAATTCATTTGAGGTAAACCCCCCACCTCTGTTAGACCTGAGGCACTTAATTTTGTGATCTGATTCATTTTGAGCCAAGGCTTTGAAAGATTTGAATTTTTCGAATGATTCGTCCTTGTGTTTCATAAGTCCCAACCAAACCATCCTGGAGAAGTCGTCAATGAATAATATAAAGTATTCTTCTCCTCGAGGTGACCTTATCCTAAATGGACGACATACATCTGTATGGACTAGTTCAAGAGGCTTGCTGGCTGATCCTTCCTTCTTAGGGAAGTTAGTTCTGGTTTGCTTACCAAACTGACATGATTTGCATATGGTGTTGTCTGTAATTTTGATATCTGGAAGACCACGAATTGGCTGGTATTTGCATACTTTCCTTATTTGTGAAAAACTTAGATGCCCCAACCTCCGGTGTCATAACCAGTGTTCATCATCCTTGCTCAAATAGCATTGTTGTTGTCCTTCTTCAAATATGTATAGATTATTTGGAGTTCTCATACCTTTGATCACTGTTTTTCCTGTATCAAGATCACGAACACTACATCCATTTGATCGAAATATTACCTCGGTTCCTTGATCGCACATCTGAATGACGCTCAGTAGATCATGCTTCAAGCCATCAACATACAAAACAATTCCAGCTTTGAACTTTTCTTTCAATTGAGTAGTGCCTTTTCCTTTTATGGCTGCAGGGGTATCATTTCCAAAAGAAACTTTCTTTCCCTTTTCTAAAGCACTATATGATTCAAGTTTTTCTTTATCACCTGTCATATGCTTCGAACATCTGTTGTCGATGTACCATTGATTTTCCTGTCCTTCTGCATAAAAAGCTATCCCACATCTTTCTGGTTGTGGTTCCTTTATTCTCCATGTTCTAGTACTTGAGGCTTGTTCCTTTGTCTACCAAAACCTGCCCCTGCATTCAGAATCTTCATGACCAAAGTTATTACAAATAGAACATTCAATTTCATTTTTAAGGGCCGAAAAGTTGTTATAAGTCCTTTTCGTGATCCCAGTCATATTTCTTTGTTTTTGAGCTTCTCTAGTCATGATTGTTTTACAGGCAACACATTGAGCTGCTTTGTGGCCAAAGTTATGGCAAGAGAAACATTGGCCATTGAAGAAACTTCTGTGATTATCAACTCTACCTGCCAAACGATTGTAGTTTCTATTTTCATCCATTCTTGAGGCAAATTGAGAAGATTTTACCCGTGGCTGGTTGTAGCTTTTGTTCATCCTTAAGGCGGATTGCCCCTGATTTACTTGGTAGTCTTTGTTTATTCTTGATGTAATTCGTCCCTGTTTTACCTGGTGATCTCCATTGGGATTTTTCTCATTCCTTCTTGCTACATTGAGATAACTCTTTGAGGTGGATGCTTGAGATGTTTCTCCATTATACCCCAGACCTGTCTTGATTAGTGGAGAACGCTGTACATTGATAATCTCATCCAGAGTTTCAGATCCTTTAACAAATTTAAGATTAAGAGCCTTTGTTTTCTCAATTTCTTTTCTAAGGCCAACAATTTCACATTCTAACTTCTCAAGAAATTTTTCTTTTTCATCAAGTTGGAATTGCAGAGTATCAATGATCACATTCTTTTCTTCTAAACATGTTTTGAGTCTAGAAATCTCTTCATAAAAGCCATCCACATCTATAGCATCCATGTAATCATCATATTCAAAAGCCATTAAAAGTTCATAGTCATTACCTCGTTCATCTTCATCACTATTTGAAAGTCCATCACTGTCTTCATGAGTGTAATAGCTTTTATTATTTGCATTATGTTTCTTGTTCCATCTAACAGGTTCCTTCCCCTTGTCAATCTTATCCTTATGAGGACATTTTGCAGCATAGTGACCTAATCTTCCACAAGAAAAACATTTGAAAGGTAACTTACCTCTGAATCTTCCAGTACCCCGTTGAAGATTTCTGACAAAATTTGATTCTTCTTCTTCTCCTGACTCATAGTACTCTCCTTTGCCTGAAGCCTTGAAGGCAACTTCTCTTCTGTTTGATGGACCTCCTTTCCTCATTTCATAAGCAGTTAGAATTCTATGCAGCTGTGACATTTTAAGGTTTTGTAGATTCTCATTTTCTTCTATTGCAGAAACTTTAGATTCAAACCTAGGGGACAAAGATCTTAGAACTTTTTCAACCACAACAGCCTCTTTTGTTTCTTCACCCAATTTTTTCATACAATTAATAATATCATCTACACGAAGAAAATAGTTAGCCACACTTTCATCATTGTACATTCTGAGATTTTCATACTGAATTCTGAGGGTTTGAAGTTTTGCTCGTTTTACCTGATCATCTCCTTCATAGCTCAGAACAATCTTGTCCCATATTTCTTTTGTAGATTTATACTGCATAACCTTGACAAATTCTGATTGAGATAGACATCCTAATAAAGTATTGACCGCCTTTGCATTTTTTTCATATTTCTTCTTCTCAGCCGGATCTGTAGGAGTTGCTGATGGAAAAGTATACCCTGTATCTATGATGTCCCAGACTTCTGTACCTAGAGATTGAAGATAGGCAGTAACTCTTACCTTCCAATATACGAAGTTTGTCCCATCAAAAATTGGTGTCCTGATTGATGCTTCCCTCTCGTAGTTGCTCATGATGATAGATCTTCCTTCAAGCGATCAAGCTTCTTCAGAAGGACCTGATCTGATACCAATTGTTTGAAATAATACTGAGAGGGGGGGTGAATCAAATTATTAAATTCTTTTCAATTAATTTCTTCTTCAGATATTGATCATTAGTTTGTATGTCAGTACCATATAATAATGAGCAAGAACAAGAAAAACAGATAATCACACCAAAGAACACCAGATATAAGGTGGAAACCCAATGCGGGTGAAAACCACTTGCTGCAATATGTCTCTATCTTCTTTCAATTAGAAACTTCTTTTACAATGATTTTGTATTGGTGTAGTACTTTACTATTACGCAGGCTGCAGCCTGTAGAGAGCTACAACCCTCTCTCGTTTTCCAGTCTCTCCTGGAAGGGAGCTACAACCCCCTTAGCTCTTTTACTTCTTTAAGGACCACGTTTCATTAATTTTCAGACTGGATCCAAGAAGATCAAATAATCATCAAGTACATGCGAATCACCCAATCTCCTTATACAATCAACCAATGAATCACCCAACTTCTCAGAATGCTGTAAACAGAAAAGTAATACCAGAAATCTAAACCCAGAACTCTGCAGCAATAGATAAAAGATAGCCAACAAATGTTTCAAGATAGGTCCGCAACTTCACCAATAGAGGCATGTGAATGTCCGCAGCTCTTCTGTGTCTAAACTGCACAGATCCACCCTGGTCGGTCTTCTGCTCTGCGTATCTCCACACCTCCTACTTCTGCTGCCCTGCATACCTCTGCTCAGATCCACACCTGCATTGTCTGCCTGACAGCATACCTCTGCAACTGATTCTTCTGTTTCCCTGCGTACCTCTACACTGTGCCTTCTTCTGAGTTGTGTACCTCGCACCTGCGCCTTCTGCTGCACTGCGGATCCCCGCACCTGCGCCTTCTCCTGCGCTGCGGACCCCCGCACTCACACCGTGGATCGCCTGCGAACCTTTGATTAGGGCCAAATTAACAGTCCTCCAATGTGCCACAGACAGTCAGATCCATAGAACTAATCATGCGCCCGACAGATCACGACCTATCAATAGATTCGCCTTCAATTTCACCTTGATTTAGATCTAGCCTTTAAAACTTATTACCAAAATTTCAGATCTTAAGATATTCAATTTTTCACAAGTATATAGCCAAGTGATCTCCTTTCCTTTTTATAGGCAAGCCCTTATTCAAACCATGGGACAAAACCATCGAAAACCAATACAAGGGATCCAAACCAGGATTCAATAATTTAGATCCTATACCACGGGCCAAAACCATAGGATCAAGAAAGACAGGCTAAATACCAAGGGCCAAACATAAGAAACCCCACGTGAGCGCGCTTCTCTGCATTGGAGAGAGTGAATTGAGGGACCGCACCTTCTGAACGGAGAACCTGCGGGTATGACCGCACTTCTTGGTCGGCATACCTGGGGGTCTGCACCTTATGAACAGGGCACGTGTGAACCCCTTATTTTCCATCATTTTGAGAGCCTGAATAGAGTTTTGTCACTTGAGTGAGTTGCCATCAAGTACAACACCTGTGCCATAGTGCCAAACTTGAATCATAATGCCAACAATTGGGTATCTAGGGGATAATATAGGGAGTTTAAATTATCTTTTTTGTCCTAGAGAAAGACCTAAAATTATGGTTGATTGACTAAAAGATCATTTTCCTTGAATATAAAGAAATAGGGTTATTGTTGAAGACCTAGAGGTATGTGCAATGGAAGTAGGGAAACTTTGTCTCATTTTATGTAGTGTTGTGTAGTGTTGATTTCTTTAATAACAATGATGAGATAGGCTGCGTTTATCAATCATAAAGAATGATGGTTGTCCTCATAGGTTTTTTCCACCTTCGAAAAAAGGATAAAAAATAGGTAGTGGATGTATACTAATTAGGTTGAATTTCCTTTTGGTCCTAGAGTAAGACCTAAAATTACTTTCGATTGGATATGAGTTCATCTTCCTTGGATATAAATAGGTTAATGACAAAATACCTAGACACATCTAGTAGGAGTGGAATTCTACCTCCTTGTAGACTACGAGCAAACAATTTCAAGTGGCATGGTTTTCCTTGAATAATAGTGATGAGTTAGCCAACATTTGTAGATAACAATTAGTGATGGCTGTCCTCATTGTTAGCTGACAATTGAATTAAGATAGATTCTTCCAAATTCAAATAAAGTGTAGATATGTATCAAAGTTTCATTAGTTATTATGAGTAAAGGGAAAACATAAATCTAGTGTAGAGTGCAGGGTTTGGTGATATAACAACATGGAAAATGCTCTCTTTATAATAAATGCAAGAATAACATTTTACAAGGAAACCGTATTAGTGATAGTGGAAGCTAGTACTACAACAAATTGAATTTTTTTGTAGACCAAAAGTTGAATGATAGGTGAGGGTATCAAGATGCTAAATTGGAAGTGTTAACAATGGGATTTGATTTCTTCAAAATTTAATCAATGCCTATAATTCTTTGTTCATGTGCATATTATTTGATGGATTGGTTGGTTGGTCTGCCAAGGCGTCATTAATGGTTTATTGTGGCAAAAAACAACCTCCCCTATTTTAAACTTAGTCATAATAAAATGGGGACCCTTTTTCTTTATTTTTATTTTTTTTTAATTTTATGAACTAAACTCTTTAATGTATAAATGTTAAGAAATTTGCTATTGCTATTGAAATCAAATTGAAATCAAGAGACATAAATTTATTCTACTATTCCGTAAAATGGAAAACACATGATAGAAACACATGTAGTAACATGAAACCATCAAAACATAAGGAACACAATGATTTTATAGGGGAACCCACTTGATAAAAACCCCTCTGTTGCTTTGCATTAATTTAGATGAGAATATGGATCAATTACAATGTCATGCTTCAATCCAAAAGCATAACCTACACTACAATTCTGATCTCTTGCTCACTGACCTGCTTTGACCAACACTTAACCAAAATAGGCCTTTGCTATCCTCTTATTTCCTTGCGTAATCCTTGAGGAAATTAGCCCCTAAAAAATAAGAGAAATCCCTATTTCGTTGTGCAAATCTGAAGGAATTGATCACCTGCTCAATGAAAAACTCTATACACTCAACTAGAATACAACTGATGACAATTAAAATAAGCCCTTTCCTCCACTCCAATTAGGAAATTTGAATTCCATGCATGACTGGGTTTAGTTTTAGTAAATTGATCAGTTAACTAAGAGATCGATGAGTTAAAAACTATTATAAATACTCAACTGAACTCCTACTAACTCCACTAAAGACTAGAGCTTAGTTAACTAAGTTTAACTACCAACAAATCTACTAGATCACTTGTTGGGTTACAGTGTTATATTCTTTCCACGATTAGCCCACATAGTTAACTGGGAGGTTAGAAGGGGGGCAGAGTCCTCCCTTCGTTGCGTCGATTTGTTTGGGGGGGGGGGGTGTCACAGGGGGTTTGAGGGGTGCAGGTAACCCCATTCTATGGGGTCTGGGGCAACGCCCTGGAAAATTTTGTTTTTGGACCCTATATTAGGTTGGGAAAACCTACCTATGGTTTTGTGCATGATTTTTATACATGGTTTTGGACGCAAAGGTTTTTGGTCCATGGTTTTGGACACGATGGTTTTCAGTCCACGGTATTGGATGCTTGGCATGTATAAATATGTATTGTAGCATTGAAAGAAACATAATGAAAAATCAAGTTGATAGTATCGGTTTTGGGATCCAGGGGAAAATCTCTGTGTATATGTGTTTTATGTGTTATGCTCTTGCATTGTTTATTTTCTGTGTTTTAGATTTCATATGCAGATAATTTCTATACGGGGTTAAAACCTACATTTTGTATCAGAGTTGTTTTGGCTTCAAGGGGACGCCTTTGTTGCTGAGGTGTTTCGCTCAAGACTGTGGTAGACCCTATTCAGTTGGAGATCTGCGAGATCGATTCTAGTGGTAAAAGAAGATGGTGAGCAGAGGAAATATAGAGATCGAGAAATTTAATGGCCAAAGTTTTGAGTTGTGAAAACTCAAGATGGAGGATTTGTTGGTGGATAAAGATCAGTGGATCGTGGTAGATTTGGGTACTAAACTGTTGCGTCCTAAATTGCTATTTAAAATGTCAATCCGGGATTCGTAAACTGATGAAGTGAAGCGCACTATATGTGCAAGATAACCATTTTCTTAGTCTTTTGTCGTTTTTGAGTTTCTTTTAGTTTGTTTTTGGGTTTATCTTCTGTGGATTCCCCAGTGTGTGATGGCGAAATTGGAAGTTAAGTATGGATGGTAATGGTGATTTTCCAAACTTAAAAGTTCTCCAAAAAGAAAGTTTCAAACTGACTGTAATGAAATCAATTCTCAAAAGGAAGTAAATGTACCAAAATAGTGAACTAGTGACAATGGCCCAGTGTCCTTACTGCTGTATGAAAAAAAGAAAATAAAAACTGAACTTAAAGCAACTCAAAGACTGAAAGTAAATAAAACTAAATCACACTACTTCAACCCATGTTCTGACCCTTCACCTTTCGACTCACTCCGTCTATAGGAAGTAATCATAAACAAACTGAGTAATATGATATCTAAACTACAGGAAATTAAATTGCATAAAAGGAAACTAAGATTTAACTACTCATTCATATTTCAACTCTTGAAAATGACATAAGTAATCCAATCTCTAACTTGCAGGAAAGCAAACTAAATCATACTACAACAAGTAATATTCTGATTCCTTACTAAGTGAGTTGCTTGGCTATAGAAAGGAAATCATAAACAGATGAGTAATATGATGTCTAAGTAGCAGAAAAGTAAATAAGCAAAAACAAAACTTGAAAGAAATGACAGTGCTGGAATTAAACTCAGGAAATGAAAATCAGCAGAAAGGACAAGATGATCTCATGTCATTAGTTATCAAAAATATGTAAATTTGCCCGGGCTGCCTACAAAAACCTGTAAAAGAAGCACTGATCAATTGACAATTATAAAAGAAAACATAAAAGAAATATGGACAACAATGAACATAAAAATAGTGCAATATATATACAAGCAATGATTATAAAAACAGTAAATGAAAGCAAGTAAGAAACTATACAAAGCTTTGGTGTACAGGGGCTCTCTGCAACCTCGTCCAGTCAATCACTTAGTCACAAATCGAATTCAGGAATGTTGTCTTCTCATGTATTTAAAGTGCAGTAATAAAACAAAGTGAAGCACAATACAGTGGGCTGATAACAATAGTCAAAATTACATCTCAAAAAACTAACTATCCAACATATATCAACGCGTTATTTATAAGTGAAAGTGTTGCAACTAATTCCTAGATTTTATGCTGCCAAGAGACACGTAAATCTCCTTGGCCTGAGATCTAGCATTATGGTCATCATGACAGTTGAATCCATGGAGTGGTGGCTGCTCGATTCAGTTCACGGGCTGCTCTACAGGTGTGCCAATGCCTCCGGAAACTAAGGGTCGTGCCATGCAAACCTTCACGTGGGTAAAACAGAGTCGTGCCACCACAAAACTCCTCGTTTGGCCCTTCCTTTGATCGTCGTTGACCACGACCGTTTATGATTGATTTGGCTGAACTAAGGGGACACACTCCATGTACACATCACTTGCAGCTTGCCCATGTGGCCGGTTTCTCCACTGGACACCTGTAACATAGCCTTTAACAAAATGGCTGCAGAAACTTGGGCTGGCTGCGGAAAGTGACAAGTTTCTGCAGCTGTTTGAACAAAAATCTAAATCAAATAACAGTAATAAACATAGTTAGGAAACAATTTCATAAGCTCTTTTTAGACTAATATGGAATGATTTGACAGCTTGGTGGATGAAGTAAATGGAAAAAGAACGCTGAAAGGGTATATAGGGAAGTGCAGGTTTGGGACTCAACATACCCCCGCTGTGAAGGTGTTGCATGTCCTCATGCAACCAAAATTTAGTCACTCCGCTCTAATCCATATGTTCTGATGCTTCTGCTAGGACATCTAGCCCTCTTTTCTTCTTCTTTGGTGCTACCACCATCCTTAGTTTCCTTCTTAGACATCTGAATTTGAGATTGATCAATGCTCTGCTCAACTTTTGCACTTTTTCTTTAGTTTCTTGTTTTTCTTTTTCCATAGTCCTAAATGGAGCATAATGTTATCATGAATAATTTTATCTACTTTGCTATGCTCTTTGAGTGCTTCATTTTCCTGCTTGATATGCCTGTTTAGGACCTCTAATTCAAATACCTCTTGCTTTAAGGACTGAACTTGTGCATCTAGTGGCAGAGTGGTACTTGGACCTGCAGCTGATTTCTCTAATGATTCCAAGTAGTCATATACTTCCTGTTGATTGGGATCTACTTCAGGTGTCTTTCTTGGACTGAGTTCAAAATCTAGTGGAGGAGGAGGACTGCTCTCTAGTTCTGGCCGAGAAGGGCTTTCATAATGTGGAGGACTAGTTTCAATGGTTGGTTGAGGACGAGGTGGACTACGACCAGCTGGAGTTTTCTCAAGTGTCTCTCCACCCAAGTCGATGAAGTGGGGCCGTTTTATTTGTGTTTTACTCCCCTTTCCTCTTAGCCTTGTGCTTCTCCTTAAGTATGGTGGACTAATACTCTTTTCTTGTATACTATGTTTTCCTTTTTCCTTTTTCTTTGCTATAGCAGCAGCCTGAAGATGTACTAATTTTTCTGACAGTGGTTGATAATCCTCCTCTATGGATGGCTCAGGTGATTGGTAGACTTCTTGGATGGTCCTTTTGCCTTTTTCTTTCCTCTGTTTCTTGTCTTTAGTTCTGTCTTCTTCTTCTTTTTGACCAATTTATTGAGTTTCTGTAGTAGGGAAGTCTTGGACTATGGTGCTCTTTTCTCTTCTCCTACTTTTTCTTGGTGTCTTTGGTGTACTACTTCAGAGGCCTCAGATGGCTCTTGGAAGTAGTTTCTTATCAAGAATTGTTCCCATGTAGCTTTGTTTTTCTTTAGTTGGTCTTCAATAAGAATTTTTATAAGTCCATGATGATATAGATGAGGGTCTATATTGCCTATGTGTTTTTGGACTGTAATACTCATCTTCTTCAAATTCAACAGTAAGAAATAAGGCAAATTAAGAGTCTGATTCTCTAAGAAATTCATCAACAGTCTAGCATGGTACATGTACATCGAACAAAAGCGGCCTTCACAAGTGACAAATTTTTGGATAACTAACAACAGACTACCCCATTCTTCCTTCAATGCATGAACAGGAATTCCTTTAGTAAACACAGTGGTGTCCATACCTGGGTTTCTTAGCATAATTCTCCATGCCTGTTCATCCATGCTTTTGTTTTTGAACCATCGCTCACCTTCCTGAGGTAAGCCTGTGGCAGCTGCTACTGTTGTTTCAGTCACTGTGAGCTTCAAATCTCCAATCTCCACCATTTGACCATCGAAAGACCGTGCAAAAGCCTTGGTTACTTCTTTGTTATAGCCTTTAAACTTTTGAATGAAGCGTAACCATTTGGCTTTCTTCAGCAAATCCTTGGCTTGAGGGTAACCTTCTAAGTATTTCGGTCCTTCTGGCTCTGCCTTTAGTAGTTTTCCCATTCCTTTCTCTGTTTTAAATTTCAACTGAGGATGCAATTGCTTATGAGGATTTAGCAGAGGGAAGGTAGCTCGGTTGCAGGGTTTATGGTAAAATGCAGTGGCTGCAATCGGTAGCAGGTAACGGGAATGCTTCAGATTATAGGCGGAACAGAGGATAAGCAGTAGTAAATAAGTTCACAAATTGAAATGCGTGTGTATGAAAAGGAAGATCTTTAATGAAATGGTAAGTGAACGGTAGTGGAGGTGAGATCTTTTTTTTAATTAACGGCTGCGTACGGGAGATCACACGTTTTGATAGATGGCTGCGGGAAATACGGTAGAGAAGAGCTGTAAAGGGATTGGTCACATCTTATGAGCGCAGGTGGCAAATGAAAGTGCAGTCAACTTGAGTTTAAACCCAAAAATCCATCATGAGACCGTTAAGAAATGAATGCATTGTGTATGGAGTAATATCGTGGAATAGGAGTGGGTAATGGAGCTATCATATCGAATCATTGCACATAGTAGAACTTTTTATGGTTTGATAAATATGCATAATCATGACTTTAATTGTTATTTGATAAAAAAATTCTCTCATACCTTTGGAAACTTTGTCATTTCTTGCTCATAGCTTTTAACCAGCTGTTCTTTCTTGATGTCTTGGAGATGCTCCATGTCTTCATGGCATTTGCTCACTTACACCTGCATTTTCATGATTTTTGTACTAACTTTTGACTGTGAATTTGAAAAACAGAGTGGTGGTAGCTGCAGAAATCGTTTCTCGCTGCGGAAACTGTTTCTGGCTGCGGAAACTACTTCCAGCTGCGGAAACTGGGACATCACCCACTTAGATGAACAAAGATAGTTAGAAAAGAACTAACTGAGTGAAAATAGTCCTGGAAGGAACTTTTATTGATGAAGTGAAAATGAAATGAGTGGAATGGAGTGAAAATGAAGCGGAGTGAAGTGAAGCGAAGATGTGAATGAGATGGAGATGGAGTGAAATGGCAAATGAGGTGGAGTGAAGATGGAAAAAGAAGGAGAGGAGATTTTTTTTTTTGGAAAATATAGAGTGTCAGGTGTCCCTGATTTTCACTCTATATTTTCTGTATAAGACTGCCAATCTATGATTGGTTTTCAGGCTTATACATTTTTTTTTTTTTTTTTTTTAACTGAAAGAAACAAAGGCTAGGCTAGTGGGGAAGAAGGATTATTCTCCACCAGCCTTATTGCAGAATTCTCTTGGAACATCTTGACAAATTCTTCTTTTGAGAGTGGCTTATGATAAATTTTCAATTGGTGGCCATTCACAATGAGAGAAATCCGAAATTCATCAATGGTATTGATTCTTACTGCTCCATTGTTAAAGACTTTGTCAATTTCATATGCCCCAAGCCAATGGGTCTGAAATTTACCTTTAAAGTCTTTGAACTTGGAACCAAACAGTAACGCCCAATCTCCCTCTTGAAACTTTCTCTCTTTGATATTTCTGTCAGGCCACTTAGCTCTTTGATGTTGAACTAGATCAGTCCTTAAAATTGCTTCTTGTCTGATCTCATCTAGCTCATTCAGCTACTCCATTTTGTGCTTTTGGGCTTCTGATAGATTCATCCCCAACTGGACTGCCATCTTGAAAGTCTTAACATGAAACTCAATGGGGAGCAGGACTTCTTTCCCATAAACAAGTTCATAGGGAGAATGTCCTATTGTATTCCTCCATGTAGTTTTATAGGCCCATAAGGCTTCAGGAAGCCTTTCTGCCCAATCTCTTATGTGTAGATGAACAATTTTGGTGATGATGCTCTCAAGAACTTTGTTTGTAGACTCCACTTGGCCATTTGCTTGTGGATGGTAAGGAGTAGATTTTCTGTGCTTGATTTTGTATTCTTCCATTAGCTTCTCCATCATGTTAGATGTAAATTGACTTCCCTGATCTGTCACAATTTCTCTTGGGACACCAAAACGAGTAAAAATATCCTCAAAAAGAAATTGAACAACTGAATTTTCAGTGGCAGAAGGCAATGCTTTGGCTTCTACCCATTTAGTGACATAATCAGTGCATATTAATATATACTTTTTCTGTTTAGATGGTGGATTAATGGGTCCAATGAAATCTAAAGCTCATTTTTCAAAGGGTTCGATGAGTACCTGTGGTTGTAATGGCATTTCATTTGAAGGAGTCGGTCTCCCAACTCTTTGGCAGCTGTCACACCTTCTGACATATTGTTTTGCATCCTTGAAAAGGGAAGGCCAATAATATCCTAAAGAAAGGATTTTATAGGCCGTCCTTTTGTCAGCGAAATGTCCACCGCATGGTTCATCATGACATGCCTTAAGGATGTCAGGCATTTCATCTTCCCGAACACATCTTTTGATCACAAAATCTAGCCCTGTTTTAAACGATTCATTAGAAATCCATGAATAATTTGAAATCTCCTGAATAATTCTTCTTTTTTCACTAGGAAATAAATGTGGAGGTAGCTTTCCTATAACCAAATAGTTAGCAATATCTGCATACCAAGGGGTCTTAGTAGTTACTGCAAATAAATACTCATCTGGAAAATTATCCTCTACAGGAGAATCTTCATTAGTATTTTGGATTATAGACAAGAAATCAGCTACTGTATTTTGTTTCCCTGGTCTATCCAACACAGTAATATTGAATTCTTGTAAAAGTAAGAGCCATCTTGTAACTCTACCATTAGTAATAGGTTTGTTCATGAGATATCTAATTGTAGAATGATCAGTATGGACAAAAGTTTCATAGCCTGTTATATAATGTCTAAACTTATTGATTACATGAACAACAGCTAAGAACTCTTTTTCAGTCACAGTATAGTTTAACTCGGTGGGATTCAAATTTTTACTAGTGTAGTAAATGGCATAAGGAACTAAATTCTTTTGACCCAACATAGCTCCTAGAGCTGTATCTGAAGCATCTATGAAAATATGGAAAGGAAGTTTCCAATTTCGCCCTCTCAAAATGGGTGCTTCAGATATTCTTGTTTTCAAAGTTTCACATGCAGATTGACAATCAGGATCCCATTTGAATTCACAGTCTTTTGTAAGTAATTTGAAGAGTGGAGATGCTATTTTGGTGAAGTTTTCAATAAATCTTCTATAGTATCTAGTAAATCCAAGAAAACTTCTAACACCTTTTTGACAATTTGAAATAGGGAACTTGGATATGACTTCAAATTTTGATCTATCAACTTTAATCCCATCCCCTGAAATATGATGTCCTAAAACAATCCCTTCAGTAAACATCATAAAGCATTTTTCATGACTCAATGATAGGTTTGTTTCTTATCATTCCAAGTCATAATGGATTGAGTGAGTAATCCCATGAACCATTTCAAAGCAGCTCCTTTCAATGTTGAAGGAAACAGTTTGATTTTTTGAGAGTCTTCCAGATAATCATAAGTTCGACACACGACCTCAAACTCAAATAGAAATGTTTCAGGATACTCATTTCTTAACCCATGAAAGTTTGGGAGGACAGATGGTGAAATATTTTTCATTGTTGCTTGAGAATCCTCATCGACTATAGGAAATCCGAATGAGTTATCTCCATCCCTATTTCCCCCATTGTTACCTCTACCTCCTCCATTGTTTCCTCCTCCTCCTCCTATACCTCTACCTCTACCAAATCCGTTAACTACCTCTTTTGTCATGATAGCTTCCTCAGAGATTTCAGAGTCCTCTGGTTCCTCTACTAATGGCGAACGATGAGGAATTTCTCCCTCTTATTCCTCAGGTGATTCTACTTCTTCAATTACAATGTGTCTCCCTGTAGAAGGAAAGAAAGGATCTTTTCCTAATTCAGATTCGATGGATGGTGTGGGAGAGTCTCCTAATTCAACTACTGCCTCTTGAATTCCAGGAATCCTAAGGCTAGGAGTGTGGGATGGAGATGATGGAGGTGTCACTTGTCTATTCCTTGAAGTAGATGGAGTTGTGAAAATCGAACTCTTGGCCCTAGCTAAAAACCTTCCCCTAGAATCTCTTGCTCTATGCATGTCATTTTTATTTTTCTTCAAGTCAGGCTAATAATTCTCTTTCTGATCTTCCAGGTCACTCTAGGTGCAAGAAGAGAGCATACTCAAGAAACGATTAAACCAATAACTTTCTCTTTTATGATCCTCCAGGTCACACTAAGTGCAAGAGGGGAGCATACTTTGAGAGGTTATCAATTTTCCTTCCTTGAATTTTTTTTTATTATTATTATTTTTTTTAAGAAATTGGCTACCTAGTTTCACATCCCCGGCAATGGCGCCAAAATGTTTGGTCAATTTAGTGTGTCCTAAATTGCTATTTAAAATGTCAATCCGGGATTTGTAAACTGATGAAGTGAAGCACACTATATGTGCAAAATAACCATTTTCTTAGTATTTTGTCGTTTTTGAGTTTTTTTTAGTTTGTTTTTGGGTTTATCTTCTGTGGATTCCCTAGTGTGTGATGGCGAAATTGGAAGTTAAGTATGGATGGTAATGGTGATTTCTACAGTGATTTTCCAAACTTAAAATTTCTCCAAAAAGAAAGTTTCAAACTGACTGTAATGAAATCAATTCTCAAAAGGAAGTAAATGTACCAAAACAGTGAACTAGTGACAATGGCCCAGTATCCTTACTGTTGTATGAAAAAAGAAAATAAAAAATGAACTTAAAGCAACTCAAAGACTGAAAGCAAAGCAAACTAAATCACACTACTTCAACCCACGTTCTGACCCTTCACCTTTTGACTCACTCCGTCTATAGGAAGTAATCATAAACAAACTGAGTAATATGATATCTAAATTGCATAAAAGGAAACCAAGATTTAACTACTCATTCATATTTCAACTCTTGAAAATGACATAAATAATCCAATCTCTAACTTGCAGGAAAGCAAACTAAATCATACTACAACAAGTAATATTCGGATTCCTTACTAATTGAGTCGCTTGGCTATAGAAAGGAAATCATAAACAGAGGAGTATATGATGTCTAAGTAGCAAAAAAGTAAATAAGCAAAAACAAAACTTGAAAGAAATGACAGTGCTAGAATTAAACTCAGGAAATGAAAATCAGCAGAAAGGACAAGATGATCTCATGTCAGTAGTTACTAAAAATATGTAAATTTTCCCGGGCTACCTACAAAAACCTGTAAAAGAAGCACTGATCAGCTGACAGTTATAAAAGAAAACATAAAGGAAATATGGACAGCAATGAACATCAAAACAGCACAATATATATACAAGCAATGATTATAAAAACAGTAAATGAAAGCAAGTAAGAAACTATACAAAGCTTTGGTGTACAAGGGCCCTCTGCAACCTCGGCCAGTCAATCACCTAGTCACAAATCGAATTCAGGAATGCTGTCTTCTCATGTATTTAAAGTGCAGTAATAAAACAAAGTGAAGCATAGTACAGTGGGCTAATAACAACAGTCAAAATTACATCTCCAGAAACTAACTATCCAGTGTATATCAACGCGTTATTTATAAGTGAAAGTGCTGCAACTAATTCCTAGATTTTATGCTGCCAAGAGACACGTAAATCTCCTTGGCCTGAGATCTAGCGTTATGGTCATCATGACAGTTGAATCCATGGAGTGGTGGCTACTTGATTCAGTTCACGGGTTGCTCTGCAGGTGTGCCAGTACCTCTGGAAACTAAGGGTCGTGCCACGCAAACCTTCACATGCGTAAAACAGAGCCGTGCCACCGCAAAACTCCTCGTTTGGCCCTTCCTTTGACCGTTGTTGACCACGACTGTTTATGAGTGATTTGGCTGAACTGAGGGGACACACTCCATGTACACGTCACTTGCAGCTTGCCCATGTGGCCGGTTTCTCCATTGGACACCTGTAACATAGCCTTTAACAAAATGGCTGTGGAAACTTGGGCTGGCTGTGGAAAGTGACAAGTTTCCGCAACTGTTTGAACAAAAATCTAAATCAAACAACAGTCATAAACATAGTTAGGAAACCATTTCATAAGATCTTTTTAGACTAATATGCAATGATTTGATAGCTTGGTGGATGAAGTAAATGGAAAAAGATGGCTGAAAGGGTATATAGGGAAGTGCAGGTTTGGGACTCAACATAAACCAATGGGAGTGTCTGATGAAGAATGGAAGAAATTGGATCAGAAGGTAAAGAGCATAATACGATTGTGTATCTCAGATGCAATATTTTTTAATGTATCAAGGGAAGCTACGATGAAGGCTTTGTGGGATAAGTTAGGGACTTTGTACCAATCTAAGTCTCTGGTGAATAAACTGTTCCCACAGAAAAAGCTATATAACATGAGGATGAAAGATGGAGACTCGGTGATAGAGCATCTGAATACATTTAATACTGTTGTAATTCAGTCACTGTTTGTTGATATTAAAATTTCAAATGAAGATAAGTGCATCTTTTTGTTGTGTTCTCTACCAGATTCATGGGATAGTCTGATTATTGCAATAGGTAGCAATGTAACTGCCTTGCAGTTTGATGAAATAGTCTCACCCTTGCTGACAAAGGAGATGAGATGAAAAAATATGGAGATCCAGAATGGTGATGCCTTGTTGGTATGAGGACGGTCCCATAACAGAAACAAAAGTAAGTCATCGAGTGGGAGATCTAAGTCTAGAGGAGATCTAAATCTCCAGGAAAACCTATAAAGGTGGTGTGCTAGAAATGCGGAAAGGAAGGGCACAACAAAAGGGACTATAAATCTAAAGCTCCTGACAAAGGAAAGGGATATGATGATGCTCCTTCTGTAGAGGCGAAAACCACCTCAGATGAAGGTAGGGATGTGTACTTGGCTTCTTCAAGTACACATGTAGATCATGAGGCATGGTTGTTTGACTCAGGCGCATCCTTTCACTTCACTCCCCATATAGAGTGGTTTTGTGACTATGAGAAATACGATGGTGGTGATGTCTTCTTAGGGGATGATAGGAAGGATAGAATCTTTGGTCGTGGAAAATTAAAATTGAAGTTGCAAGGTGGAAGGGTTAGAACACTTTTGGGTGTTCTGCATATTCTTGCATTGGCCAAAAATATGATTTTTGTAAGCAAGCTAGATGATGCAGGTGTAAAAATAGTGTTCGAGAAGGATACCAACAAGATGGTTCGGGGAGCACTGGTATTGATGCGGGGAGTTTGGATTGGAATTATGTACAAGCAACAAGCTAGCACTATTTTTGATGGGTACAACAGTTCCGTGGTTCTTGAAAGTGGAGCAGAAAATCTAGTGGTCTCTGGAGAGAAGACCATGCTGTGGCATCAAAGGCTTGGACATACTGGAGAGAAGGGCTTTCGAATACTTCATGGTAAAGGTATGGTAGAAGGTATGAGTAATAGTTCTCTGGTTTTGATTTCTATGAAAATTGTATATATGGGAAGCAAAATCAGGTGAGTTTACCCTCTGTTGGTAAGAGGGCGAAACAAATATTAGAGCTTGTGCACAGTGATGTGTTTGGACCTGTGAAGGTTCCATCACTGGGTAAGTCTGTGTACTATGTATCATTTATAGATGACTTATCAAGTAATACATGGATATATTTCCTTAAGAAGAAACCTGAAGTCTTTGACAGGTTTAAAGAATTTAAGGCTCTGGTGGAAAACTAGACAGAGGAGAAGATAAAGGTGCTAAGGACAGATAACGGTGGAGAGTTTTGTAGAAAGGAATTTGAAGAATTATGTAAGAAGTGTGGTATAGGATGGCAGAAGACTACTCCATATACACCCCAACAAAATGGAGTTGCAGAAAGAATGAACAAGACGTTGATGGAAAAGGAAAGAAGCATGCTCAGTGGTGCGAGGTTAGGACAAGAATTCTGGGTAGAGGCAGTGGAGACTGCATGTTCCCTGGTCAATAGATCACCTTCATCAACGTTGGAGGATAAGACTCCACAAGAGGTATGGACTGGTAAGAATCCCTCTCTTTCACATTTGAGGGTATTTGAATGTGTTGCATATGTACATGTTCTAAAGGAGAAAAGAAAAAACTGTTGGCATTATGATACAAGTATGATACAGGTGTTGTCCTTGATGGCAACTCACTTGGATGACAGATTATAGTGCAGCAGGTCAATAGCAAAGAATTAATGATCAAAGAGTGGTATACACAGGCTCACCATGACAAAGGAGCATATACACGTGGGTTAGCAGACCAAAAGGAGCATATAATGTACACAAATACTTTCACATAAGGAAAGACGCATACATGTTGGAAAACTAAGTTTTGGTCTGTGGTATTTGGTCCATGGTATTTTGATCCATGGTATTGGTCCATGGTATTTGGTCCAAGGTATTAACTCCAGGTATTAGGTCCAAGGTATTGGTCCTACGTGGTTTTGGACCATGGTATTGAGAGATGTAGTTTTTAACCCCGTACATAAATTATCTGCATACGAATTCTAAAACATAGAAAATAAATAATGTGAGAGCAGAACACATAAAACACATATACACAGATATTTTCCCCTGGATCTCAAAACCGAGACTACCAGCTTGATTTTTCATTATGTTCATTTCAATTTTATAATACATATTTATACATGCCGAAGCATCCAATACCATGGACCGAAAACCATCGCGTCCAATACCATGGACCGAAAAACCATCACGTCCCAAAAACATGTGCGAAAATCATGCACAAAACTATAGGTGGGTTCGCCCAACCTAACATAGGGTCCAAAACCAAAATTTTCTGGGGTGCTGCCCCGGACCCCATAAAGTGGGGTTACAGGTGCCCCTCAAACCCAAAAGATTCCAAGTCAAGTGTTTCCTCAAGATCTCCCATAACTTTCTCAAAATTGACTTGTTCACTATCATGCTCTACTAGGGTACCTTCCCTCCATTCATCCATATTTTCATATTTTTCAATTTCTGGAATTCTATGATGAATATAAGGGGACAACCTGTTCTTCATTCTCCTATCACATATAAAACTGTTGGGATCATATGGTTTCCATTCAAAACTCTTTTGTAACTTAAGTTGTTCTTCTAGAATTTTTTCTGCTTCTTTCCATGCTTCCCTAGTGTTGCAGACAAAAGGGCCTAGTTGGTTCTTTATTCTAAGCTGAGATTTCTTCTTGGCATTACAAAAATGGACTAGGTCTGCATTTATCATTTGTTTGAAATATTCCAATGCAAAGAGTCTCATTGGAACATATTTTGGCAGCTTGAATGGGTAGAGTTCACATCCATAGATTCTGATTTTTGTGTGATTCTTATATAGGTACCAGTCACCTATCCTGTACTACTTGGAGAGCTGGAGGATTTTCTTCATGTCGCCATTAATCCTGGGAGGGGAAAATCCTGTCAACAGAGTGGTTGCTGGATGTACAAATAGGTCAATGAACTCATTATAAGTGTAAGTGGTATCAAGGGATCTATGGAAAATGGGGCTCCAAAAATGATAGACCTTGGATTGCCTCTAGTATCAAGTTTCTTGACAGAGAAAGGGAAGCTGTCTGACTGGTAATACAATAGAAGATGGTATATGAAAGTAGTGTATTTGAAGACTCCTTCATTGTCTAGTCTTATGAATTGGTCATGAATTTTGTTGGCAATATAAGAAGCATAATCATATTTAACAGCAGGGGGTTGTCCAGGAGTAAAAATAAACAATAATACCAAGGTTATTTCATCAACATACTCTCCTTAGTTGAACCCCATGATTGAGGCTATCATATCAATAATGATCTTTCCTATATCTGTAAAGAGAACCTGTAGATAAGGAGTTGGATCTTTAAGCTGATATTCAGGGTCCATGAACATTTGACAGATGTGAGTAAGTTCAGCTTGAGACAATTGGGGAACTTTTTCAAGTAAGTATCCCATAAAGAGGGGAGTAAGAGCATGATTGGAATGGAATTGCAACATTTCATTGATGGACTAAGTAGTTATGGAAAAAAGGACTTCTTGGCTTGGGGACAGGACTACTCTTTGAGTAGGGTCATAATTAGCATAGTAGTGATGAATGATATCTGGGAAAACATGGACTGCAGGGAGGAAGTACATGGGAAGATTTGATTCCCACAGTCCTAAAATGTCAAAGCCATTAAGATAGCTATCTCTGGCTTGGAAAAATATCTTAAGGTGGTTTTCATTACCTGATAAGTCTTTTATCTGAAAATCTTTATCGGCCAGGGGCAGATAATCCAAATCTTTGTGAGGAGCGTTCATGGGTGCTACATTCAGGGCTATAGGGGTTTCCATTTTGGTTCTTGTGGATTCAAAATGGAATTCAGGATTTCTGTGGGAAAATAGACCAAATAGCAGGTTTGGGGACATTTTATGGCAACACAGACTGTTTTTAGACTTGAATTTGGCCTTCTCTCGTAGAATTTTCAGCAGAAAATCGAAATTACAGGGTTGCATTCTATTAAGAGATAAGCCTTAGGAGCTAAGAAGACCCCACCATCCTCGACAAAGTCCTCCAGCTTTAGCTTACCTAATTCCATGGAGTAAACTAGATAAATACCTGTGTTTAGGAGGTAAACTATACAATGGCAGGTTGGATGACAGGCTGCGAAGCACATTGCTGTATATTTTCTGGTCAGGTGGTGGCTGGGAAACTGGAATAATTAACTCGAACGTTGTTTTGCATGGGAGCACGGGTCACAACGTATTACAGTGAAAATGAAACTTTTCTTGTTTATTTAACAAAACTGAGGTTGGCGGGTATTTTTTGGTTTTATCGGGCGTATGACGTAAGCAGGATGTGGTGTTTTGTCGCTTGCGGAGGGTGGTAAGCGATTTATATCGCACTGCTTTTGACGCTGGGTGGTTTTGGGCCGAGGGCGAGCGAGCATATGGACAACGCGACGCGTGGCGGGAATACGGGTGGAAAACCGCCTGGTGATCACGAGTTATAGCGTGGTCACTAGGGGGGATGCAATATCATCGTCAGCCGTCGGATGAGAGGGGATTGATCACACAACGGACGGGTGTGGGACATGGCGGGGCATTAACTGTAGCAGACCTGACACAATAAACAATGTTTTAATCATATCGGGGACAGTGTGATTGGTCGAGGGGTGGTTATTAATTAACCTAAAGGGTTAATTAATCCCATTGTCATGCAGCAGGGAAGGTTATTAATAAATTTAAGATATTTCTATTAATCCCTTTTAAACAACATTTATGGTTATATTTAACTGGGGTGGGAACATATAATACTTTGGGGATTTATATCTATTTAACTAATAAGGTAAGGGTTATATGGTGCGGGAGTTATATATTTATAAATGTTAATAGTTAATATGACTATGAAATATAAAGTGCTAAGTTAAAACATTTTACGTATATTTAACTTAGGCTAAAGTGAAAGGGGGTTTATGAAGTATTGTGCATTATTCCTAAGTAAAATAGGATTTTACTTAGGAAACTTTATGAAATGAAATGAATGGTTTATGGATGAGTCTAAGTACTTAGGCTTTTAAATCATTGGGCCGAGGGTCTGGTCCCTCCAGAAGTCAGAGAAATGCTCTGAGCCCCTTTGATTTTCAAAGACATTAATACTTTAGGGGGAATTAGTAAAATCTTTAGGGAAAAATGTGAAGGAAAGTTAATTATTTAACCTTGTTTTGCTTGTACTGCATCAAGTAAAATGTTTGCCTTGCACTTGTGATAAAAGTGAAAATTGACACATTTCAGAGACATTATCCATCACAAGTAATTCTGATAAATCATCTACTTACTCTACCTACATTAGCCTAGCATTTTTTCTTCTTTTTTTGGGTGCACTTGGACTGGCAAACCCTTATCACACTTTTTCTTTTACATATGAAATTCTATCTAAATCTAACCTTATTACATCCAAGGACTCAGTTTAAACTGTTGAGCTCCTTTTATTTACTCTACCTATCTACTTATCTGCCAAGATTAAACAGGTTGGTCAGACTTTATTCTATAGCACGAAATTGAAAAATGAATGAGCCAAATTTAAACATTTTGACTCTTCATCAATTGTGGCATAAGTTTAACAAGTTGCACACAATTTATTATTACAGAAAATGAAATAGTAGTGGCATTTAGACTTGCACACTTTCCTGGTCTATTTTTGTTTGGGGTTCATTTCTTCTCATTTTTTGACCATTTTATTCTTTTCACCCTTTGATTTTTCTTTTAGGGTATACCCTCTTTACATTTTTTAAATTTTTTTGATTTTTTGACAATATGGAAAACTTTGCAACAAGGAAAGGTATGAACATATTCATAGCTCATTAAATGAATCATGAAAGGCAGCGAAGTATGCTTCACTGTGGGAGACTAGGGGTGTGCAAAAAATAAAGGAGAGCAAGATATTTTGAATATTAATGGAAATGAATATCCAGATGGGGATCAATCGCAAGCCGCAGTTATCACCCACAATATACAACAGTTTGCATAGCTTTGCAGAGTTCAAAGCAGACTTCCACCATGTCTTCATCAGGGCGTGGAAGGACCCCACAAAGACGTGGCATGATTTACCGTATTTGGCGACTGAC
The DNA here is from genome assembly GCA_031772625.1 of Pinus tabuliformis. NCBI lineage: Eukaryota > Viridiplantae > Streptophyta > Pinopsida > Pinales > Pinaceae > Pinus > Pinus tabuliformis. The sequence goes on along the minus strand of CM062806.1, from coordinate 143,101,135 downwards.
AATGTGATATTTGTAGTCCTTGAGTCTTGGTTGCTGGAGTGGCACACTCTAGCTGGCTCTGTGGTGGAAACAAAGAAGTCCACTGCACAACGCAAGAAGGAAGAGAAAAAACTTCGAATGACGCAATTGGAGGAGAAGCACATAAAGGAAGAAGCAGTGACTAAGGCCCAAGTAGCGCACAATGCTGCAAAGTTGGTGGAACAGCAGCAGAAAATAGGACAAGAAGAGCGCGAAGGATAGAAGTCACCTTCGCCTGAACCAAAGACAGACACAAAATAAGGTGGCGTGGACCTATAGACAACATCCACCTACTCAAGCGTCAACAACCACGAGAGCAGATAGGGCTGCAAAAGAAGAAAAGGGCATCAAAGACTTCTTTCGACCCAATCACCCTCACTGAAGGGGATTTACATGATATCAAAAAAACGATGAGGGATGTCACTTCAGAGGCCCTCCAGTAGTTTGAGGAACAACAACAGTTAGCATTGAGGGCTCTCTGGAAATAAATACAGGAGTTGTAGGTGTGCACTCCACAGGCTGGCACAGTGTTTATGAGCCTCGCAGTTGGCACTTCAGCTGTCGAGGAAATGTTGTGCACAAGGGTGACCAATATGATAGTGCTACTAGATGTGGCACTTACTATAGAGAAGGAAGCTGAAAGACCCATGGTGAGTAGTTTGAAAGGGGTAGGGTATAACATGGTTGCACTCCCTCGGGAGACATTCTACCTCTTACATGATGGAGTCACGTAGAACTTCAGGCCAGGGAGAGTCGCGCACTGCAGGTGATGAGTGAGCAGCGCATCAACATTGAACAGTTGGGCCTGCAGCGCAATGAGGTAATCGAGCAGAATAAACAGATTATGCAGGTGATAGAGGAAACCTGCCGAATGGTCCTAGAGTTGGACATTCAGGCAGAAGAAATGGTGGAGGTGCACGTTTGCAAATTGGCCACAAGGGTGCGAGACGCCAGAGAAGAGATGGCCAGGGTTTAGTTGGAGCTGAACTTGCAGATCACAAAACTGTAGTTAAAGGCTCAGCTTCAACTCCGCCGAAGATCAGGGAACAATGAACCACTTCTATTATAGTAGCAACATTAGCGGTTGACAGCACAGTGGCAGACTACATGCAGCTGTTTGAGCAGTCATTCGAGTTCATAACCACCCTGCAGGAGGACCCAAATGTAGAGTGCCTAGAGACAGAGGCATGTGAGGTACAACATAGGTATGACGAAGTAAAAGGGACTACGCAGATGGTTTCCCTTACATAGAGGTTTGCAAGGATGCAGCAGCCAAAGGCGCTCAAGGAACAGGTGGATGTCGCTTGGCATAAGGAAGCAGTCTTAAAAGTGCACCTACAACCATGGATTGATGGGGCTTATATAATTACAACCTCCATTGAAGAAAAGCTCGTGCAACTGTAAGCAACTCAGTAGAGGATTCAAGGAAGTAGTTTAGTAGTAGCGGTCATCGAACAACGTGTGGAGGAGGTTCAGTAGGCAGCCGCTCAGTGTGTTGCCAAAGTTACAGTGATCCAAATAGATCTAGGAGGTCTTCGCACTAAGATATCTGCACCTACAGAGTGACTTGGGGGAGAGTCACGATGTTTTTGTTGGGGGCATATTGGGAACGAGATCCTCCAAGGGCCGTTTTGGGGATTATAACCCAAATTTTGGTCCAATTTTGTAATTCCAATGTAAAGAATCCACATTTTGTGGGTGCAGAGCGCGTAGTTGTTAAAGAGTCATAATGTTGTCCATCCTTATTTTGATAATGTAATGTCCACTGTAGAAGATCTACCCATGGTCCACGGACCATGGGATTGTATAAATAGAGCGAAGCTCTAAGTAGTCAAAGACATCTAATGTCTAAGCAATGAAGATGTATGCGAGATAGTTCTGAAGTGTAAGTCTAAGTTTTGGTTTGTAGTGTAGGTAGAGGCTCTGCGGCTAAGTGCGCAAATGCCTAGTAGTCTGCAGCTGAGTGTGCATACCCTTGCAACTGAGTGCACAGGGAAAGTTAAGTCTGTAACCATTGGGAATCATTAATAAAGAGAAGTTTTTGTATCATTCTACATATTTACTTCCTGTTTATGCATCTGTTATATTGGGTATGAATTTCACTTCTAATGCTTATATGATGCGTGAATGTGTATAAATGTATTGATTAAGTGAACGCAAGTAAGAACATCTTTTTACATGAAGCTAACTAATATTTGTTATTAAGATAAGTAAGACACTTAGAGTAGTTTAGGAGATATCGTAGTTCGTTGCCTTAGCGGCATGAAAGCATCTCAGCCCTTGGTTAGGGCTGCATGAAATCCAATTGTAACACTTCGCGAAGGTATTGAAGGATAGAGCAGAAGGATAAGAAACCCACGTGAAGGCAGGTATAGTTGGAATAAACCAAAATCACGCCCATCTCAAGGTTGTGGAAACTTGGTTCCAGCATCCCCCCATACTGCTTTGGGTGAGACTTCAGTCCGCACTCCGCGGGCTGATGCCAAAAGGGCCAGTAGTGTAGGGATTTGTTTTGCTAACTAATGCCGAACATGGGTTAGTCCCCCTCAAGCCAACATGTTTGTTGTTGTTTACTTCTTTCAGGTGTTTGAAGAAGGAAACGAGAGATAGCTGGAGTGAGCAAGAAAGGTCATCACTAAACGAGATAAGCGTACTAAGAGGTAGGCCCTCTTAATTGGTTCTAACCTGAATATTCCATAGAATGTATCAATTGTGGCTAGACCCATTATTGGGCTAGAGGAATTATTTGTGTCCGCACTCATAATTTTACTTCACCATAAATTGGCAACCATACTGGGAAGCCAATCCTTCTGTTTGTTTGTTTGATATTTCATGGTTTTGTGTGAACTTTTCTAGTTCCAATTTTTCCCTTTGGTTCTGTTTGTTTTCCTTGGCTTACCAGTTTGAGTTTGAAATTCATAGTAGAAAATCTGGTCCCAGCTTTAATTTTTTTTATTTTTTTTCTTGGCTTCCTCGCTCAGCACAATTTATTCACTGACAGTCATGCTGATCAGTGTGATATGTTGAGAAACAGTCGTGCCAACCTCCCTCTGGTGCTTGTTGTTAGTTAGGCAGTCGCACCGATGCCTATAAGTGAAGATTAGGGTTTGTCCCAAATCTTGGCCAGTGTGTTTTTCTCTCATGATTTCGACCTCATAAGCCTTTTAGACCATTTTCTCCCTGACTAGAAAGCTGCTTTTCATTTGGTTTTGTTTGCTTGTTGATTTGTCATCTTTCTGCTTGATTTCTTGGGTCATTGGGTGGTTAGTGGCACTAGGTCATCTAGATTGTCATCCATTCAGCTAATTGTGAACTCAGTGAGTCGAGTTGTTGGTGCATTTACTCCTTGCATTTCGTTTGTAGTCCTATTCCGGATTTGACCTCCATTACACAAGTTTGAAAAGTTTTCGTTTGCTTGTCTAAACATTTCTTTTCCGACATGGATCACATTGCTTGTCTTGTTTTTGGTAAAGTCGGTGTTTCATTAGTCTGAATGAGTTTCTCTTTTCGTGTTTTCATTTTCTTGAAGAGCTAATTGTCTCAAAAAAAAAAAATCATTGGAGTGTTGTATGTGAAAAATAATTTCGTCATTTCATGAAAAGTATGAAATTCTAGTTTGTTGCATCAGTATGCTACAGTAGTGAACATCATCAAAGACTAGGATTGCATTAGCATTTGAAAAGAAAAAGAACTCTTTTTGCTTTTGGAAGGACTGTTAGAAATGTACTTGTTAGGAAATTAGGAATTGGGATGTATTTTTCATTAGTTTATTTAAAAAAAAATGTGAAGTAGTGAAAAATCATTTTTTTTTTCAGTTGCTTGGTTGTTTGCATTTGATTGTGTGTTTCCTGTCCTCTCTAGTGTAGAAAATTCATCAAATTGAAAGGGTCTTATCTCATTAGTTGCATTTAGGGTTTCTTGAGTCACATCGCTAAGGCCTGAAAACTAAGACATAACTCAAGATAAACTTTAAAATGAACTCAATTAACCTAAGGCACATTTGAAATCTAACGATCATATCTAGAAGGTCTAGGCTAGAGACATGTTCTGGTATCTTTAAACCTAGCAGTTGTCATTAGCTTCAGCATTAGACAATGCTAGTACGGATTTGTGCTTCCCATACTGCCACGTATATAATGGGAGACCCCTCTAGGTTGCAATCCTTGATCCATAGGAAGTTAAGTCGACCGCCTTGCAAATGTGATACACCGAACACAACATTCAGTGAGATTACCTGCCCGTACTTCTCGGTTCAGCGAGAGGTATTCTGCAGTTCATAATTGCTTGGTAATCCTTTTTACCTAGATCATTCAGAGTAGTCATTGATCTTTTTGACTCTTTAAACTTAAAATATCATTCAAGCGTTTCTCCTTTTGAGCTCATTTCCAATCGAAAGTGATAGAGTCATCTTTGTTTCTTTCTCGACTCTTAAAACATGAAAGAGCACCAGTCTATTTATGCATCTTAATAAATTGATTGCCCACAATCTTATAACATCCTTTTATTATTTTCTAGACCAAATCATGGGTTTCCCATAAAGAAAATTTTAAATCCTTGAAGTTTATCTCTCTATTTTCTTGTTAATTAAGACAAGGTCATCGTGGCTAAACCATCTGGTTCACCTAGTTCCTCTTCCTCTCCTCTCCCTGAAAGATTGCTTGAGGAGCCGTTTCCTAAATTTCTAGAGTTGCTTGAGGACAAGGGTGTTGAAATTGGAATCATTCTGAGCATTCAACCTTTGTCATCATGTCCTCCTCCTACATGAGATACTGGGTCACCTACTGTTTTTATCCCGAAATCTTCGAACAATCCCGTTCAAACTCATATGAGTTCATCGACTACTGACGGCTAGCTTGGACTCATTATCTATCCTCCAAATCCTTTGTTTGACCCTGTTGTGATATCACCACAACGTCTTTACACTCCGTACGATCAGCCAGGTGTTCCATTGGAATTATCCCCTGGTAATTCTTTGGTCGTTTGTCGTCGTTTATTCCCAGATATGGAACCCGAAGGCAATGCTCTAGTCACCTCTCTGGATGAGTCAAAACTTTCTACTCCACACACTGTCGAGGAGGAAGAACATCCATTTCCTCTTGAAGGTTTCCCCTATACATGGATCATTCCCATCAGTGTGTATCGGGAATTGTCGCCTAATTATGTATCCTTGGCACAATTGGTTTTAGGTACACCTAGTGCCTCATCACTTTACCATAACCCTGTTTGGGCATCCGGCTCCAAGCCTATTATAGGTTCGTTCATTGCGAATTTGACCTCCCAACAGGTCGTTACCTCAGCCCCGGTGCAACTCACCATTCCAAACCCTCTTGTATCATCCATCCCAGTTGTTGGGCCACTAATTTGTCCTTATTATTATCACTTTTTGACGCATATTTCATCCATTTCTACCATTCTTTATCACGTCATTTATCATAATTTATCATATAATTCCATTTTATAATTATTTATGCTCTTATGGATAAATACTATTTTTCTCCTCTATTTTCAATAAATTGATGATTATTATGCATGATTTTACCAATGATGTTTTACTAATGGATTTGTTGTAACATCACTCATGATTTTAGCCTCCAAGATCTTTTCCAGATTGCAAATTTGATCTCCAAATCATAATTAATTATTCCAACTAAGAAATTCGCTGGCATAAGAAGTTACAATTTTTCATTGGACGTTTCGGACAAATGAAGGAGAATCTAGAAAATTGGAAACATCGGTTTTATCTAGAACTGATCAAATTAGTTATGCTATGAGTAGTTTTCCAAAATTCGGTATGTATTGAGAGAAACAAAAGGTTCTTTGAAGACGATTTTCTTAGATTTGTTGTTGTGTCCATTTTCCAAATTCTTCCAATTGTAATACCAAATTCGATTTGTTCCTATTGAATGTTGATGGAAAGATCTTTCAGATATAATCTTGCTGATCAATTCATTTTGTACAATCCAAATTTGTAATGGAAATCATTTTGTAATCATCTTTGTTGTAACTTCCCTTTTCTCTCTATGTATTTAAATGAAAATAGAGATCAAATAGAGGAGGATAATATGAGGAGAATAGGAGGAGAATTAGAGGATAATGGAAGATAATTAGGAGATAGGAGATGGACAATTATTAAATAGGATGTAGGAGAATAGATAAGAGATGAGAGATGGGAGATGAACAATTGTGGAATTTCAGGCAAAGCTAAGAACTTCATTTTGTTGTAATAGTTTATCAGAGATCTTTTAATGAAGGAATTTATCCATTGAGTTCTACATCTATTATTTGTAATCTGATCTGAGTTACTTCTCAAGGCATAACTGAGTCTTGGGCAGTTGGGCCCACTACCTTAGACGAGGTGCTGCCTTGAACATGTAAATTAGTTTACTTATGTGATTGTTTATTTGAATTTGAATTGTCATTGCTTAAAGTATATTTCATTTCTTTGAACTAATTTGTTGTTTGCTGCATTTTCTAGATGTGTTATTTCATCCAATTTCTAGATTTCATTTAATTTGCTACTCTAGATTAACATTTGAATTCTATTGAGTGCAATAGATTAAATTTCCAATTCAACAATGTGTGGTTTAATCTAGCAATGATTCAAGTTTTGTGATTATCATAATTGTTTTTCTTGTCATTTACTTTCTTCTTTTTAATTTTAGTTTTATTATTCAAGTCTTACATTTTATTTCTTGGTAAATGAGCTTGATAGTAGAAAGCACAATCATATAGAACCAGTGTTAGCTGTTAGTATTGTTATGCATATATTTTTCCGATTGCCTTGAAATAAAAATACACTCCTCGGGTTGATAATTAATGTCTAGGAGATTAGTTTTTTTTCCTTTATTAAGCAATTAATTTTACCCAACACCAGTCACCCGTTTAGTTCAACCGGTGGTCTCAAAGAATGTCTCTGTCAGTTCCTCAATCCCTCTGGTCAATGGCCAAGCTGTCCCACCGCTTGGGGGGCAAAATCTGAATGTTTCTATGGTGTCAGGCGCCACCAATACAAGTGGCTCACCGGCTCACATGCTTGGTATGAACCAGCCTTCCTCTGGCATTATTCAAAACCCTGCTGATCCTGATGGATCGAGCAATGTCCAGTACCAATATGTTCAAAATCTTGTTAGTCCTTCTGGGTTACACAATGTCCAATATCAACAGCCTTATGAAGCTTAGGGCCAATTCCAAACTCCTTACATTCCAATGGTTATCAAGGAATGGTAATTTTCCTTATGCCCCTCAGTCTGGGCAGCACGTTCAACCTGGCTCATCCACTTTCTAGGGTGGCTATGGCCAGATTCAGTTCGAAAATTTTCTGGGCACTATTCAAGTACTCTTCCAACAACAAGGAAAACCTCTACAACAACAAGGGAAAAGTTTGTTACAACAAGGGCAACCTTTGTTGCAGCAAGGGCTATCCGTACAATAGCAAGGGAAAATGATCCCGCATCAAGGTCAATTGCAACAACTGCAGGGGAAACCCTCACAATCGTTGTAGCAAACCTTGCAACAACAGATATAGTATGCTACACAAACCTCCCAGCCTATGTCCTCACATGACCAACCTCTGCATCCCAAGGGATAGCTTTTGCAGCCGCAAGGCCAACCCTTGCAGCAGAAAAACCAACCCGGGAAGAAGCAACCCTTATATAAATATCAACAGGGTCTAACCTTGTAAGGGAAAGGCTAGGGTGAAGTCCTATAGTAGCAGGCCCAAAATCCTAATGTCATAAGTCAACAGGTACATAATCCTTTGGTCAAGGGCAACAGGTACAAAATCCCTATGCCCAAGGGCAACAAGTGTATAATCCTTATGTCCAAGGGCACCAGGTCCAAAATCCTTTTGTTCAGGGACAATAGGTTCACCACCTGTATGTTCAGGGACAACAGGGATAATACCTGTTGGGTGTGGAGCATGATTATTTAGAGGTCTTTGTTTCAGCCGGATGTATACCCTAGGGAGATTGTACACCCTTCCACGCGGGGGAGGGGGGTGTGCGAGGGGGACTTGTCCCCCCCCCGCGGGGGTTCAGGGGGGATAATCCCCCTCAGCTAGTGGGTCCGAGGGCCAATGGTCCCCTGGCAAGGGTTTCGGGGGTAGCGCCCTTGAAGCTAAAAACAGATGTAAAATTGCCTTGTAAAAGTATAGTAATTTCTAGTCAATCTGGGTCATTCATTAGGCAGATGATCTGACGGTAGAATTTATGTTTAGTTTAGGGTTTATTTTTCCCTAGAAGGCAACCCCTCTCTTTGTATGAGGCCATTGTATTGAGGCTATGTGATATATGTGTATTCTTAGAGCGAGAAATAGAGAGGTGAGACTGTGAGAGAAAACAAAGGATATTACAACAGATTTGATGTAGGTTGTGTCTCTTCATTTTGCTAGATAATAGAAAGGAAGGACTAGCTGTTCGGGGTGGACATAGCCTAAACTAGGTGAACCACGTATATCTATGTCTCTCTTGTTTTATGCATTTTCTGTGCTTATATTTCTACAATATTTTATGTGTTCCATTGCTATTTAATATATAAATCTCTAACAACTGGTATCAGAGCCAAAGGTCTATTTGGTTGAAAACTCGTAGGAAATAAGGGTTTCTCGTTTGAGTGGGAGCAATGGCGGAAGATGGTAAGTTTAGGGTCAAGAAATCTAACGGCCAAAACTTCTCACCGTGGAAGATGCATATGGAAGATTATCTATACCAGAAAGATCTGTACCTACCTTTGAGCGGAAAAACAAAGATGCCGACGGGTATGACAGATGAAGAATGGAACCTTCTCGATAGAAAGGCACTTGGAACAATACAGTTGCGCCTCGCAGCATCGGTCACCTTCAACATTTCGAAGGAAACAATGACAGAGGGTTTGATTCAAGTGTTGGTGAAACTATATGAAAAATACTTGGCCTCAAACAAGGTATTTCTTATGAAACAATTATTTAATATGAAGATGTCGGAAGGTGGATCTGTTGCAGACCATTTAAATGATTTTAATATAGTTACAAGTCAGTTAAATTCTGTAGGGGTAAAATTTGATGATGAAGTTAGAGCTTTGTTATTCTTTTGCTCATTGCCAGAAAGTTGGAATGGTTTAGCGATGGCCATTAGTAACTCTATTTCTGGATATAGTACTTTATAGTTTGATGACGTTGTTGGTGCTATCCTTAGTGAGGAAATGCGATGGAAAAGCTCCGGTGAGACATCAGGTAATTCTTCGAGTGTAGAGTCTAGGGGAAGAAAAATGGAAAGAGGAAAGAGCTCAGGATATCGCAGTAAATCAAGAAAAGGTGGATCCAAGTCTAGATCAGGGATAGTGTGCTAGAAATGTGGAAAGAAAGGACACCTAAAGAAAGACTTTAGATCTCGGAAGGGAAAAGAAGGAGATGCACAACAAGAAAACAATCATGAAGCAAATGTGACAGGTGAGGTGTTACAAGATGCTTTGATTCTTTCTTTTGAAAATATTACTGATTCTTGGGTGGTAGATTTAGGGGCCTCATTCCATGCCAAACCTGATAAGAAATATTTTCATGACTATGTTCAAGGAGATTTTGGACAAGTCCGTTTGGGTGATGATAAAAGCCCTGTAAAATTGTTGGAATGGGTAAGGTTCTTGTAAAACAACAGAATGGAAACCAATGGCTACTAAAGGAGGTAAGGCATGTTCCAGATCTAAAGAAAAATATGATTTTAGCAGGGCAGTTAGGCGGTTAAGGTTGTGGGACAACTTTCACAGATAAAGCTTGGAAGGTCACTAAAGGAGCCCTAGTAATAGAAAAAGGTGAAAAGGTTGGTACATTGTATTTATGCAATGGTATTTCTAACTCTATTAATGCTTTAACTTCCAAAGGAGTAGATGCAGCATTATGGCATCATAGGCTCGAACACATGAGTGAGAAGGGGATAAAGATTATTCACTCAAGGAATTTGTTTCCGGGTTTGAAGAATGTTGATTTGGACTTCTGTGAGAATTGCATTTATGGAAAACAGAGGAGAGTTAGATTTCTCAGAGTTGGGAAAGAAAAGAAGAGCAGAAAATTAGAGCTTGTGCATAGAGATGTATGGGGACTTGCTCAGGTATCATCTCTCAGTGGCTCTCATTATTATGTTACTTTTATTGATGATGCAACTAGAAAAACTTGGATTTATTGTATTAAGAATAAATCTGATGTATTTGATATGTTCAAGAAATGGAAAGCTTTGGTTGAGATTGAGACAGGAAAGAAATTGAAGTGTCTCAGATTAGACAATGGAGGTGAATATTGCAGCAAAGAGTTTGATAGGTACTATTTAGAGCATGGAATTCGTAGAGAGAAGATAGTTCCAAGAACACCACAAGAAAATGGTGTGTCAGAAAGGATGAACAGAACAATCATAGAGAGTGAAAGGTGCATGAGATTGCATGCAGGATTGCCTTTACAATTTTGGGAAGATGTTGTAGATACTGTTGTTTATCTAATAAACAAAGGGCCTCCAAGTTCCTTGGATGGTTGTGTTCCAGAGGAAGCATGGATAGGTAAAAAGGTAAACTACTCTTTTTAAAAGCCTTTTGGTTGTGAGGCCTTTGTCCATATTAATAAAGAAAATAGAACAAAGCTTGAGGAAAAATCAAAGAAATGTATCTTTATCGGATATGGTGTTAATGATTTTGGTTATTGCTTATATGATAATGAAAATCAAACAATCATTAGGAGCAGAGATGTAATATTCAATGAATAGGTCTTGTATAAGAATCAGTTGCAGAAAAAAGAAAACAAGGAATAGACAGTCCTTGATGAGATCACTGAAAAAGTAAAGGTGCCTAAAAATAATAATAATCAACAACCGCAACAACAGCAACCACCACAATAGCAACAGGCACCCAAACACCTGAAAGTGGTGTTAGAAGATATACCAGGATAAGTATACCCCCTGAACGATACTCTCCTCCATTATATTATTTATTGCTGACTGATTCTGGTGAACTCGAATGTTATGAAGAATCAATGCAGGTTGAAAGCATGAAGAAGTGGGAGCTAGCCATGGAAGAAGAGATGGACTCCTTAATGCATAACCAGACTTGGGACTTAGTCAGGTTGCCTATAGGTAAAACCACATTACAGAATAAATGGGCTTATAGGCTAAAGGAAGAAGATGGAGGAAAACAAAGACACAAAGCTAGACTTGTGGTGAAGGGGTTTGCACAAAAGAAAGGTATTGATTTTGATGAAATATTTTCTCCTGTTGTTAAAATGACTTCAATAAGAACTATTTTAAGTCTAGTAGTAGTTAAATATTTGCATCTTGAGCAGTTAGATGTAAAGACAACCTTTCTCCATGGGGATTTGGAGGAAGAGATATACATGTAGCAGCCACAAGGATATGAGGTAAAAGGGAAGGAGAAATTAGTGTGCAAGTTGAAGAAGAGCTTGTATGGCTTAAAATAGGCTCCAAGGAAGTGATATCTAAAATTTGACAAGTTTATGTCTGAACAAGGTTATACTAGATGTCACTTTGATCATTGTGTTTATCTGAAAAAGCAAAATGATGGTACCTATATTATATTGTTATTGTATGTAGATGACACGCTTGTTGCAGGGTCTAACATGCAGGAAATAAATGTTCTCAAAAGAAAATTGGCAAATTCATTTGCAATGAAGGATTTGGGAGCTGCAAAACAAATCCTTGGTATGAGAATAACTAGAGACAGGAAAAATCGCAAATTAACATTGTCTTAGAATGAGTACATACAAAAGGCATTGAAAAGATTTAATATGCAAAATCAAAAAACCAGTTAGTACACCTTTTTCTAGCCATTTCAAACTTAGTAAGGAGATGTGCCCAAAGACCCAAGAAGACATGGATTATATGTCTAAAATTCCATATGCATTAGCAGTTGGAAGCTTAATGTATGGAATGGTTTGCACAAGGCCTGATATTTCACATGTAGGGGGAGTTGTAAGAAGGTACATGAACAATCCAGGAAAAGAACATTGGATGGCAATGAAATGGATTCTCAGATATTTGAGAGGTACCACAAATCAAGCATTATGCTTTGGTGGTTCAAACATTTCCCTATAGGGATATGTTGATGCAGATATGGCAGGTGACAGAGATAACAAGAGGAGAACTACAGGATATGTATTTACTGTAGGTGGAACAGTTTTAAGTTGGGTTTCAAAAATCCAAAGTGTTGTTGCACTTTCAACAACAAAAGCAGAGTATGTTGCTACTATAGAGGCTAGTAAAGAAATGATTTGATTACAAAGGTTTATGGATGAATTGGTTAAGAAGCATGATATGGTCACGTTATATAGTGATAGCCAAAGTGCCATTCATCTTGCAAAGAAGTCAACATTTCATTCCAAGACTAAACACATACAACTCAAGAACCATTTCATACGATCAGTGTTGGAAGATGGAGAGTTGAAGCTGGAATGGATACACACTAGCCAGAATAGTGTAGATATGCTAACAAAAGTTATAACCAAGGAGAAACTGAGAATCAATTGGTCTTCAAGGATGACGATGAAGATGAGAAACAACCAGGTCCAAAGAGGAGTCATTATCCAGCAAATGAAGTAGCGGTGGAGTTACTACAATCATTCTCCAAGTGGGAGATTGTTGGGTGTGGAGCATGATTATTTAGAGGTCTTTGTTTCAGCCGGATGTATACTCCAGGAAGATTGTACACCCATCCATGTGGGGGGGTGCGGGGGGGACTTGTCCCCCTCGGCTGGGGGGTCCAGGGGCCAGCGGTCCCCCAACGGGGGTTTCAAGGGCAACACCCTCGAAGCTAAAAACATATGTAAATTGCCTTGTAAAAGTATAGTAATTTCTAGTCAATTTGGGCTGTTCATTAGGCATATGATCTGATGGTAGAATTTATGTTTAATTTAGGGTTTCTTTTTGCCCTAGAAGGCAACCCCTCTCTTTGTATGAGGGCATTGTATTGAGGCTATGTGATATATGTGTATTCTCAGAGTGAGAAATAGAGAGGAGAGACTGTGAGAGAAAACAGAGGATATTACAACAGATCTACTGTAGGTTGTGTTTCTTCATTTTGCTGGATAATAGAAAGGAAGGACTAGTTGTTCGGGGTGGACGTAGCCCAAACTGGGTGAACCACGTATATCTATGTGTCTCTTGTTTTATGTGTTTTCCATGTTTATATTTCTAAAATATTTTATGTGTTCCATTGCTTTGTAATATATAAATCTCTAACAATACCCATATGTCCAAGCTCAACATGCTCAATAACCTCTTAACTGGTATGTTGCTTATCAACAACCTATGACTGGGCAAGTCCAAGGTATTCAAGGTCAAAATCTCCCCTATGGCCAAGGTAACCCACAATGGGAGAAAAATCAAATGCCATATGGCCAAAATCCCCCACTGTGGGGCCAATATCCTTACTAGTAGGGATGGGCTTCTCTGGTTGGACCCGCTTACCGACCTACAATGCCTTTCAATATTCAATCGCCATTATTGGCCACACTAGATTTGCTAGATGTGTCTCGCCTTATGAATGATCCAATTCTTCATTCGCCATACTGGCCTTCGGTTCCATCCAAGATCCCAAGAGATTGCCTGAAATTCAATGGGAAAGCAAAAGAAAATCCTCAAGCCCACATGATGACATATCACCTCTGCTGCTCTTCAAATTCTTATGTTGAAGATTCCATTCGTCTCTGTATTTTTCAAAGAACCCTCACTGGTGCTGCAGCTGAGTGGTACATCGAGCTTCCTCGAAGTACTTTCCATGACTTTAACTTTTTAGCCATGGCTTTCCTCACGCATTTCAAACTACCGGTTCACTATGAAACTGGCACCTATTTTCTCACATCGCTTAAGCAAGATATTATGATACACATCTCCGATCACATCCATGAATGGAGACACAGATGTTGCCTGATAAAATTTGATATTGCTAATCATTTTCTCACCGAATGGTTCACTAAGTCATTTGTGGCCCCAATTTCTCGCAATATAGCTATGGGTGGGTGTGTTATTGACGAACAAGCCATTTCTCGTGCCCAGTACTTAGACCTAGTTTACTTTCAGTCTGGCGCTTTGTATGAGTTATTACCCGATGCTCCACGGCCATCATCCGATCCCACGAAATCAAAGTCACAGGCTACACCCCCTGTTGTTGGAGTCATTGGTTCAGTGTCCCAGGCCCCTACTAAATCTTCTTCGAAACAAAAGTTGGTCTCAGACATTGTTTCCAATATTTCTTCCCAGAATCCACCTAGCCTTGGTAAAACCTTAGAGGTCCATGTTATCCAGTCTACCACAATGGACAAATCCTTGAAAGGTAAGAAGAAAGGAAAAGGCAAGGGTAAAGTCGATGCCCCAAAACATGGTCCTCCTAAATCGTCTATTGGTAAGTCTTCACAATGGAAACCTAAGTATCCCTACCTCATTTGCAAGGAGGATCACTATACCAAGGATTGTCCATGATGATTCGAGGTTAGTCGTTTTCTCAAAGGGACCCCAGCTATCCTAAAAGAGCCATTTCCATCTCAGCAGACCCAAATGGTAGACCAACCTCAATCCTTTGCTTCCTCAGGATCTCAAGTGTTCATGATAAGTACACCTATTAATGTGGCTAATCGATCAAAATATTACCAAACTCTTGCTCCGACAACCGGGAAAGAGAATGAAGCCACCCCTTCTTCTACCCCAAGTTCTGGCCCTCTTCATATTGAGTGCCCTAACCTTGATTTTGCTATATAGCCACCCTCTCGAGGTGTGCTAAGGAAATCCTTGTACAATCCCAATGCTTGAGCCGCTCAGCACTATAATATTGTTGAGGATTTGGCTCAGGCGCCGTCCACTATGTCGTCTCTCGACGTGCTCCAAATCTGCCCATCACAACTGAAATATTTGTTGTTTACTATTAGGGGTATTGATCCCAGTGATTCCAATTTGATATGTTTTGATCTGGAGAACCATGTTCCGTGCCTACCTCATCAAATTAAGTTTCTCATTTAGGTGATCATCAATGAGAAGACCATTAACATGAGTGTCATTGATGAAGGTGCTTCCACTTGCATCATGTCAATCACATGCTAGAAGGCCATTGGTTCTCCTACTTTGAACCAATCCCCAAACACTTTGGTAGCTTTCGATGGGCATGATTCACAACCCTTCGGTGTATTACCTAACCTTACCATTACTTTGGAGGGAAAGGTAGTACAAGTCGAGGTAGAGATTGTTGATGCTAATCTCAATTATAATCTTCTACTCGGCTAGAGCTAGACCCATGTTATGCATGTTGTAGCCTCCTCCCTATTCCGCGTGATTCATTTTCCCCATCAAGGGAATATTGTCATGGTCGATGAGTTATCCTTCTTTGCCTCTTCCTCCTCGAATGGAAATTTTCTATACGTAAAGCACGCTGGTGGTCCCTATGAGAATGTGGGGGCAGGTATTTTTAAAGATTTTGCCTTAATTGGAATTTTTTTGCTCCCACCTCCTCATTATGCCTCTTTCAACATGGTATCGATCAAATCTAACGCTTGGATCATACCTTCACCAGATCTTATTGATACCCAGGGCGAGGTTATGCCACTTAGTCCTACCGAAATCAATTACATGGAAATTGTTTCGGCCTTAAGTTCCACATCCTCTGATTCTTCTATTTCGAATACCTCTCTCGATACATATTATTAATCCCTATGGCTTGGTGCTTTGGAATCTCTTGATCCCTTAGCTAAGACTTTTCTTGCTGATGAAGGTATCATGGAAGTAATGTCTCTCGATGAACCACCTTGGACTGATACTCATCATCGTTCCTCATTCCTGCCTTGCCTGGTGGTCATGTCTACCAATCTTGGAGAGTTCTCTTCTTTGTTTCCTTCCCTCTCACTTCTGCTACCGATCATGACTCATAAAGTATGGTCGGAATGAAATTTGGGTAATATTACCCAAATGATGCTGATTGATATTTCTATCAAGCCTAGTATCGTTGAACATTTCCATATCAGGGTAAATTTTTCTTTGGATCAGATCAAGACCTATACTCGTCTATTTCAAGAATTCGGTGATGTGTTTGCGTGGTCCTACGAAGAAATGCCTGGCATTGATCCTAGCATTATTGTGCATGAAATACCAACTTATCCTCATGCGAAGCCCGTTCGACAATAGCTCTGCCCAGTGCACCCTAGGAAGGTAGCCACTATCAAGGGTGAAGTTGAAAAACTTCTCAAAGCTGGATTCATCTATCCCATCCCTCTTACAGATTGGGTGTCAAATATTGTCCCGGTGATAAGAAAACAAGGCATGATTTGCATTTGCGTTGATTATCGTGATCTCAATCGTGCCTATCCTAAAGATAACTACCCTACTACCTTCATTGATCAGATCATTGACGAATGTGCTTGGAGCGAATTTTTTTCCTTTATGGACGGTTTTTCACATTACAACCAGATTAACATTGCACCAATCAATCAAGAAAAGACAACTTTTATTTGTCCATGGGGTATGTTTGCGTATAATAAGCTACCTTTCGGCCTCAAAAATGTTGGGGCTACATTTTTTCGGGCAATGTCCTATGTGTTTCACGATGTTTGCAACATCATCCAGCCTTACGTGAATGACCTTCCTGCTCATTCTCGTAAGCACCAACATCACCTTGACCATCTTCGACATATTTTTGTTTTCTATAGACAGTACAACATTCGGTTAAATCTGTATAAATGTTTTCTGCGTAGAATCCAGACGACTCCTTGGCTTTATCATTTCCAAGGATGGTATTCTCCTTGATCCGCTTAAAGTCGAGGCCATTGTAAATTTACTCGCTCCATCTTCATTGCACCAACTCCAGAGCCTACAAGGAAAGATGATTTTTCTCCATCGTTTTATACCCAATTATGTTGGGCTAGCTACAGGATTTACCTGGTTGCTCAAACAAGGAATGCCCTTTGTCTGGGATGAGGTTGCTAAAAAATCTTTGGATAATCTTAAGGTTTTCCTCATAAATTCTCCTTTGTTGCATCCCTAGATTATCATCGAGATTATTTCCTTTACCTAGCTGCAGCGCCTAGCACCATTGCTATGGTCTTGGTCCAGGATGACAACAAAGGAAACGAACATGTTATCTACTACATTAGTTGTAATCTCCTCGACACTAAAACACATTATGCCCATGTCGAGAAGCTAGATTTGACTACCATACAGGCTATTCAATGCTTTTGGAACTACATCCTCTTACGCACTATGAATGTGATTTCTGAATGCAACCCCATGGCCTACATCCTGACTTGTCAGCTACTGGGGGGCAAATATTCTAAATGGATTGTCATCATGCAAGAATTTGATTTGGTGTTTACTACTGCCAAATCTAAGAAGTCACTAGTTTTCGCCGAGTTGATTTGTTCCCTTCCTTATATGTCTCTCCCTACTGGTGCTGATGAACAGCTTCTAGAAGACACTCTTTTCCTGATCAACACCCTTGATCCATGGTATAGTGATATCATCGTGTATCTCCAGACATCCACGTTCTGGTCCGCGTTGACTAATGATGATTGCCGATGGATTTGGCATCACTCCCAACCTACCGTATTATTGGCGATACTTTATACTGTGTTAGTGTTGATTTAGTTCTTCGCCGATGCCTTACTCTCAAGGAGGCCAAGAGAGTTCTCAATGATTACCACTCTGGGGCATGTGGTGGTCATATGTTTGGCTGTGCTACCACTCAAAAAATCCTTCACTAGTTATTTCTGGTCATCCATTTTCAAGGACTACATCCTTGCTATTCAAAAGTGCCATGAATGCCAAATTTACCAACACAATATGTGCAACCCACCCACTCACCTAGACCCTGTCATTACCATTGGTCCTTTTTCCAAATGGGGCATCGATTATATGACATGTAACCTTTGTTCGGCTGGAGGGCATGGCTATATTATCATTGTTGTGGATTATTTCACCAAATGGGTCGAAGCGATGCATACATACTCTGCAGATGATAAAACGACGACTCAATTCCTTTTCAATCATGTTATTTCTAGGTTCGTTATACCTCAAGCTATTGTCACAGACCATGGCTCCCATTTCAGAGATTACATGATGTCTGAGCTGACATCCACATTGGGCTTGCACCATGATGGTTCAACCTCGTATTACCCTCAGGCCAATGGTCAAGTTGAAGTTGTGAACAAGGTCTTAGTTACAATGCTTCAGTGTACTATTGCGATGCACAAGTCAAATTGGCATCTCATGCTCTTTTCAGCTTTGTGGGCTTACCAAACCTTGACCAAAGACGCAACTAGTTTCACACCATTCCATCTAGTCTACAATCTGGAAGCAACATTTCCGATTGAATGCGAGATTCCTTCACTCAATCTAGTTGTAGAACTTCTCCCTAAAACATCACCTCAGGAAGAGCACCTCTTATATTTAGAATGACTAGATGAGACTCGTCATCTCGCTGTTTTTGTTATCGAGGCACAAAAGAAACGAGTTAAGTCCCATTTTGATCAGTCGATCTCCCCTCATGCATTCTATGAGTGTGATTTGGTTTTACTATACGACCAATCTAATGATAAGCTGGGGGCAGGCAAGTTCGAACCCATGTGGCATGGGCCCTACATTTTGAAACGTGTTTTGCAGAAAGGGGCCTGTGAGCTTATTGATTATGAAGGCAAACCTCTAGACAAGCCTTGAAATGGGCTTTACCTCAAGAAGCACTATGCTTAGGTCATATTGCATGGTTACTGGTGTACATTAGTGTGCCATTCATTTTTTTGCAGTGTGGTTTGGTGTGTTAGTTTTCAAACAGCTTTCCTGTTTACTATGTTTTCCTTGCTTTTTAGTTGTCTGTGACTCCCCACATTGGTTTTGCTGATGGTGCTTGTCGTAGTACCCAGAACCTATCACCCACAGCATGGGCTATTTATGACCCTAACAATAAGTTGATTGACCTTCAAGGTATCTGTTTAGGTCGCACAACTAACAACATTGTTGAATACAGTGCAGTCATCGAACTGTTGTTAGAAGCCATTTCTCTTGACATTCGAGAGTTGGTTGTCAACCTCGATTCACAACTTGTCGTCCTTCAACTCAACGGGAAATATTCTGTCAGAAACCCTAAAATATTGAGAATGTATCTCCATATTGGTCTATTGAAAAAGAATTTTGATTACATTACTTATCATCATATTCCTAGATGCATGAATGCATTGACAGATGCATTAGCTAGTTATGTGTTGGATAGACATTTACGAAACATCTGAAAATATAAAACAAATCATTTGTACCATAGTAAACAAGAAAATACAACATATACATATATGGTGATAATGTTTGATACATCAAAGCCCCAAAAAATAATGTGTTCAAAATAACATTGGTGGCTCGCACGCCTCAAAAGAATGTAAATGTTGGACCTAGGAACTAATCAGGATGGTGATCGTGGTGGCATGACATGGCTCGTGCAACAAAAGTCAACAATTGGCAGATCCAATCTAATACTCCCACCGTGTGTCTCTAGTACTGGCAAGGAATGTCTCCCACCTGAGCATACTCTGGGATACCACGAGTCAACCCCTTAAGGTTCCTCTCAATCTCCTCCTCATTGCTAATCCCCTTCTAATAAGGAGCGACAACAATGAATTGGCGGGCGATGTGCCTGGCTATTGGGGACATCCAAGTAGGGGTCCAACATCTGCATTAACAAAGTGAAATGCTATAAACACATATATATAAAAAACAATTAAAAAATCACAAAATTAAAAAATTGATTTTTTACCTTCATCGTCAAAATCCTCTCCATCTGGTAGTGGCATGTCCGGATCTCCATGGAAGTCGGTGCCACTGTATGGCCAGTCCTCCACCAAAATATTCTGTTGTCATAGCTGTTAGCCTTGCTGGTGAAAGGCCCACAAATGGATCCATATAGGCTCTTGAAATCCCCAAATTTGCTTAGAAGCATGCCAATGGATCCATTAATGCACTTTACATTTTCAGTTTTTGCTCAAAGATCATCTAATGATCAAAATTGGCACAAGAGGAAAGCCCTTGGAAGGGTAGAAATGCACTATCGGGAGGCTCAAGACGCTCTAAAAACATGAAAAAGCATCACCACAGGCTTAAACTAGGCATTGCATAGCCACCATTAGATCTGGTCGATCAATGACTAAGATCTAGGCGGCAAATTGCATATTGGCCAAGCAGAGGTGACAGACTTAAAGTGGGCACATGACACCATCGATCAGTGACCGCTGATAATCGGATCAGCAGGTTGCATCAGCAGGGAGCATTTGTGATATATATAAAAAGGCCCGGGGCAAGAGCAATATGTGATTGTGATCAGATCTCATCGCAATATCACTATCGATGCAACCAAGGGAAGGAGCCTATGCACAGATAGATGGGCTGGACCCGACGGCATCATAGATGAGAATTCATATATTTTGAGGTCCACACCCCCACATTTTTTAATGAGTTTTGTGTATTTTCATTGTTATAAAGAAATACGAAGGAAGCCTGAGGCCATGCGGTAGCGATGGAACCTGGACCCGATGGGTTTCCGGAATTAACATATATATATATATATATATATATATATATATATATATATATATATATATATATATATATATATATATATACATATATTCAAGTCTGACTAAGCCAAATTTAACATGTTTTTAGTGTTTTATGCATATTTCACAGTACGAGGAAAATACACAGGGCCAAGGGTGGACCTAAGAGGATATAAACCATCTTTAAGAACTTTTGTGAAGTCTAAAAAGGATAGGGAATGGCAGGATTTCACAATATGGCTATGCTTTCTGTTGATAACATAAACAGTCATTGTTAAAACATTTAAAAGGATAACAAAGTCCACTGAGTGATTGCACCACATAGTAGAGGCTGGAAATAGATCAGGGAGCATAGACAACATAACACAATTGAATCAACCCAAAACAATCATGAAGCCACCGCACGACACTGCCAGAACAAACGTAATGATCATGGGGCATCTCTGGCATGAGAGATCTCCTAGACAACGCAACAACTACCCAAAATATCTGAATGTGGTTATTCCTCTGTCAAAAGAGGAAAACCTCCAAGTCATGCTTGCCTATTGAGGGAATCAAATCAGTTAAACAATGCATATCAGGTAGATTAAGACTTCGAGCCTTCTAGAGAGCTCAGGAGCATTGTAAACAAGCTATAAATAGCTATTAGTAAAATTTAATGAGGGTTCAACTTCTGGAGACTGTTGCCACTTTGTTCCTTCAAGCTTTTCATCTTTATTCTAGCAATACAAACTTCTTTTACCATCATATGTTCAACATTCATTCTCTTTACTATTCTATGCTTGCACTTGAACAGTTTGTTCATGTTTCCTTTGTGTTTAAGGCCAGATAACTGTTATCTTATCTATGCTTTGATAACTTAGATTTGAAAGCTTCTTTGTTGTTTGTAGCTAGTCATTCATTTATGTTTATATATGAAATCTATTGATATTGTTGGTATTCTCCATCTATCCATTAGATCTATAAACTATTGAGCATTAATGGTTTACAGCCTTGTGTTGTTGAGAGTGTTCATGCATACCTTGTGGTGTGGGAATAGAGCTGAAATGCTCATCTGACTTGAATCAAACCATCATCCATTCCAATAGTTCTGAGAACAATATTGAAGATTATATATTACCAGGCATATTTGAGATACAACCTAGGAGAGTTTCCAGGAGTGTTAACATAATTGGTGCCGTTGTTGGGGAAAGGAAACTCAAGCTCAGCTTCCCTGGGAGATGACACAGATCCAAATTTGATGATAGAAAAAGTCTGGACACTTTTTCTGGTTTTAATCATCTATCTGGCAACTCTGCTGGAGGCTGAACCTCTTGGTGACTCCACTTCATAGTTCTGGCTCAGTTTGTGAGGCATACTCAGAGACATCCTCAGAAGCTACAAGCTGACCCAATATCTGACCCTAAAAAGATCATCAAAGAAAGAAAGTTATTGCAGAAAGGAGCATCAGGTTCAGGTAAACCTAAACGATCTCCTATATCTCATCAAGAAAGGCTTGTAATAGAACAAATACATGTTGAGAGTATAGAATCTAATACTAACAGTGAAGAAAAATTGTCAGAGATTCATAAACCTCCTTATCCTTTAGGTTCTCCTTCTACTTTAAGCCCAAAGGAAACCTCACCTCCTATCCATCATACTCCTTTAGTCCCGTCAGCCACTCCTCAGCCCTCTATCATTCAGATTTCTAGTACTCTTTTAGCCACCACAGCTATGGCAGGTCCACAAGCACCTACTAAAATGGAAAGAATCATAGATGCTAGGTATGGACCCCTAATACGGCCCACTCCTTTGAATGCCATGCATACTAGAGAATATCAGAAATATAGGCCTAAATTCACTGGGATTGAAGGTGTTACTACTGAAGAACATCTTGAGTCATTTTATAGCTATGCTGATAATCTAGACATTAGTGAAGATGATGTGTGGATGAGAGTCTTCATCCAAAGCCTAGATGGAGAGGCTAAGAAATGGTTCAGAGAACTAATCCCAAGATCTATAGAAGATATTGAAGATTTAGATGATGCATTCCTAAAGCATTGGGGGGATAATAAGGATCTCCTCTACTACCACACTGAGTTTGGTAACTTAAAGAGGGAAAATGGTGAGTTGTTGCCTGATTTTAGTAAGAGGTTTAACCGTATGTATAACAAGATACCAGCTGAAGTAAAACCCACTACTACCTCTTCTAAACTCACCTATGCTAGTGCTTTTGATTCTGACTTCTGCCTACTATTGAGAGAGAGGTGATGTGCTACTTTGGATGACATGCAGGATGCAGCTGTGGAAGTAGAATCAAACATCATGGCTGCAGATAAGCTTAGGGGAAATGTTGATAGAAGAAGACAGAGGGGCGAGTCTTCATCATCCTATAATCCTAAGATTGATAAAATGACCAAAATGATAGATTCATTAGCCTCTAAAATCTCCAAATTAGAGGTTGAGCAGCACCTGAGGAAAGGGAGAGCTCCTAATACCTTTGCTCCTAGAAATCCAAATCCGAATCCATATAGAAGAACTAATGAGGAGTTGCAGATTTTGCAAAGAAACATAGATGCTAATGAAGACCAAAGAGTGAAGGCTCCTTTTCAAAACGCAGTCATGGAAGAAGAGTAGTTTGAAGAAGATGATGATATCCATTGTATGGAAGACAAAGGCAATGCTTCCTTTTTGACCTCAACTTCCTATGAAAGGTCATTATGCAATGACCAAATCAACCAAGAATGGGATGGTAAAGCTATTCTACAAACTATAGATCAGCAAAGATACAATTTGAGGTCAAATATAAAAAATGCCAAGGAAACTCCTGTTCAAAAAGCTATTGTCCCTGCAGTACAACAAGCTAATAAGCAAAAACAACTCGCAGTTGATCCCATCATCCTCCAAGCTCCAGCTCATGAGGTAAGAGGTCTTGAAAAGTCTCCTTCTCCTTTCAATTTTCAATCAGAAATCAGAAGTTAAAGATACCCATGCCTCTGAATGAACTATTGAAGAATTAGTCCTTCAAAAGATCCATCCTTGAGGCACTTGAGCCTACAACCATCCATGCCTCCACAGACCATGTAAACCTACAAGATGACAAGCCAACTATTATTCTCAGCATAATGATTGAAAATTGTGAAGACAACTCCCCATCATTCTATGTCTCTCTGAATGTTCATGAAAAAATCCTTCACAACTGCCTTTTGGACACTAGAGCCAGCTATAATATAATTCCCAATGCTATCATGGATGAGTTTGGTCTTGACATCACAAAGCCTTATCATAACCTATTCTCTTTTGACTCTAGGAAAGTGAAATGTCTAGGATTAATCAAGGACCTAGGCATCACCTTGTCTTAGAGGCCTATGAAAAGCATGACGATGGATATTGTGGTGGCAGATGTATCCCCCAAGTTCGATATGTTACTTTCCAGAGGTTGGATCAAGAGGTTAGGTGGATCATCAAAAAATGACCTGTCTTATGCTACTATTCTAGTTTTCAGAGGAGAGAGCAAGAGATTATACAGAGAGGCGTTGTTGGCTTATATAATCAGTGATGAAAAGAATCCTGCCAATCATCTCATATACGCTGTTGACACTGACTTTGGAACTTGTATCCTTCATATTGAAGAATATCAGTAGGCCTCAACGCAGCTTAGGAAACCAATTTTCCAGATCATAGAGGAAGAAAACCCACAGAGTTGGGATATGTTTTTTGATGGGGCTTTTTGTAAAGAAGCTGCAGGGGCAGGTGTAGTCCTTATGTCCCCAACACAGGAATACATCCATTTATCTTGTAAATTAACCTTTCAGGTCACGAACAACATTGCAGAGTACGAAGCTAAAGAAATGGGCATCAAAGGCTTGAAAGTGTTTAGGGACGCAGGCCTCATTATTCATCAGCTAAATAAAATGTTCCAAGCTAAGCATACAAGGCTAAAGGCATATAAAGATGAGTTATGGAGAATCAAGGACTCTTTCAATAATTTTAGTATTTCTTATATTCCAAGAATGAAGAACTAGCTTTCCAACTCCCTTGCTGCCTCTGCTAGCATGTTTATTCCTCCTTGGCCTCCTAGATTGACATATGAAGTTCAGGTAAAATACAGACCATCTCTTCCTGACAATGTCAAATATTGGAGGGTTTTTGAGGACGATGAGGAAATAAACAGGTTTTTGCAAGTTGTGGAGGAGTTTTCTAAAATGTGCATCGATCAAGAAAACAAAACCATGGGAGAATGCAACCAGCCCAAGCTAAAAAGCGAGATTGGCCGAGAAAACATCGTCCAGTTGCCTAGTAATTACATACCAAAAGGATTAGTGCCTCTATAGAGGCTCTTCGATCATAATGATGTGCCATATAATGCGGCCAAAACAAAGAATGAGTCTGTTGTTTGTAAACATAATATAGGCAGCCCAGCCCATCCCAAAAACATCAATCTGTCCATGCATTTTTCCTCCACCTAGAATTCTGAGTATTGCACCCTCATGAAGCAATTCACTAACATTTTTTCCTGGGAATACAATGATCTTAAAACCTACGACACAGACATCATTTAGCATAGGATCCCACTGGAAAAGAACACCATCCCTTTTAGGAAAAAATTAAGACCTATCAGCCCTCTCTTATTTCCTCTAATTGAGAAAGAAATCAAGAAGTTTTTGGATGCCAAAATCATAGTTCCCGTAAGGTATTCAAAGTGGATAGCCAACCTTGTGGTCGTAAGAAAGAAAAATGGAGAAATCAGGATTTGTGTCGACTTCATAAATCTGAAAAAGTGCTCTAAAAAAGATAACTATCCCCTTCCAAGATGGAACACTTGCTGCAAAGAGTTTCAGGGGCTAGAGTCATGTCTTTCTTAGATGGATTTTTAGGTTACAATCAAATTGCTGTACATACTGAAGATCAGGAAAAGACCGCCTTCACTATTCCTTGGGGAACTCTCATGTGCTCCAAGATGCCTTTTGGACTGATGAATGTTGGGGCTACTTTTTAGAGGGACATGGACATAGCTTTTGTGGGAGAGAAGGACAAGTTTGTCCTTATGTAGGTTTTAACCCCATACATAAATTACCTGCATATGAATTCTAAAACATAGAAAATAAACAATCCGAGAGCATAACACATAAAACACATATACATAGAGATTTTCCCCTAGATCCCAAAACCGAGGCTACCAGATTGATTTTTCATTATGTTCCTTTCAATGTTATAATACATATTTATACATGCCAAAGCATCCAATACCATGGACCGAAAGCCATCGTGTCCAGAAACATGTGCGAAATCATGCACAAAACCATAGGTGGGTCTGCCGAACCAAACATAGGATCCAAAACCAAAATTTTCCAGGGCGCTGCCCCAGACCCCATAAAGTGGGGTTACGGGTATGCCTCAAACCCCCTGTGACCCCACCCTCGCTACACAATCGGCGCAACGAAGGGGGGCTCTATCCCCCCTCTAATCCCTCGGTTAACTATGTGGGCTAGTCATGGAAAGAATATATGTTGGGTCCCTATAATACTAGTGATTACCCCATTAATATTATAGTTATACCCCTTATTTATATTTTTGTGCCCCTATTACCCCCATATTGTTATTTCTGTGCCCCATAGAATCCCTCTATTATTATTTTTGTGGCTTATATTATTATTGTTAGGTCGGCTGGATTATATTGTGACTCCTTAGACTCCTATATATAGAAAGGAGGTTTTGTCATTTGTATCATCCAAGAATGATTCATTTATGTAATGTAAAGGAGGTTTCCCCCTCGAAGAGGGTGAATTCTAAGGTGTTGATCTATCTTTTCTATCTTTTCTTGAGCTGGTTTCATAACATTTGGTATCAGAGCTTTGGATTCTAGGGTTTCGCTGCTCCAAACAGGTCATCGTGGAATGTTTGCTATAACTTTTTTCTGTGACGTTTCAGAAGTCGCAAAAAAAACCCATTTGAGAAGAAATCGCGTTAAACCTTGGGTCCTAATTTCAGAGCTTTTCGCGTGATATTTGCAGAGATATGATCTGAGGAAGTTGGTCTTTTTGCAGACTCCTGAATTACATTCAAAATAGGAGACCTGGGGAAAATTGTCATAACTTTCTCTCTGGGGATCGGATTGAAATTTCGTAAGAAGTTACAGAAAGAGGACAGACTGTAGTTTCTTGTATGTGTGTTTCAGATTCAAAGGTTGAAACAGTGACTCGTGGCACGTCATACAATTTCGCTCTACTGAACCAGTCTAAAAGTAAGTCACTGTGGGAGATTTCGCATAACGCTTCCTTGGAGAATCCAATTTGGCTCAGACTTGTGGCATTGGAAAGAGGACGCAGAAGGATACTATAGGTAGCAATTTCAGAACTGGATGATCCAAAATTACAGAGATACATCAGATTCAATATCAGGCTTCTATAAAGTGAAAAAAGGTGTGTAGTTTTTTTTTTAATTTTTGTGTAAGCTTGGTTTAACGGAATTCAAAGGGCATAGTAAAGCATTATTATCGGTAACTGATGCCCCGAGGAAAGAAAATGCAAACACCTAGTAAGAAACCTGAAAACTCTAGCATGACTCATGAAGAAGAGGAAGAAATGCCACATGATATATCAAAATTACAAGAACAAGTGAAAAAAATGTCACGCTCACAAAAGCTAATAGAAGCTAAGATAATTGGCGTGGAATCTAAGATAAAGGGCATGGAAGCTAAGATGGATGATTCGAAGACAGATTTGAAGAGAGACATGGCAGATTTGAAGATATATTTGAAGACAGACATGGAAGAATTGAAGAAGTTGCTACAAGAAAGGGTCACTAATGGTGAAAAGGTAGTAAAGGAAACTCATGATGAGAACAAAAAAAATGTTAATCATGATTCCATAGACGCTAATGTTGGATCAAAGAATCACCATATTCCAAAAATTGATATGAGGAAGTTTGATGGCAAGGATCCCGCCACATGGATATTACAGATGGAGCAATTCTTCGATCTCAATAATGTGCAAAACACACAAAAGGTACATATGGCAACTGTATATTTGGAACCAAATCAATTTGTATGGTATCAATGGCTTTGCTCTCGTAAACAATTTATCACTTGGGCAATTTTTACGGAAGAATTGATAGCACATTATGAAGATACAAAAAGCAACACTTTTTTTAGCCAATTGATAAGTCTCAAACAAAAGGGTTCAGTAATGGAGCACATTGAGGAGTTCCAAAAATTGAACATAAGGGTAAAAGATATTCCAGAGGAGCATAGGATTGATGTGTTCATAGGGTCTTTAAAGGATAATATCCAACATGATGTTCGCCTTTGGGAACCTGATTCATTAGAGAAGGCATTCAGGTTAGCAAGAAAAATGGAAAGCAAAATTATGGCAACCAGGAAGCATACCACTCACAACTATAAAGACGGAAGTGTTGTTGCCCCTAGTCTTCCACAACCTATAAGGTTGACACCACAAAAATTGGAAGAAAAAAGAGCAAAAGGGCTTTGTTACAGTTGTGATAGCAAATACACTAAAGGTCATAAGTGTGCTGAGAAGAAATTATTCTACATAGATTGTGAAGAGGAAGAAGAAAAGGAGCAAGAAAGGTCAAAAGAAGAAGATATACTCCAGGAACAAAGCCTAGATGAAGAACAAATAAATCCGACCATATCTTGTAATGCATTGGCGGGAATTACCACTCCTCAAACCATCAAGATAGAAGGACAAATCAAGAAGAAAAAGGTAATAGTGTTGATTGATTCAGGAAGCACCCACAATTTTATTCATTGTAGGGTAGCAAAAGAATTGAATTGCTTCCTATATCCAGCACCAGAGTGTCAAGTGATGATTGCAAATGGAGGAACAATAAATTTCTCTGGAAAGTGCCATAATATCAAGCTATCCATGGGAGAATATGTATTGACTAGCCCAATGCTTTCCATTCCAATGGGAGGTGCGGATGTTGTACTAGGAGTCCAATGGCTACAATCCTTGGGTACAATAGCTTTTAATTTTCAAGAACTTTTCATCAAATTTTCTATGGAAGGAAAGGAAGTTGAATTAAGGGGTATTGCAGGGAAACCAAGAAAGATAATCAGCTCTAATGGTATGACAAAGCTTCTAAAAAAGGAGCAAAGAGGTGTAATTGCACAATTATGTTCGCTAGATGTTTCCACATTGGAATCATCTATTTCTCCAGATCTCCAAAAAGTCCTGGACAATCATTCCAAGGTATTTGAGACTCCCAAGGGTCTCCCACCTATGCGTGATCATGATCATGCTATTCATCTGATTCCAGGAAGTGTTCCTCCAAACATCAGGCCGTACAGATATCCCTATGTCCAAAAAAGTGAAATTGAACGTATGGTTGCAGAAATGCTAGAGGCTGGTATAATTCAACCGAGTCAAAGTTCTTTCTCAGCTCCAGTAGTATTGGTGCACAAGAAGGATGGATCATGGCGCATGTGTCCGGATTATAGGGAGCTCAACAAGCTCACTATTAAAGATAAGTTCCCCATTCCTGTTATTGATGAATTACTGGATGAATTGCATGGATCAATTTACTTCACCAAGTTGGATCTTCGTTCGGGATATCATCAAATCAGAATGAAGATTGAAGACATTCCGAAAACGGCATTTAGAACTCATGAGGGTCATTATGAATTTTTGGTCATGCCTTTTGGCCTTACCAATGCACCTTCAACATTTCAAGGTTTGATGAATTCAATTTTCAAACCATTCCTTAGAAAATTTGTGTTAGTATTTTTTGATGATATACTAATCTACAGCAAGTCTTGGAAGGATCATGTTGAACATGTTGACAGGGTGCTACAACTATTGGAGGAGAAACAATTATATGCAAAAAGATCCAAATGTTTCTTTGGAGTCCAGGAGGTGGAATATTTGGGTCATATTGTATCTCATGAAGGAGTTAAGGTAGACCCTAGCAAAATTAAAGCCATTAAGGAATGGAAAATCCCCACATCCATAAAGCATCTGCGAGGATTTCTTGGGTTGACAGGGTATTATCGCAAGTTTGTTAAGAATTATGGGAGAATAGCAGCACCTCTAACAACATTATTGAAGAAAGATTCATTTTCATGGACTTTGGAAGCAACAAAGGCCTTTGAACATCTTAAAGAGGCAATGTGCCAAGCACCGGTCTTAGCTACACCGGACTTCACAAAAACCTTTATTGTGGAATGTGATGCTTCAGGAAATGGAATTGGTGTTGTTCTAATGCAAGATGAAAGACCCATTGCTTTTGAAAGTCGTCCAATCAAGGGAAAGTTTTTAAGCAAAGCTATTTATGAGAAGGAAATGTTGGCAATACTCCATGCACTTAAGAAATGGCGACCCTACCTAATGGGAAGACACTTCAAGGTAAAAACGGATCATGATAGCCTTAAATACTTTTTAGAACAAAGATTATCCTCTGAAGAGCAACAAAAGTGGGTCACAAAGATGTTGGGTTATGACTTTGAAATCATCTACAAAAAAGGGAAGCAAAATGTGGTGGCAGATGCACTCTCAAGAAAGGATGAGGATGTGGAAGCATTGTTGTGTGCCATTTCTATTATCCAACCAGATTGGATAAACGAAGCAAGGGAGGAATGGAAGAATGACGAAGAAGTGTGGGCACTTATTCGAAAGCTACAACAAGATTCCAGTACTTCTGATACATTTAGCTGGCAAAATGATTCGTTATGGTACAAAGATCGCTTATACCTCTGTAAGAATTCCCAGCTAAAACAAAAGATTCTTATGGAATTGCACACTTCTCCCTTAGGAGGGCACTCAGGATTTTTAAAAACTTACCACAGGGTTAAGAAGGAATTTTTTTGGGATGGCCTTAAATCAGATATTCAAAAGTTTGTGGCAGAATGTTTGGTTTGCCAGCAAAATAAAGTTGAAACAATTAAGACACCGGGTCTATTACAACCTTTATCCATTCCAAGCCAACGTTGGGAGGAGGTTTCAATGGATTTTATCACAGGTTTACCCAAGTCTGAGGGAAAGAGTGTCATCATGGTGGTAGTTGACAGACTTACCAAGTATGCACACTTTTGTGCATTATCACATCCATTTAAAGCCAGTACAGTTTCTACTGCATTTATGGAAACAGTTCAAAAGCTACATGGAAACCCAAAGATTATTGTAAGTGACAGAGATCCCATTTTCACTGGAAATTTTTGGACAAAATTATTTTCTTGTCTTGGTACTCAGTTAGCTCATAGCTCATCTTATCATCCTCAATCTGATGGGAAAACTAAGATAGTAAACAAATGTTTGGAAGGATATCTTCGTTGCTTTGTATCTGATAAACAGACACAATGGGTCAAATGGTTGCCTCTGGCTGAATGGTGGTATAACACTTCCTTCCATACAACAACAAAAATGACCCCATTTATGGCACTTTATGGGTATCAACCACCATCCATCACATCATATTTAAGAGAAAATTCTAAGGTTCAGGCAGTGGAACATCACATCGAACATCAACAACAAGTCCTCCAACTGTTAAAGGATAACCTCGTGTTGGCACAAAATAGAATGAAACAACAGGCAGATCAACATCGCAGTGAAAGAAGTTTTGATGTAGGTGATTGGATATTCCTACGACTACAACCATATAAGCAAATGTCCCTAAAGCAAGCTGTTGAGCCTCGAACCTGCACCTTCCTATACACCCTCTCAGCCTTCTTTTTCCACTCATTTCATCCACCAAGTTGATTAAATCATTGTATTTTAGTTTAAAAAAGAGCTTTTGACATGGTTTTCTAACTACGCTGATGACTGTTGTTTGGTTTATAATTTTGTTCAGACAGCTGCGGAAGCTTCTCAGTTTCCGCAGCCGACACAGGTTTCCGCAGCCGACCCAGGTTTCTGCAGCTAGCATAGGATTCCGCAGCCGTTTTGTCAAACACCATGCTACAGGTGTCCTCTGAAGAAACGAGCCACATGGGCAAGTTACAGGAGTCAAGGACATGGAACGTGTCCCTCTAGATCATCCAGCACACCCATAAAAGCCCGCGGTCGAACAAGGGGCAAAGGATAGTCAACGGAAGTGTTCAGCGGTGGCACGGTTCTGCGTAGCTCTGTTTTTGAGCACGTGAAGCTACGTGGCACAGTCCTTAGCCACGAAGACATCCTGATAGCGTGAATCCAACAGCCATACCTCTCAGATTTAATAAACATGATGACAGTTACCTAGAGCCGGGCTGAAGAGGATTTACGTGTCTCTGGCAGCGTGGTTAATAGCGTAGATATAGTTAATTTGTTTAGCTTTCTTTCCTTATAAATAACGCGTCCATGAGCGCTGTAAAAGTTAATCTCTGGTAATTTAATTCGAAGTTGTTGTATTTCCCCACTGCACTTTTACGTTGCTGTTTAATATATGAGAAGACTGGTTTAAACTTAAGCTTGTAGCTGTTCGTTGAATCGGCTGAAGTGGCAGAGGGCCCCTGCTTACTAAAGCCTTGTACAGTTGTCCTTTAACTCTTGCATTACTTTTTTTCCTGTTCATGTATATTAGCTGTACAGTTGTCATTTAAACGCTGCATTTTATTTCATCATGTATATTAGCTGTACATAACAAAGCTTTTTGATTTCTGTTGATTTACATTTTCATTGCTGCTCTTTTATGGTTACAACTGATCAGTGTTTTCTGCAGGTTTTCTTAAGCAGCCCGGGGCAATTTTTCACCTTTCCTTTTTATAACTATTGGCATACAAGATCATCTTGTCTTTGTCACTGACTTTTGTTTTCTGAAGTTTGATTTCCAGTACTTTCATTTCCTTAAGTTGTACATTTATTTTCTGCTCTTAGATATCATGCTATTCATCTGTTAACAGTTTCTTTCTATAATCAAATAACTTTATTAGGAACCAGAATATCACTGATTATAGCTTGATTTAGTTTGCTTTAGATCTCACATTGCTTGACTTGTTCATAATTGTTTCTCATAGGGTAAATTAAGCTGAAAGGCAAAAGGTCAAGAGAGTTAAAGTAGTGTGATTAGTTTCTTTTATGCAGTTTAACTTCTTTTAGATTTCACATTGCTTAACATTTCATGATATCTTTTCACAAGGAAGATTGAGTTGAAGAGTTGAAATAGTGTGGATTAGTTGTTCTTACTTTTAATTGAATTTAGTGTAGATTTCACTTTCATTTTCATTCAGCAACAAAGATACTGGGCCGATGTCATTAGTTCATTATTTGATGTCTTTATTTCTTTTCAAGAATTGATTTCATTGCAGTTATTTTAAAGCTTTCTTTCTTTTAAGTTTTGAAAAACCACTTAGAGATCACCATAATCATCCATATTTCACTTGCTTTATCACCTTTTCATCATCTCACATTAGGGAAAGATAAATCCAAAAACAAACTTAAAAAACTAAAAACGACAAAAGACTAAGGAAATGGTTATCTAGTACATATAGTACACTTCACTTCGTCAGTTTACGAACCCCGGGTTGACATTTTAAAGTAGCAATTTAGACCTCACTAAATTGACCAAACATTTTGGCGTCATTGCCAGGGAAGTGAAATTAGGTAGCCAGTTTCTAAAAAAAACAAGAAAATTTCAAGGAAGGAAAATTGATAACCTCTCAAAGTATGCTCTCCTCTTGCACTTAGTGTGATCTGGAGGATCAGAAAAGAGAAAGTTATTGGTTTAATAGTTTCTTGAGTATGCTCTCTTCTTGCACCTAGAGTGACCTGGAAGATTATAAAGAGAATTATTAGCCCGACTTGAAGAAAAATAAAAAAAAATGACATGCATAGAGCAAGAGATTCTAGGGGAAGGTTTTTAGCTAGAGCCAAGAGTTCGATTTTTACAACTCCATCTACTTCAAAGAATAGACAAGAGACACCTCCATCATCTCCAACTTACACTCCTAGCCCTAGGATTCCTGGAATTCAAGAGGCAGGAGTCGACTCTCCCACACCTTCCATCAAATCTGAACTAGAAAGAGATCCTTTCCTTCCTTCTACAGAGAGACAAATTGTAATTGAAGAAGTAGAATCATCTGAAGAAGAAGAGGGAGAAATTCCTTCTCATTCACCCTTAGTAGAAGAACCAGAAGACTCTGAAGTCTCCAGGGAAACTACAATGACAGAGGAAGGAGCAACTGGATTTGGTAGAGGTAGAGGTAGAGGAGGAGGAGGAAACAATGGAGGAGGTAGAGGTAACATTGGGGGAAATAGGGATGGGGATAACTCATTCGGATTTCCTATAGTCGATGAGGACTCCCGAGCCACAATGAAAAACATCTCACCATCTGTCCTCCCAAACTTCCATGGGTTAAGGAATGAGGACCCTGAAACATTTCTATTTGAGTTTGAGGTCGTGTGTCAAACTTATGATTATCTGGAAGACTCTCAAAAACTCAAACTGTTTCCTTCAACATTGAAAGGAACAGCCTTGAAATGGTTCATGGGATTACTCACTCAATCCATTAGGACTTGGAATGATATGAAACAAACATTTTTGGATAGGTACCTGGACTATTGTATGCCCACCAATCACAAGGATGAGGTATTCAAAATGGTGCAAAGAGAAGATGAAAACTTGGAGGATTTACTTGAAAGATTTCAATACAACCTGAAAAGAGCAAAAATGAGTAACTTAGATGAGGAGACCTTGAAAGCCCTTCTATTAAAAGCCATTAGAGATGAATGGATAGATATTTTGAACATGATGGGAAAGGGAGATATATCTCAACTTCCACTTCATGATATAGCAGAGTTACGTGTCCATCTCTCAAGGGGGAAATCTAAAACTCAAAAAGAGCCTAGAGATCCTTCTCTCATCAGAGCAAACAAATCTGCAACTGGATCAGTAAGTAGGGTTGAGATTGGCAACATGCTTGATGAATTCAAAATTGACATCTTAGGGAGTCTTAGTGAGAAACTAGACACCCTTAAGATTCACAATAAGCAGAAAGCAGAAGCTGAGGCTTTGGCCATCTTTTGCCCAAAGTGTAGGAAGAAACATGCTCTAAGGGAATGTCCCTTGGATGCAAAAGTTGTAGAAACATGTGTAATTTGTTCAGAGAATCATGAGACCAAGGATTGTCCTTCAATTCCTGGGCTCAAAGCTGTCTTTCAAGAAGATCCAAATACAATCGAATCTCTCTGTTTTGTTGCAAGGATACCTTGGCAGGGGCAACAAAATCAAGGGTTTAGAAACTCTATGAATTTTCAACCCCCACCAAATTGGAATCCTTGGCAACAACCTTGGTCCCAACCTCAAAATCCTTTTCAATCATGGGTACAAGGTATGCAAAATCCTTATGGGAGATTTGCTCAATTTTATCAATATCCCCCATCTTTTCAAAACCAACAAGCTCCACAACTTCCAAATCAAAATCCACAACTATCATTGCCATTTCCACAACAACAACAACCTTCTCAACAGAATCCAAATTCTAAACTCTTGCTTCCATTCCAACAAAAGTCAAATCAACTTCCTTCTCAGCCATTGCCAAACCCTAATAACAAAAACCCTCAAAATGCTTACATGATGGAAGGTCAACAATTTCCTGCCTATATGATTGTTCCTCTCAATGATGTACAACTGAGATCAGGTAGAGTCTTAGATAAGCCTTCTATAAATGCTCAAAAGCAAAGCATTTTTGAGGAAGATTCTCTTGAAGCCAATAAGGGTTCTGAAGCATCTCTTCAAAACCAAAGTACTCAAAAAGAAAAAGAAAAAGAGTTAACCCCCACAACTCCCATAGTTGAGAAACCTGCATCTTTATCCACACCTCCTTTTCCTGAAAGATTACAAATTGACAAAGGAGTGGAAAAACAAATTTGGTTGCCTGACTATAATTTTCTAGATGAATTGAAGAATGTATGTATCAAGATTCCCTTGTTACAAGCCATTAAAGAAATTCCTATTCTAGCAAAAACAATAAAGGAGTTGAGCCTTAAAAGACCAGGAAAGAAACCGAGAGACACAAGAAGAATCCACCTGGTAGGGAAAATTGCAGATATCATGATGGGAAAAATTACTATGCAGAAATATGTAGATCTCGGTAGTCCAATTGTCAAAACACATATCAATGGAATTGAAATTCCAAATACTCTGATTGATTTAGGGGCTGCTATCAACATTATGAGTAGACAGACTATGGAACATCTAAAATTTCCTAATCTTCTCTTTACACCTACTTTACTGCAACTTGCAGATCGATCAATTATCAAACCAGATGGTGTATTAGAAGACATTCCAGTCTCCTTAGACTCTTGGGAATATCCAGTCGATTTCATGATTTTAACTCCCAAGAGTAATCTAGGAGGACATCCTCTTATTTTAGGAAGACCTTGGCTAGCGACAGCTGATGCATTTATCAGTTGTAGGTCTGGGGATATGTATATTTCAGATGGTAATTCAACAAAGAAGTTCAATCTGTATCCTCCAGCAAAGGCAATAACAGAAATAGAAGAAGATGAGTGGGTCGATGATGAAGATACTATACAACCTGTCCTTACCATTTCTGAGATTAGTGAAGATAGTCAAATTTTGAACACATTAGAAAACTTTGAACCATCTTCAGAATATGACCACACACAATTTCAGTTGGATTCTGACATTGAGTGTCTATCATCTAGAAAAATGTCTCTTTTCTCTATGGAAGAGTTTGGTAGTTCTGCCATTGAGATTTTTCCAGGAAAAACATTGAATATCAACAAAAACTTGGAAAAATCACAACAGGAAGAGCTAACCAAAATCTTGCAAAAACATTCTACTGCATTTGCATGGGAGTATACCGATATGAAAGGTACTGACCCTAAGACTTGCATTCATCACATCTACATTGAGGAAAATAGTAGGCCAATCAGACAACCTCAAAGAAGGATGAATCCAAACCTTAGGGAGATAGTGAAAGAAGAGCTCCAAAAGTTACTTAAGTTAAACTTCATTTATCCAATTTCAGATAGCCGATGGGTTTCTCCCTTGGCTATAGTACCTAAAAAGAATGGTAAATGGAGGGTTTGCATTGATTACAGGGAATTGAACAAAGCAACTTTGAAGGATCACTTTCCTTTACCCTTTATTGATGAGGTATTAGATACTTTAGCAGGCAAAAAGTATTTCTCATTTTTGGATGGTTTTAGTGGTTACAAGCAGATTCAGGTAGCACCTGAAGATCAGGACAAGACCACATTTACTTGTCCATGGGGAACTTTTGCTTACCGAGTACTTCCTTTTGGATTATGTAATGCACCCGCAACATTTCAAAGGGCAGTACTAGGAATTTTTTCCGATCTAATCCATGATTGTGTAGAGGTCTATATGGATGATTTTACAGTTTATGGTAATTCATTTGAAGAGGCATTAGAAAATTTGGAAAAAGTCCTTATAAGATGTAGAGGAACAAATATTTCATTAAGTCATGAAATTTTTTTTATGATGTTTACTGAAGGGATTGTTTTAGGACATCATATTTCGGGAGATGGGATTAAAGTTGATAGATCAAAAGTTGAAGTCATCTCCAAGTTACCTATTCCAAATTGTCAAAGAGATGTTAGAAGTTTTCTTGGATTTATTGGATATTATAGAAAATTATTGAAAACTTCACCAAGATAGCATCTCCGCTCTTCAAATTACTTACAAAAGACTGTGAATTCAATTGGGATCCTGACTGTCAATCTGCATTTGAAACTTTGAAAACAAGAATATCTGAAGCACCCATTTTGAGAGGACCAAATTGGAAACTTCCTTTCCATATTTCTACAGATGCTTCAGATACAACTCTAGGAGCTATATTGGGACAAAAGGATTTAGTTCCTTATGCCATTTACTACACCAGTAAAAATTTGACTCCCACTGAGTTAAATTATACTGTGACTGAAAAGAGTTCTTAGTTGTTATTCATGCAATCAACAAGTTTAGACATTATATAACAGGCTATGAAACTTTTGTCCATACTGATCATTCTGCAATTAGATATCTCATGAACAAACCTGTTACTAATGGCAGAGTTACAAGATGGCTTTTACTTTTACAAGAATTCAATATTACTGTGTTAGATAGACCAGGGAAACAAAATACAGTAGCTGATTTCTTGTCTAGAATCCAAAATACTAATGAAGATTCTCCTGTAGAGGATAAGTTTCCAGATGAATATTTGTTTGCAGTAACTACTAAAACTCCTTGGTATGCAGATATTGCTAATTATTTGGTTACAGGGAAACTAC
Organism: Pinus tabuliformis; assembly: GCA_031772625.1. Taxonomy (NCBI): domain Eukaryota; kingdom Viridiplantae; phylum Streptophyta; class Pinopsida; order Pinales; family Pinaceae; genus Pinus; species Pinus tabuliformis. The sequence goes on along the minus strand of CM062806.1, from coordinate 143,063,410 downwards.
CTCCACATTTATTTCCTAATGAAAGGAGAAGAATTATTTAGGAGAGTTCGAGTTATTCATGGATTTCTAATGAATTGTTCAAAACAGGGCTAGACTGTGTGATCAGAAGATGTGTTCGGGAAGATGAAATTCCTAACATCCTCAAGGCATGTCATGATGAGCCATGCGGTGGGCACTTCGCTGACAAGAGGACAGCTTATAAAATCCTTTCTTTAGGATATTATTGGCCTTCTCTCTTCAAAGATGCAAAACAATATGTCAGGAGGTGTGACAACTGTCAAAGAATTGGAAGACCAACTCTTTCAAATGAAATTCCATTACAGCCACAGGTATTCATCGAACCCTTTGAAAAATGGGCTTTAGATCTCATTGGACCTATTAATCCACCATCTAAACAAAAGAAGTATATATTGGTTTGCACTGATTATGTTACTAAATGGATAGAAGCCAAGGCATTGCCTTCTGCCACTGAAAATTCAGTTGTTCAATTTCTTTTTGAGGATATTTTTACTCGTTTTGGTGTCCCAAGAGAAATTGTAATAGATCAGGGAAGTCAATTCACATCTAATTTGATGGAGAAGCTGATGGAAGAATACAAAATCAAGCATAGAAAATCTACTCCGTACCATCCGCAAGAAAATGGCCAAGTGGAGTCTACAAACAAAGTCCTTGAGAACATCATCACCAAAACTGTTCATCTACATAGAAGAGATTGGGCAGAAAGGCTTCCTGAAGCCTTATGGGCCTATAGAACTACATGGAGGAATACAACAGGACATTCTCCCTATGAACTTGTTTATGGGAAAGAAGTCCTGCTCCCCATTGAGTTTCAAGTCAAGACCTTCAAGATGGCAGTTCAGTTAGGGATGAATCTATCAAAAGCCCAAAAGCACAGAATGGAGCAGCTGAATGAGCTAGATGAAATAAGACAAGATGCAATTTTAAGGACTGATCTAGTTCAGCACCAAAGAACTAAGTGGCATGACAGATATATCAAAGAGAAAAAGTTTCAAAAGGGAGATTGGGCGTTACTGTTTGATTCCAAGTTTAAAGACTTCAAAGAAAATTTTAGACTCATTGGCTTGGACCATATGAGATTGACGAAGTCTTTAGCAATGGAGCAGTTCGAGTCAAGACCATTGATGAGTTTCAAACTCCTCTCATTGTGAATGGCCACCGATTGAAAATTTATCATAAGCCACTGTCAAAAGAGGAATTTGTCAAAATGTTTCAAGAAAATTCTGCAATGAGGCTGGTGGAGAGGAATCCTTCTCCTCCATCAGCCTAGTCTTTATTTCTTTCAGTTGAAAAAAAAAAAATCTTTTGTATAAGCCTAAAAACTAATCATAGATTGGCAGTCTTATACAGAAAATGTAAAGTGAAAATTAGGGACACCTGACACTCTATATTTTCCAAAAAAAAAAAAGTCTCTCTTTCTTTCCATCTTCACTCCACCTCATTTGCCATTTGAGTTCATCCATCTCATTTTCATCTCCATCTTCACTCCACTTCATTTCCATCTCATTCCACTCATTTCATTTCATTCCATCAATAAAAGTCCCTCTCAGGACTATTTTATTTAGTTAGTTCTTCTCTAACTATCTTTGTGCAGTTAAAGGGGTGTTGTCTTAGTTTCCGCAGCTGGAAACCGTTTCCGCAGCCAAAACCAATTTCCGCAGCCAGAAACGATTTCCACAGCCAGCATCACTCTATCCTTACAGCCGACATCACTCTGTTTTCAAAAAAAAAAAATCACAGTCAAAGGTTAGTGTCATCATCACCAAGTGCAGCAAAGACATGGGGCATCTTCAAGATCAAAGAACAACAATGGGTCAGAAGCCTTAATCAAGAAATGATAAACTTCCAAAGGTATGATCAAAAATCTCTACCAAATAACAATTCAATGTCATTATTATGCATAGTTATTAAACCATGGCAAGTTCCACTAAATGCAATGATTTGATACGGCAAGCCCCATACCACTCCTCTTCCACGATGTCATTCCACAACGGTCCCACGATCATTCTAAATTTAAACTCGAGATGGACTGCTCTCCCATTTATTGGCTGTACTTTTGAGACGTGACCGACTGTACTACGGCTCTCCTTCACCATAATTCCCGCAGCTGTCTGCTGAGACGTGTGCGCAAGTCATTCGATCCAAAAGGACTCAGCCGTTATTCTGCCCATTTATCACTTCACTCCCGCATGCATTCGATGTTGAACTCGTTACTGTTGCTTACCCTTTACTCCCTCGGTACTCATACCATTCCCTGTTCTCCATTTCTGCTGCATCCACTATAGCTTGCTCCAAACCCTGGCTACAGTCACCACATACATCCTGAACTTCGATTACGGCCACTCCAGTTACCCTAAGAATCCCGTAATCAGCCCATTTTTTTTCCTGAACCTTCATACGCAGTAGAATTTTCAGTCGGAATTTAAAGCCGAGAATGGGAAAACTACTAAGAGCTGAACCGGAAGGACCAAAATACCTGGAGGGTTATCCTCAAACGAAGGAGTCGTTGAAGAAAGCAAGGTGGCTGAGATTCATTCAAAAGTTCAGGGGCTATAACAAAGAAGTGACTAAAGCTTTTGCAAGGTCCTTTAATGGACAAACAGTGGAGGTTGGAGACTTGAAATTTACAGTGACCGAGGCCACAATAGCAGCTGCAACAAGTCTTCCACAAGAAGGTGAAAGGTGGTTTAAAAATAGAAGTGTGGAAGATCAAATATGGAGAACAATGCTACAAAACCCAGGTATGGATACCTCTGTATTTACAAAAGGAATCCCTGTGCATGCAATAAAAAAAGAATGGTCCCCTCTGTTATTACTTATCCAGAAATTTATCACATGCGAGGGTCGTTTTGGTTCCATGTACATGTATCATGCCAAGCTAATGATGAATTTTATGGAAGGTTATACCCTTAATTTGCCTTATTTTCTGTTATCAAGCTTGAAGAAAATGAGCTCTACTGTTCAAAAACACGTAGGCAATATTGAACCCCATCTTTACCATCACGGGTTCATAAAAATCCTTATTGAAGATCAGTTGAAAAACACTAAGGATACTTGGGAAAAGTTTTTGACAAGAAACCACTTCCAAGAACTGACTGAAGCCTCTGGAAGCAGTTCCCCAAAAATTCCAAAGAGAAGCAGGAGGAAAGAAAAGAATATTACAGCCCAAGACTCTCCTACAATAGACATTCAGGAAACTATTCAGAAAGAGGAAGAAGAGGGAGCTAAAAACAAGAAACAGAAGAAGGACAAGGGCAAAATAACCATTCAAGAAACCTATCCATCCCCTGAACCATCCATAGAGGAAGATTCTCAAACTTTGGCAGAAAGATTAGCACATCTTCAAGCTGCTGCCATAACAAAGAAACAAAAAGGAAAACAGAGTGCACAGGAAAAGAGCACTAGTCCACACGTGAGGATGAGCAGTAGGCTAAAAGGAAAGAAGAGTGTAACCCAAGAAAAACAATCACGCTTTATTGATTTAGGTGAAGAAACATCTGAAAAAGCTCTAGCTCAGCCAGACATTGAGTCAAGTCCTCCACGTGATGAAAGCCGTTTTCGGCCAGAAAGAGAGGACAGTCTTCCTCCTCCACCGGATTTTGATTTTGAGCCTAGCCCAAGAAAGACACCTGAAGTAGATCCTAATCAGCAAGAGGTATATAACTACCTAGAGTCCTTGGAACAATCAGCTGCAGGACCAAGCACCACCTTTCCACTTGATGCACAAGTACAGTCTTTAAAACAGGAAGTGTTTGAATTGGAAGTCCTAAATAGGCACATCAAACAGGAAAAAGAAGCACTCAAAGAGCAGAGCAAGGTAGACAAGATTGTCCATGATAACACTATGCTCCATTTAGGACTGTGGCAAAAGAAGAACAGGAAGTTGAACAAAAGGTGTAAAAAGTTGAGCAGGTCATTGATTAATCTTAAGTTCAAATGTCTAGTCAGGAAACCAAGGACCATTTTAGCATCAAAGAGAAAGAGAAGAGGGCTAGATGTTCTTGCAGAAGCCTCAGAGCATATGGATTAAGTGAAAATAACTAAGTTTTGGTTGCATGAGGACATGCAACACCTTCACAGTGGGGGTATGTTGAGCCTCGAACCTGCAGCTTCCTATACACCCTATCAGCCTTCTTTTTCCACTCATTTCATCCACCAAGTTGATTAAATCATTGTATTTTAGTTTAAAAAAGAGCTTTTGACATGGTTTTCTAACTACGCTTATGACTATTGTTTGGTTTAGAATTTTGTTCAGACAGCTGCGGAAGCTTCTCAGTTTCCGCAGCCGACACAGGTTTCCGCAGCCGACCCAGGTTTCTGCAGCCAACACAGGATTCCGCAGCCGTTTTTTCAAACACCATTCTACAGGTGTCCTCTGAAGAAACGAGCCACATGGGCAAGTTACAGGAGTCAAGGACATGGAACGTGTCCCTCCAGATCATCCAACACACCCATAAAAGCCCGCGGTCAAACAAGGGGCAAAGGATAGTCAACGAAAGTGTTCAGTGGTGGAACGGCTCTGCGTAGCTCTGTTTTTGAGCACGTGTAGCTACGTGGCACAGTCCTTAGCCACGAAGACATCCTGGCAGCGTGAATCCAACAGCCATACCTCTCAGATTTAATAGACATGATGACAGTTACCTAGATCCAGGCTGAAGAGGACTTATGTGTCTATGGCAGCATGGTTAATAGCGTAGACTTAGTTCATTTGTTTAGCTTTCTTTCCTTATAAATAACGCGTCCATGAACGCTGTAAAAGTTAATATCTTAATAGCGTAGATTTAGTTAATTTGTTTAGCTTTCTTTCCTTATAAATAACGCGTCCATGAACGCTGTAAAAGTTAATCTCTGGTAATGTAATTCGAAGTTGTTGTATTTCCCCACTGCACTTTTACGTTGCTGTTTAATATATGAGAAGACTGGTTTAAACTTAAGCTTGTAGCTGTTCGTTGAATCGGCTGAAGTGGCAGAGGGCCCCTGCTTACTAAAGCCTTGTACAGTTGTCCTTTAACTCTTGCATTACTTTTTTTCCTGTTCATGTATATTAGCTGTACAGTTGTCATTTAAATGCTGCGTTTTATTTCATCATGTATATTAGCTGTACATAACAAAGCTTTTTGATTTCTGTTGATTTACATTTTCATTGCTGCTCTTTTATGGTTACAACTGATCAGTGTTTTCTGTAGGTTTTCTTAGGCATCCCGGGGAAATTTTTCACCTTTTCTTTTTATAACTATTGGCATACGAGATCATCTTGTCTTTGTCGCTGACTTTTGTTTTCTGAAGTTTGATTTCCAGTACTGTCATTTCCTTAAGTTGTACATTTATTTTCTGCTCTTAGATATCATGCTATTCATCTGTTAACGGTTTCTTTCTATAATCAAATAACTTTATTAGGAACCAGAATATCACTCATTATAGCTTGATTTAGTTTGCTTTAGATCTCACATTGCTTGACTTGTTCATAATTGTTTCTCACAGGGTAAATTAAGCTGAAAGGCAAAAGGTCAAGAGAGTTAAAGTAGTGTGATTAGTTTCTTTTATGCAGTTTAACTTCTTTTAGATTTCACATTGCTTAACATTTCATGATATCTTTTCACAAGGAAGATTGAGTTGAAGAGTTGAAATAGTGTGGATTAGTTGTTCTTACTTTTAATTGAATTTAGTGTAGATTTCACTTTCATTTTCATTCAGCAACAAAGATACTGGGTCGATGTCATTAGTTCATTATTTGATGTCTTTATTTCTTTTCAAGAATTGATTTCATTGCAGTTATTTTAAAGCTTTATTTCTTTTAAGTTTTGAAAAACCACTTAGAGATCACCATAATCATCCATATTTCACTTGCTTTATCACCTTTTCATCATCTCACATTAGGGAAAGATAAATCCAAAAACAAACTTAAAAAACTAAAAACGACAAAAGACTAAGGAAATGGTTATCTAGTACATATAGTACACTTCACTTCGTCATTTTACGAACCCCGGGTTGACATTTTAAAGTAGCAATTTAGACCTCACTAAATTGACCAAACATTTTGGCGTCGTTGCCGGGGAAGTGAAATTAGGTAGCCAATTTCTAAAAAAAACCAGAAAATTTCAAGGAAGGAAAATTGATAACCTCTCAAAGTATGATCTCCTCTTGCACTTTGTGTGATCTGGAGGATCAGAAAAGAGAAAGTTATTGGTTTAATAGTTTCTTGAGTATGCTCTCTTCTTGCACCTAGAGTGACCTGGAAGATCAGAAAGAGAATTATTAGCCCGACTTGAAGAAAAATAAAAAAAATGACATGCATAGAGCAAGATCATGGCGCATGTGTCCGGATTATAGGGAGCTCAACAAGCTCACTATTAAAGATAAGTTCCCCATTCCTGTTATTGATGAATTACTGGATGAATTGCATGGATCAATTTACTTCACCAAGTTGGATCTTCTTTCGGGATATCATCAAATCAGAATGAAGATTGAAGACATTCCGAAAACGACATTTAGAACTCATGAGGGTCATTATGAATTTTTGGTCATGCCTTTTGGCCTTACCAATGCACCTTCAACATTTCAAGGTTTGATGAATTCAATTTTCAAACCATTCCTCAGAAAATTTGTGTTAGTATTTTTTGATGATATACTAATCTACATCAAGTCTTGGAAGATCATGTTGAACATGTTGACAGGGTGCTACAACTATTAGAGGAGAAACAATTATATGCAAAAAGATCCAAATGTTTCTTTGGAGTCCAGGAGGTGGAATATTTGTGTCATATTGTATCTCATGAAGGAGTTAAGGTAGACCCTAGAAAAATTAAAGCCATTAAGGAATGGAAAATCCCCACATCCATAAAGCATCTGCGAGGATTTCTTGGGTTGACAGGGTATTATCGCAAGTTTGTTAAGAATTATGGAAGAATAGCAGCACCTCTAACAACATTATTGAAGAAAGATTCATTTTCATGAACTTCGGAAGAAACAAAGGCCTTTGAACATCTTAAAGAGGCAATGTGCCAAGCACCGGTCTTAGCTACACCGGACTTCACAAAAACCTTTATTGTGGAATGTGATGCTTCAGGAAATGGAATTGGTGCTGTTCTAATGCAAGATTAAAGACCCATTGCTTTTGAAAGTCGTCCAATCAAGGGAAAGTTTTTAAGCAAAGCTATTTATGAGAAGGAAATGTTGGCAATACTCCATGCACTTAAGAAATGGCGACCCTACCTAATGGGAAGACACTTCAAGGTAAAAACGGATCATGATAGCCTTAAATACCTTTTAGAACAAAGATTATCCTCTGAAGAGCAACAAAAGTGGGTCACAAAGATGTTGGGTTATGACTTTGAAATCATCTACAAAAAAGGGAAGCAAAATGTGGTGGCAGATGCACTCTCAAGAAAGGATGAGGATGTGGAAGCATTGTTGTGTGCCATTTCTATTATCCAACCAGATTGGATAAACGAAGCAACGGAGGAATGGAAGAATGACAAAGAAGTGTGGGCACTGATTCGAAAGCTACAACAAGATTCCAGTACTTCTGATACATTTAGCTGGCAAAATGATTCGTTATGGTACAAAGATTGCTTATACCTCTGTAAGAATTCCCAACTAAAACAAAAGATTCTTATGGAATTGCACACTTCTCCCTTAGGAGGGCACTCAGGATTTTTAAAAACTTACCACAGGGTTAAGAAGGAATTTTTTTGGGATGGCCTTAAATCAGATATTCAAAAGTTTGTGGCAGAATGTTTGGTTTGCCAGCAAAATAAAGTTGAAACAATTAAGACACTGGGTCTATTACAACCTTTATCCATTCCAAGTCAACGTTGGGAGGAGTTTTCAATGGATTTTATCACAGGTTTACCCAAGTCTGAGGGAAAGAGTGTCATCATGGTGGTAGTTGACAGACTTACCAAGTATGTACACTTTTGTGCATTATCACATCCATTTAAAGCCAGTACAGTTTCTACTGCATTTATGGAAACAGTTCAAAAGCTACATGGAAACCCAAAGATTATTGTAAGTGAGAGAGATCCCATTTTCACTGGAAATTTTTGGACAAAATTATTTTCTTGTCTTGGTACTCAGTTAGCTCATAGCTCATCTTATCATCCTCAATCTGATGGGCAAACTAAGATAGTAAACAAATGTTTGGAAGTATATCTTCGTTGCTTTGTATCTGATAAACAGACACAACGGGTCAAATGGTTGCCTCTGGCTGAATGGTGGTATAACACTTCCTTCCATACAGCAACAAAAATGACCCCATTTATGGCACTTTATGGGTATCAACCACCATCTATCACATCATATTTAAGAGAAAATTCTAAGGTTCAGGCAGTGGAACATCACATCGAACATCAACAACAAGTCCTCCAACTGTTAAAGGATAACCTCATGTTGGCACAAAATAGAATGAAACAACAGGCAGATCAACATCGCAGTGAAAGAAGTTTTGATGTAGGTGATTGGATATTCCTATGGCTACAACCATATAAGCAAATGTCCCTAAAGCAAGCTGTTGAGCCTCGAACCTGCACCTTCCTATACACCCTCTCAGCCTTCTTTTTCCACTCATTTCATCCACCAAGTTGATTAAATCATTGTATTTTAGTTTAAAAAAGAGCTTTTGACATGGTTTTCTAACTATGCTGATGACTGTTTTTTGGTTTAGAATTTTGTTCAAACAGCTGCGGAAGCTTCTCAGTTTCCGTAGCCGACACAGGTTTCCGCAGCCGACCCGGTTTCTTCAGCCAGCACAGGATTCCGCAGCCGTTTTGTCAAACACCATGCTACAGGTGTCCTCTGAAGAAACGAGCCACATGGGCAAGTTACAGGAGTCAAGGACATGGAACGTGTCCCTCCAGATCATCCAGCACACCCATAAAAGCCCGCGGTCAAACAAGGGGCAAAGGATAGTCAACGGAAGTGTTCAGCGGTGGCACGGCTCTGCGTAGCTCTGTTTTTGAGCACGTGAAGCTACGTGGCACAGTCCTTAGCCACGAAGACATCCTGGTAGCGTGAATCCAACATCCATACCTCTCAGATTTAATAAACATGATGACAGTTACCTAGATCCGGGCTGAAGAGGATTTACGTGTCTCTGGCAGCATGGTTAATAGCGTAGATTTAGTTAATTTTTTTAGCTTTCTTTCCTTATAAATCACGCGTCCATGAACGCTGTAAAAGTTAATCTCTGGTAATGTAATTCGAAGTTGTTGTATTTCCCCACTGCACTTTTACGTTGCTGTTTAATATATGAGCAGACTGGTTTAAACTTAAGCTTGTAGCTGTTCGTTGAATCGGCTGAAGTGGCAGAGGGCCCCTGCTTACTAAAGCCTTGTACAGTTGTCCTTTAACTCTTGCATTACTTTTTTTCCTATTCATGTATATTAGCTGTACAGTTGTCATTTAAATGTTGCGTTTTATTTCATCATGTATATTAGCTGTACATAACAAAGCTTTTTGATTTCTGTTGATTTACATTTTCATTGCTGCTCATTTATGGTTACAACTGATCAGTGTTTTCTGCAGGTTTTCTTAGGCAGCCCGGGGCAATTTTTCACCTTTTCGTTTTATAACTATTGGAGATCATCTTGTCTTTGTCGCTGACTTTTGTTTTCTGAAGTTTGATTTCCAGTACTGTCATTTCCTTAAGTTGTACATTTATTTTCTGCTCTTAGATATCATGCTATTCATCTGTTAACAGTTTCTTTCTATAATCAAATAACTTTATTAGGAACCAGAATATCACTCATTATAGCTTGATTTAGTTTGCTTTAGATCTCACATTGCTTGACTTGTTCATAATTGTTTCTCACAGGGTAAATTAAGCTGAAAGGCAAAAGGTCAAGAGAGTTAAAGTAGTGTGACTAGTTTCTTTTATGCAGTTTAACTTCTTTTAGATTTCACATTGCTTAACATTTCATGATATCTTTTCACAAGGAAGATTGAGTTGAAGAGTTGAAATAGTGTGGATTAGTTGTTCTTACTTTTAATTGAATTTAGTGTAGATTTCACTTTCATTTTCATTCAGCAACAAAGATACTGGGACGATGTCATTAGTTCATTATTTGATGTCTTTATTTCTTTTCAAGAATTGATTTCATTGCAGTTATTTTAAAGCTTTCTTTCTTTTAAGTTTTGAAAAACCACTTAGAGATCACCATAATCATCCATATTTCACTTGCTTTATCACCTTTTCATCATCTCACATTAGGGAAAGATAAATCCAAACACAAACTTAAAAAACTAAAAACGGCAAAAGACTAAGGAAATGGTTATCTAGTACATATAGTACACTTCACTTCGTCAGTTTACGAACCCCGGGTTGACATTTTAAAGTAGCAATTTAGACCTCACTAAATTGACCAAACACAAGCTAAGAAGGATAATAAATTATCACCAAAGTATTATGGTTCGTACAAGGTGTTGCAAAAGATTGGTACTATGGCATACAAATTGGAGCTTCTTGCAGCTTCTCGATTGCACCCAGTTTTCCATGTTTCATGTTTAAAGAAGGTTATAGGTGACAAGCTCCCAATTCAAACAATATTGCCAGAAATTGACGAGGAAGGAAAAATTATATTGGAACCGGAAGCAGTCACAGAAACAAGAACTCGACAGCTACGAAATCGATCAATTTCAGAGTATCTTATCAAGTGGAAGAACTTATCCGCTGAAGATTCCACATGGGAGGATGAGAATTTTATGCAGAAGTATCCAGAACTACTCAAGCGTTGAGGACAACACTTTTTTGAAGGAGAGGGGCATGTTGGGTCCCTATAATACTAGTGATTACCCCATTACTATTGTAGTTATACCCCTTATTTATATTGTTGTGCCCCTATTACCCCCATATTGTTATTTCTCTGCCCCATAGAATCCCTCTATTGTTATTTTTGTGGCTTTATATTATTATTGTTAGGTCGGCTGGATTATATTGTGACTCCTTAGACTCCTATATATAGAAAGGATTTTTTTTCATTTGTATCATCCAAGAATTGTTCATTTATGTAATGTAAAGGAGGTTGCCCCCTCGAAGAGGCTGAATTCTAAGGCGTTGATCTATCTTTTCTTGAGCTGGTTTCATAACAATATAACACAACCCAACACCTTATTTATCTTGATGACATAATAGTATTTTCCAGCAGCCACGAAGACCATTTACAACATTTAAAGAAGGTCTTCCTAAAGTGCAGACATTTTGGAATCTCAGTAAACCCAAAGAAGATAGTTTGCTCTAGAAGAAGGCAAACTTCTAGGACATATTGTTTCTGCTGAAGGTGTGAAGATTGATCCAGCAAGGGTCCAAGCCATTCAGACATTGTCCATCCCAAGATCGAAAAATGACATCCAATCCTTCATGGGTAAGATTAACTTTGTAAGGAGGTTCATTCCAAACTTTTTAGAGATAGTAAAGAATATCACTTCCATGCTGAGGAAAGGATCAGAAATAAAATGGGCAGTTTCTTCAGGAATCTCTTTTGAAGCCATCAAGCAAGCCATCATGGAAGCTCCCACTCTAATCAACCCAGATTACACTAAGGGATTTTGCATCTTCTCTTTTTCCTCTTATGCTACACTTGTAGCAGTTTTGTTGCAGAAAAATGATGAAGGCATAGAGCACCCCATGGCCTTTTTCAGCAAAACTTTAAGGGATGCTGAACTAAGGTATGACCTTATTGAAAAGCAAGCGTATGCTCTCATAAAATCTTTAAAGGCATTAAGAATTTATATTATTCATTTCAAAGTTGTTGCATATGTACCTTCAGCTTCAGTAAAAGATGTCTTAACTCAGCTGGATGTTAATGGGAAGAGGGCTAAATGGATCGCCAAATTCATAGAGTTTAACATAGAGCTGAAGCCCACTAAGCCTGTCAAAGGTTAGGGCTTGGCTAAACTTATGGCTGAGGAAAATTGCAGCTTGTTAGATATAAATTCCATGGGTCTAAATTCAGATTATGGAAAGGCAGAGGGAGCAACAGAAGAGCAAAAATAGAGTTAGTCTTTGGCTGAAAATCTAGCCACATGTGAATGGTAATACAACATAGTTCATTTTTTGCAAAAGCTAGAAGTCACTCCTGGGCTTAACTCAAGTCAAGCTTCTGCCATTAAGCTTAGATCAGCCAAATTTTATATTGATAAAAAACTACTCTATTGGAAAGGCCCATCAGGAATCCTCTTGAGGTGTCTAGATAAAGAACAAACTCTGGAGGTCATACACTAGTTCCATTCTAGCATCTGCGGAGGGCATCATTATTGGAAAACCACAACTCACAAAATCTTGAGGGCTGGATATTATTGGCCTACCTTGTTCTCTCATGTGTTTTCTTTTGTAAAATCTTGTGACAAATGTCAAAGGTTTTCAGGAAGACAATTTCTAAAATCTCTTCCCTTAAATCCAATACATGTCAATGGTCCCTTCCAGCAGTGGAGCTTGGACATTATAGGTGAGATAGACCCACATTCCAATGGCCAACATAAATGGATCTTAGTATCCACTGATTATTTTACCAAGTGGATTGAGCCTATACCCACTAAGAATTCCAAGCATCAAATTGTCATAAAGTTCTTGAATGAGAATATTTCACTAGATTTGGTTGCCCAACCAAACTAGTCACTGATAATGTAGCAGTGTTCAAGGAAAAAGAATTGATGGACATGATTGAATCCATGGGCATTCAAGTGGTGCATTCTACCTCATATTATCCTCAAGGAAATGACATAGCAAAATCATCTAACAAGATCCTGGAAAGGGTAATCAAAAAGTTGTTAGAGGACAACAGAAAGAGCTAGGATTTCAAGCTGAAGTTTGCACTATGGGTTGACCGAGTTACCATCAAAAAATCCAGAGGGAATTCTCCATTTAAACTGCTTTATGGTTCTAATGTTGTTTTCCCCATCCATCTGATTCTCCCATGGCTATGTTCTTGCAAGAAGAACAAGAAGAAGAAAATGACATGGTAAGAAGAATGAATAACCTGGTTGAACTATAGCAAATCAAAGAGCAACTAATTGAGAGGTCAAAGGCTCATCAGAAGGCAATCAAAGAATTCTTTGACAGGAATGAAAAAGTGGACAATTTCTAAGTTGGTGACTGGGTGCTTAAATGGGATACATTTAAGGAAAAGAGTGGTAATCATGGCTAGTTTGACTCCTTGTGGACAGGGCCTTTTGTCATCACTCAAGTTCAGCAGAACAATACATTCATTCTACACAGTCTAGAAGGAGGAGATACTTTTGGTAGCCCAGTAAATGGGCAGTTCTTGAAACTTTATTTCGTTTAAGGTTTTAGAGCCTGGTCATTGTAAATATGTTTTCCTAGTTTTTATTTTATTTACAAAATAGACTCCATGCCCAATAAAACACTAGAAGGAAGATTTAATTTTTGTTCTACAGGAAAGCCATTGATCTGAGATCCTTGAAACCTCACAGGGAGGATTTCATCCCTAGAAGGAGCCAATGTTAGCCTTGCTGGCGAAAGGCCCACAAATGGATCCATATAGGCTCTTGAAATCCCCAAATTTGCTTAGAAACATGCCAATGGATCCATTAATGCACTTGACATTTTCAATTTTTGCTCAAAGAACATCTAATGATCAAAATTGGTGCAAAAGGAAAGCCCTTGGAAGGGTAGAAATGCACTATCAGGAGGCTCAAGGCGCTCTAAAAACATGAAAAATCATCACTGTAGGCTTAAACTGGGCATTGCACATCCACTGTTAGATCTGGCCAATCGACGACCAAGATCTAGGTGACAAATCACATATCGGCCGAGCATAGATGATAGACTTAAAGCGGGAGCATGACACTGCCAATCAGCGATCTCCGATGATCGGATCAGTAGGTCGCATCGGCAGGGAGCATTTGTGATATATATAAAAAGGCCCGGGTCAAAAGCGATATATGATTGCGATCAGATCAAATTGCAATATCACTATCGATGCCAACCAAGGGGAGGAGCCTATGCACAGATAGATGGGATGGACCCGACGACATCATAGATGAGAATTCATATATTTTGAGGTCCGCACCCACACATTTTTCAATGATAGATATATATATTCAGGTCCGCCTAAGGCCAATTTCACATGTTTTTAGTGTTTTATGCATATTTCACAGTACGAGGAAAATACACAGGGCAGGTTTCTTTACGACTTGCGACAGAAACAAGGGCGGACTCAAGAGGATATAAAACATCTTTGAGAACTTTTGTGAAGTCCGAAAAGGATAGGGAATGGTGGGATTTTGCAGTATGGTTGTGCTTTCTGTTGATAACAGAAACAGTCATTGTTAAAACATTTAAAAGGATAACAAAGGCCGCTGAGCCATTCCACCACATAGTAGAGTCCGGAAAGAGATTAGGGAGCATAGGCACCGCAACACAACTGAATCAACCCAAAACAATCATGGAGCCACGGAATGACACAGCCAGAACAAACAGAATGATCGTGGGGCATCTCTGGCATGAGAGAGCTCCCAGACAGTGCAACAACTACCCAAAATATCTAAATGTGGTTATTCCTCTGTTAGAAGAGGAAAACCTCCAAGCCATGCTTGCCTATTGAGGGAATCAAATTAGTTAAACAATGCATATCAGGCAGATTAAGACTCCGAGCCTTCTAGAGAGCTCAGAAGCATTGTAAACAAGATATAAATAGTTGTTAGTAAAATGTAACAAGGGTTCAACTTCTGGAGACTGTTGCTACTTTGTTCCTTCAAGATTTTCATCTTTATTCTAGCAATACAAGCTTCTTTTACTGTCATATGTTCAACATTCATTCTCTTTACTGTTTTATGCTTTCACTTGAATAGTTTTTTCATGTTTCCTTTGTGTCTAAGGCCAGATAACTATTATCTTATCTATGCTTTGATAACTTAGAATTGCAAGCTTCTTTGCTGCCGGTAGCTAACCATTCATATGTGGTCATATATGCATCTGCCAGTATAGTCAGTATTTTCTTTTACTGCCTGTAGCTAGTCATTCATTTATGTTTATATATGCCATCTGCTGATACAGTTAGTATTTTCCATCTATCCATTATATCTATAAACTATTGAGCATTAGTGGTTTAAAGCCTTGTGTTGTTGAGAGTGTTCTTGCATACCTTGTGGTGTGGGAATAAAGCTGAAATGGTCATCTAACTTGAATCAAACCACCATCCATTCCAATAGTTCTCAGAACAATTTTGAAGATTATATGTTACCAGGCATCTCCGAGCTGCAACCTAGGAGAGTTTCCTAGAGTGCTAATAGTAGCCATGAAAAGAAGGCGAGTCTGTACAACATGTGCTGGCCCCCAGTGATCCTGGACATCAAACGCCTCCAGCGGGCCATCCGCGGGTTGCGTGGCATGGGAGGATATAACTCAGTCAACTGGTACTAGAACATCAGCACCCGTTCCAAGAAAAAGGTCACTAGTACAGATCTGAAGCAAAATTGCTTTAGATTCCTCGCCTTAGCTTTGGTTAGCTGGTGTTTTATGTTGATCTTCATGCCCTCCATCCAAGTCAAGATCGTCATTGCTGTGCGGTCAATGACATACATGAATTTCCACTTGTTAGTCTCATGAACTTCCTAGGACCCTGCCACTCTGTTGATAGTCAACAGTAGCACGCTTAGTGTCAAATATTGGATGGTGGCAATCTCAATCTTGCCACTCTTTGATTTGAGGGCTTCAGGGAAATGTTCAGTGACCAACATAGGTATGCTTACCCCAATTAGTCATGGCCCATATAAGTTGACTAGTTTCCCTCTCCGGGACAGTCCTGTGATGAAATATAAGTCTGAAGTTTCTAACTCCAGCTCCTAGTCACCAATGATGAATATTTGCTGATTTATGTCCCATAGATTAATTAGGTACCAAAGCAACTCAGGTTGGGCCCGCATCCCCGACATGAGAAAGAATTTGGGGAGCCTACAGTCCCTCAAAGCATTCAAGTAATTTGGATCTTTCAGTGCCTGGGTGTCCACATCCTTGTGCTCACGTTCTTTCTAGTCTACCATTTTCAGCGATTCTTTCGAGCAAAAACCATAGATTTAAGTCAATAATCATTTTTGACCCATAAATTTCAAATTCCAATGATGGTTTTGAGGGGAAATCAGTTTTTCCCCTATTCATTGTGTCAGTGCACCTATTTTAAAAATAGTTTTATCGATGAAGCGATAGGTCGTTTTAATTATCCTCGTCTGGCTCGATTCCATGCCCAACAGTAGCGCCGACCGAGGAAAAAATAGTTTCGACAAATCCTCCCTAAAAAATCCCAAAATTGGTTAGAAACAGGAATAAATGGTATGGAATGAAGCTTAGGGATTTGGCTCTTACCTGTAACTGGCGGCTCGATGAATGACCTCTTGGATCTCCCGCAATCTGCTCTGGAACAATTAGGGAAAAAGTGAGTAAAAAGTATTTCACAACAAGGTAAAATAGTAAATGGTAAAAAATATTTACTTTTCCTCCCTTTTATTCAGTTTTTCATGAAATATTAGTTTTTGTAAATATTTTGACCTATTTTTCCTCAAGAATTGGATAATTCACTTTACCCTTTTTGTGCAGCGATAGGTGATGGATGTTCAACGATTATGTTGAGTCACGTTTTAGCTCTTTTCTCGACTCGTAAAACTCATATGAAAAGATTGCAGAGTATTTTTCCCTTTTGACTCGTAAAAGAGAATAAGATGGGGGGTCTTATTTCAAGCTCTTTTCCGACCCTTTAAAAGCAAAAAGATAGCTGAGCCCTTGCTTTTTTTAACTTGTTAATGGATGTGAAACATCATGCGCCCAGTATAAGTTTACCCCTTTTTCTAGCTGGGATTCACTATTTATGAAAATGGTACTCCTTGACTCAAATGGTCAAACGGTTCTCTTGAGCATCATTTTCTACCTTTTCGGGCTCGAGAGACACAAATGTATGAAAAGGGATGATGTGGAGTTTTATTTTTTGTGTATTTTTCAAACTCTCTAACCATGAAAAAGATGCCGAGTTACACCTTTGTCGGACTCGTTAAAATATTAAACGACATCGGATTCATCATCATGATGAACATGAGCTTCTCCTTCCTAGGGCTCATTAAACTTACTTGGTCATGGTCACTTCCTGTCAACTTCAACTCATTATCCAGGAAGTTGACCGAGAGACTCCCTTCCAGTACCTTAGAGCTTGCATGCCCTAATGGTCTTCGCACTTGACAACCAGTTCACATCATTGGCTTTCGATCGAGTGATTTCATGAGTGTTCAACTTTAGTTCCTCTATTCACATTCTTGGATTGTACTGATAGTACCTTGAGGGCCATTGTCATTATTAGTGGTTTCTCTCGTGCTTGCTAATAGTTTACATCATTGATTGGTAATCAAGCGACCTTCTAGCATGTTCAATGTCAACACATCTATTCACATGTTAGGATTTGTACTTTGATCGGGTCATGTTGGAGCGCAAGACCCTCGACTCAGATCATCAACTTCCAGGTTGCGAAGTGATGTGACATGGTTATGTGGATGCTACATGTCTCTTTCAGAAGGATGGCTGCAACCATACCATGAATTCTTATATGTGATCCTTCTCATTGTTGGATGGCTATGACTTGATCCTTTTTATAGGATGACTATGCCCATACTTGGATCCATTTACATAATCATTCTCTGGGTGTCTGCGTCCATACCACGCTTCATGTATCCTTTGACAGAGTTTTTTAGTTATGTATATGTATCTGTACTTGCTTGTAGGTTTTTTGACAATAGACTACGGTTCCCCGCACTGATTCATAAAGCATTTCATCCCTCACTCTAGTTCGGCCTTCACACTTTAGGGGGCATCTCTTACACAATATTTTATCACTATCCTTATACTCCCCATTCCTTGATCCTAGAGGACCTCTACATTGAACCCTACATTGATTTCCCTTCATGAAGAAACTCCCATTGTGTCTCTCGTCATGAGCAGAACAATTCCATCTTGCACCATTTCCCCAAACTATTCTGTTTTCCCCAATTTACAAGATTGACGCTAATGGCCCTTGTCCTCCTTGCACTGATATGCAGGTATTAAAACTTGTTGGAAATAATACTGAGAGGGGGGGTGAATCAGTATTATCAGAAAAACTTTTTCAATTTCATACTCAGAAACATATACGCTACTTCAGTTAAATGAACCAGCGTGTACACGCTACTGTGTCTAAAGCAACCAACGTATAACCAGAAATCTTAAGATTCAGTTAGTTTATCTTCAGTAAATGCATCAGGACATTATTAACCATATTAATAGTAAACAGGTGGAGTATAACAGAACAGATCATCACACAAAAACCACACACATGAACACCATGATATAAGGTGGAAACCCAATGTGGGTGAAAACCACCTGCTGCAAGTCATCTCTATCTTTCTTTAATAAGAAACTTCAGTTTACAATATTTTGTACTGGTGCAGCCTTATACCAGTACGCAGGCTACAACCTGCAGAAGGCTACAACCTTCTCTCGTTTTCATGACTCTCCTGGAAGGGAGCTCCAACCCCCTTTGCTCTTGTACTAGCTAAGATACTAGTACGTAGGTGCTGGCCTACAATCTTCTTTCCTTCAGGTACCACTTTTCATACATTTTCAGACTGGATATTCACGAAGCACAACATTACAATCTGAAGACCACAATTCATCAATTTTCATAACAGATCATTGAAGCACAAAACAACCAATACTAGCATCATCAATCTTTGAATCACTGAACCATTGAAACCCTGTCAACACCCAGTCACCAGAACACAGAGCAAACTACAGAACTCTGCAATAACAGTCAGACCCAACTGCAACCCAAAAATTAAACTTCAAAAGATATATGCTACTTCAATGAGATCAACCCGCGTATACACGCGTTTTTACCAAAGACAACCTGCGTACAGATTTAAAAATAGTTTCTCATAACTTGCAGTTGTACCTGACATCAGTCATACCCAGAACATAACATTGCGTCAGTATGCAGATCTAAAATTACGCATAATCAACCATATACCGATAGTTCATTTCAAACCATTTGATCCCGATCTATCCTTAGATCTAGTCTTCCATCACCCGGTGTGATCTCTCCTTAGCTTAGATCAAGCAACCCAGAACCTGCATACTAGATCTCTTTCTTTTTCAGATATTCAAGACTTTTTCAATGCCCTTGCCTAATGATCTTCTTCTCCTTTTATAGTCTTAGGCCTTGCTCAATACCACGGGCCAAAACCATATTAATACAATACCAACAACTTCAAAACTAGGGATCAACACGTCTGTCGAGATACCTTGGTCAAAAACATAGGCTCAAGTACCGAGGACTAACTACCACGGACCAAAAGGAAGCTTCTCGACATGTACGCTCTTTTCTGTTCAAGAAATTGCATGTATACGCGACTTCATATATAGCAATCCTTCATATCCGCGACTTAGTATATAGCGTACCAGCGTGTATACGCAACTTGGGCTTAATGAACCTGCGTATATGAAAATTCTCTTCATTCTTGTAGTCTGGACTGAGATCTGTCATCAAAGAGAGTTGCCATCAAGGACAACACCTGTACCGTAGCGCCACACCTGTGCCAAAATGCCAACAATCTCCCCCTTTGGACTTGATGGCAACCCCAAGATCCTTAGAATCATTCTCCCCCTTTGTCATCAAGGGCAAAGGGCTGTGCTCCCCCTGAGTACATGCTGATATCTCTGTTCTGCTGTGCTAAACATGCTCCCCCGGACTGTAGGCAAGATTTGCAAAAGATGTTCTTTAAAGAGAACCAAGACTTATACATCATAAAGGACCTTCCTATCACCAAAAGACTCAATACATACATCCATACTCCCAACCAAGAGGGGATACATCAGAAATTTACATATAACAACCAAATACATTACATCATTCATCCCAGGCATAGTGGGGAAACCAACCAAGGCCGTTACATGACCTTGACACCATAAAAGAGATATCACAAAAGGGATACATGACATAGAGACGAAAAATCTAGACCGAGACTTATGAAAGTCATCAGCAGCATCTAATGATCATCTTTTAGATCAGCAGCCAAGATTTCCTTCTGTGCTCCTTCTCCTGAAACCAACAATAGTTGTGAACTAGAACCAAAAGCATCTAAATGCCAACAATGCTTTATTAGATTTTAAGCTGCTCCCCCTGAAACTGTGCCTACTGCACCCCCTGAAACTGTGCCTGAAGGGTTCTGGCATACCCATCTCAGACCTTCTCCAACCAGAGTCTGCCCTTGTTGTTCAGAACTCCATATACGCGACTTCACCTGCATAAATCAGCGTATGTACGCGGATATCCCTTATACAACACGCGTATACCAACTTTTCTTTAGAACAGACAAGCTTCAACAGCAGGATGAAGCATCAACTACTCCCAGCTTTTGTCTGAGATATTCAAAAGTCTCCCTGGGCAGTGGTTTTGTGAGAATATCAGCAACTTGTTCTTTAGAAGGAACATACTCCAACTTGAATTTTTGTTCAAGCACTTGTTCCCGGAGGAAGTGATACTTGATTGGTATGTGCTTGGTCTTTGAATGCATGACTGGATTCTTTGAAATGCTGATTGCACTTGTATTATCACATAAGATAGAGACAGGTGGAGTGCAAGTGATTTGAAAATCCTGCAAGGTCTGCATCATCCAAAGAAGTTGTGTGCAACAAGATGCCGCAGCCACATATTCTGCTTCAGCTGTAGATAAAGCAATCGAACTCTGTTTCTTGCTGAACCAAGATACTAATCTGGATCCCATGAAGAATGCACCACCACTTGTGCTTTTCCTGTCATCCACACTTTCGGCCCAATCTGCATCTGTGTAAGCATGAAGAGTGAGATCTGTATCTCTAGGATACCATAAGCCATAGTTTTGAGTCCCTTGAAGATACTTGAAGATTCTTTTGACTGCCTGAAGATGAGTTTCCTTTGGGTTGGCTTGAAATCTTCCAACAATTCCAACTGCATGCATAATATCTGGTCGGGTACCTGTCAAATAAAGCAAACTCCCAATCATGGATCTATAAGTTGGTTGATGAACTGCTGCTGATTCATCATTTGCACTGAGGCTGCATCCTGTAACCATGGGGGTACATACTGGCTTTGAATCTTCCATGCCATACTTCTTCAAGATCTTCTTGAGGTACTTGGTTTGAGACAAGAAAATACCTCCCTCATTTTGTTGGATTTGCAATCCAAGAAAGTATGTCAATTCTCCAAGTAATGACTTTTCGAATTCTTTCTGCATAACCAAGGCAAAGTTTTGACTCCTAGCCTCTTCATTGCTGCCAAAGATAATATCATCTACATACACAACAAGTATTAGCAATTTGTTATTTTCAACTTTTATATAGAGATTGCTATCTGCTGACCCTTTTGAAAAGCCTTGTTGGTGAAGATATTTGTCCAACCGATAGTACCAAGCCCTTGGAGCTTGTTTGAGACCATAGAGAGCCTTTTTCAATCTGCATACAAGGTTTGGATCATTCCCAAGAATGAAACCATCTGGCTGCTCAATATATACTTCTTCTTCTAAGTCTCCATTCAGAAAGGCTGATTTCACGTCCATTTGAAATACCTTGAAGCTTTGAAAGCTTGAGAGAGCAAGGAACATTCGGATGGCCTCAAGTCTTGCAACAGGAGCAAAGGTCTCTTCAAAATCTATTCCTTCTTGCTGCGCATACCCTTTACAAACAAGTCTGGCCTTGTTTCTAATTACTTCTCCATTTTCATTCAATTTATTTTTGAAGACCCATTTAGTCCCTATGACATTCTTATCTTTTGGTTTAGGAACCAATTCCCAAGTGTTGTTCTTTTCGATCTGCTCAAGTTCTTCATCCATTGCTT
Organism: Pinus tabuliformis; assembly: GCA_031772625.1. Classification (NCBI taxonomy): domain Eukaryota; kingdom Viridiplantae; phylum Streptophyta; class Pinopsida; order Pinales; family Pinaceae; genus Pinus; species Pinus tabuliformis. Next base: position 143,041,553 of record CM062806.1, on the reverse strand, counting down.
TGACCCAACATTCATCTTTGCATGCCTCTTTCACATTTTGTGGTTCAGTGGAAGAGAGTAATGCCAAATAGCTTGAAGCTTCTGTAATTGTTCTTCTTGTTTGTACTCCTGCTTCTTTCTGCCCCACAATCTGAGATTCTGGATGATTCTTCTGAACATATCTGGATGGAGTCTTCTCTTCTATTCTTGTCTGCTCCTTTGGTTCTTCTTGAGGTTCTTCTTCTTCTTGAGGTTCTTCTTCTTCATCATTCTGTCTTTGAGGGTAGCCTTCATCTTCTTCGATGTCTTCATGATGAACTTGCCTAGGAATGTATCCCTTCTCATCAACCACAACATCAATGCTGTCAACAATTCTGCCAAGTCTTTTATTGTAGCACTTGTATGCTTTGCTATGTGGAGAATAACCAAGAAGAATGCCTTCATCTGCTCTTTGTTCAAGTTTGCCAAGTTGCTCATCAGTATTCTTGATATAACATTTGCTCCCAAAGATTTTGAAGTGCTTCACTGAAGGAGTCTTACGACACCAGAGCTCATGAGGGGTTTGAGTGTTGTTTACTCGGACATTTTTTTTGTTGAGAATAATAACCGCAGCATGTGCAGCTTCACCCCAGAAAGTTGCGGGAGTACCTGATTCATCAAGCATAGCACGAGCCATTTGTTGGACTGTTCTATTCATTCTTTCCACAACTCCATTTTGCTGAGGAGTTCTAGCTGTAGAGAATTCTCTTCTTATCCCATGTTCTTCATAGAAATCGAAAAATTCATTTGAGGTAAACTCCCCACCTCTGTCAGATCTGAGGCACTTAATTTTGTGTCCTGATTCATTTTCAGCCAAGGCTTTGAAGGATTTGAATTTTTCGAATGCTTCATCTTTGTGCTTCATAAGTCCTAACCAGACAAACCTGGAGAAATCGTCAATGAATAATATCAAATATTCTTCTCCTCGAGGTGTTCTTTTTCTGAATGGACCACATGTATCTGTATGTACTAGCTCAAGAGGCATGCTAGCTGATCCTTCCTTCTCAGGAAAATTAGTTCTGGTTTGCTTTCCAAACTGACATGATTTGCATATGGTGTTGTCTGGAATTTTGATATCTGGAAGATCACGAACTGCCTGATATTTGCATGCTTTCCTTATTTGTGAAAAGCTTAGATGCCCCAACCTTCGATGCCATAGCCAGTGTTCATCATCCTTGCTCAAATAGCATTGTTTTTTTTCTTCAAATATGTATAGATTATTTGGAGTCCTTCTTCCTTTGATCACTGTTTCACCTGTATCAAGATCACGAACACAACATCCATTTGATCTAAATATTACCTCTGTTCCTTGATCGCACATCTGACTGACACTCAGAAGATTATGCTTCAATCCATCAACATACAAAACATTTCCAGCTTTGACCTTCTCTTTCAACTGAGCAACGCCTTTTCCTTTTATGGCTGCAGAGATATCGTTTCCAAAAGAAACTTTCTTTCCCTTTTCTAATGCGGTATATGATTCAAGTTTTTCTTTGTCCCCTGTCATATGCTTCGAACATCTGTAGTCAATGTACCATAGACTTTCTTGACCTTCTGCATAAAAGGCTATCCCACATCTTTCTCGTTGCGGTTCCTTTATTCTCCATGTTCTGACATTTGAGGTTTGTTCCTTCTGAGTTGTCTTCCAGAACCTGCTCCTGCATTCAGAGTCTTCATGAACAAAGTTATTACAAATAGAGCATTCAACTTCATTTTCAAGAACTGAAAAGTTGTTATAAGTCCTTTTCATGGTTCCAGTCATACTCCTTTGCTTTTGATCTTCTCTAGTCATGATTGTCTTGTAGGCAACACATTGAGCTGCTTTGTGACCGAAGTTATGGCAAGAAAAACATTGGCCATTAAAGAAATTTCTGCGATAATCAGATCTATCATCCAACCGATTGTAGCTTCTATTGGCATCCATTCTTGGGGCAAATTGGGAAGATTTTACCTGTGGCTGATTGTAGCTTCTGTTTGTCCCCGAATTTCTTGATAGTCTTTATTTGTTCTTGAGGTAAACTGTCCCTGATTCACCTGATGACTTTTATTTGATCTTTGCTCGCTCCTCCTTGCTGCATCAAGGTAATTTTTAGAGGTAGAAGCTTGAGATGTTTCTCCATTATATCCTAGACCTGTCTTGATCAGAGGAGAACGTTGCGCATTGATAATCTCATCCAAGGTTTCAGATCCTTTAACAAATTTAAGATTAATTGCTTTTGTTTTCTCAATCTCCTTTCTAAGACAAACAATCTCACATTCCAATTTTTCAAGATGTTTTTCCTTTTCAGCCAGTTCACATTGTAGAGAATCAATAATAGCACTTTTCTCTTCTAAGAAAACTTTGATATTATTCATTTCTTCACAAAAGCCTTCTACATCTATAGCATCCATGTAGTCATCATCTTCAAAAGCCATTAAAAGTTTATATCTATTACCCTATTCATCTTCGTCACTATTTGAAAGACCATCACTATCTTCATGAGTGTAATAGCTTTTCTTCTTTTCATTCTGTTTCTTGTTCCATCTAACAGGGTCCTTTCCCTTGTCATTCTTATCTTTTTGAGGACATTTGGCAGCATAATGACCTACTCTTCCACAAGCAAAGCATTTAAAAGGTAACTTACCTCTGAATCTTCCAGAACCCCTTTGAAGATTTCTGACAAAATTTGATTCTTCTTCTTCATCTTCTGGCACGTGACTTGCTTCATAATAATCTTCTTTGCCTGAAGCCTTGAAAGCAGCTTCTCTTCTGTCTTATGGACCTCCCTTTCTCATTTCATAAGCAGTTAGAATTCCGTGAAGCTGAGACATAGTAAGAGTTCGTAGATTTTCCTTTTCTTCTATTTCAGACACTTTAGATTCAAATTTGGGGGACAATGATCTTAGAACCTTTTCAACCACAATAGGATCTTTTATTTCTTCTCCCAAGTTTTTCATGCAATTAACAATCTCATCTACCCTAAGGAAATAGTTAGCCACACTTTCATCATTATACATTCTGAGAGTCTCATACTTAATCCTGAGAGTTTGAAGTTTAGCACGCTTCACCTGTTCGTCTCCTTCATAGCTCGTGACAATTTTGTCCCATATTTCTTTTGCGGATTTATAGTGCATTACCTTCATGAATTCCGATTGGGATATACATCCCAATAGAGTACTGACTGCTTTCGCATTTGTTTCATATTTCTTTTTCTTGGCTGGATCTGTAGGAGTAGCTGAAGGAAAAGTGTAGCCTGTCTCTACGATATCCCAAACTTCTGTACCAAGAGATTGAAGATAGGCGGTAACTCTTACCTTCCAATAATTGAAGTTTGTCCCATCAAAAACCGGTGGCCTGATTGATGCTTCTATCTCGTAGTTGCTCATGATGACCGATCTACCTTCAAGAGATCAAGCTTCTCTAAAGGACCTGCTCTGATACCAATTGTTGGAAATAATACTGAGAGGGGGGGTGAATCAGTATTATCAGAAAAACTTTTTCAATTTCATACTCAGAACCATATACGCTACTTCAGTTAAATGAACTGGCGTGTAAACGCTACTATCTCTAAAGCAACCAGCGTATAACCAGAAATCTTAAGATTCAGTTAGTTTATCTTCAGTAAATGCATCAGGACATTATTAACCATATTAATAGTAAACAGGTGGAGTATAACAGAACAGATCATCACACAAAAAGCACACACATGAACACCATGATATAAGGTGGAAACCCAATGTGGGTGAAAACCACCTGCTGCAAGTCGTCTCTATCTTTCTTTAATAAGAAACTTCAGTTTACAATCTTTTGTACTGGTGCAGCCTTATACCAGTACGCAGGCTACAACCTGCAGAAGGCTACAACCTTCTCTCATTTTCAGGACTCTCCTGGAAGGGAGCTCCAACCCCCTTTGCTCTTGTACTAGCTAAGATACTAGTACGTAGGTGCTGGCCTACAATCTTCTTTCCTTCAGGTACCACTTTTCATACATTTTCAGACTGGATATTCACGAAGCACAACATTACAATCTGAAGACCACAATTCATCAATTTTCATAACAGATCATTGAAGCACAAAACAACCAATACTAGCATCATCAATCTTTGAATCACTGAACCACTGAAACCCTGTCAACACCCAGTCACCAGAACACAGAGCAAACTACAGAACTCTACAATAACATTCAGACCCAATTGCAACCCAAAAATTAAACTTCAAAAGATATACGCTACTTCAATGAGATCAACCCGCGTATACACGCGTTTTTACCAAAGACAACCTGCGTACAGATATAAAAATAGTTTCTCATAACTTGCAGCTGTACCAGACATCAGTCATACCCAGAACATAACATTGTGTCAGTATGCAGATCTAAAATTACACATAATCAACCATATACTGATAGTTCATTTCAAACCATTTGATCCCGATCTATCCTTAGATCTAGTCTTCCATCACCCGGTGTGATCTCTCCTTAGCTTAGATCAAGCAACCCAGAACTTGCATACTAGATCTCTTTCTTTTTCAGATATTCAAGACTTTTTCAATGCCCTTGCCTAATGATCTTCTTCTCCTTTTATAGTCTTAGGCCTTGTTCAATACCACGGGCCAAAACCATAGTAATCCAATACCAACAACTTCAAAACTAGGGATCAACACGTCTGTCGAGATACCTTGGTCAAAAACATAGGCTCAAGTACCGAGGACTAACTACCACGGACCAAAAGGAAGCTTCTCGACATGTACGCTCTTTTCTGTTCAAGAAACTGCGTGTATACGCGACTTCGTATATAGCGATCCTGCGTATCCGCGACTTAGTATATAGCGTACCAGCGTGTATACGCAACTTGGGCTTAATGAACCTGCGTATATGAAAATTCTCTTCATTCTTGTAGTCTGGACTGAGATCTGTCATCAAAGAGAGTTGCCATCAAGGACAACACCTGTACCGTAGCGCCACACCTGTGCCAAAATGCCAACAAAACTGTCCCTAGTGCTGACCGGAGCGACTGATATTTTTTCCAGTCGTGTTAGTCCTCTTATGAAAGTTTTTTAAATAAGGAGCCGAAGCTTCCAGCTCTAGAAGCTTCGTAATGGAAGTCTAGTAAATGGTTTGGACAGATGGGGTCGAGGATATCAGTTTGGGCTCCTTTCCCCTATAATGATGGAACTACCTCAAGAGATAATACCTTCTCCCATAAGAAGAGGATCCATCTCCCATCCATTCATGCTATATAAACCTCCTTTTTTCCCAAGCACAAGGTAGGTTTAATGTTGATGTGCTAGTGCTAATTAAGTTTGGAGTAAACAACAAGCTATTCATAATTGTATCTCTCTAGTTGTGTGAGGGAGAAGTGTGAATTTGGTTTAGTGTGAAGCCTAAAGGGAAGAACCTTAAAACTATCATTGTTGAGGCCATCATGGAATTCTATCAGAAGTGTGTGGGAACCTGGTTTTGTCGGAGGAGAACGAAAAAATCAAGACAACGGTTGTAATCTCTTCTTGATTCAATATATATGAAACTATCGATTGATTTCCTACATGATGTGTCATCTTACATTTTCATGGCTTAATGTTTCTTGACTTGTTAAGTAGGTTGAATTACAATTTGTCTATTATCATAGTTGTTTTTTGTTGTTGTTTACTTGTTTAAGGTGTTTGAAGAAGGAAACAAGAGATAGTTGGAGTGAGCAGGAAAGGTCATCACCAAACGGGATAAGTGTACTAAGAGGTAAGCCTCTTAATTGGTTCTAACCTAAGGAAATATTCTATAGAATGTATTGGTTGTGGCTAGACCCATTATCGGGGTGGAGGAATTGTTTGTGTCCGCACTCATAATTTTACTTCACCACAAAAAGGTGCTGATGTTGAATGTGCAATGAGCTCATTGGATTACTAGCCATTGAGGTCAGTTGTTAACAAATGTGAGGCCCATCGCCTTTAATGAGAGCAAGGAACTAGGTAACCTGATGCATCCTATTGGGTGTGAATTAATGTTCTGATGTCGAACCCCCCTATAGGATCCAACAGTCAAGGAGCCATAGTGATTCCCCATTGCTGTTGGCGAGATAACCTGTCATTAGGGCATACAAGATTCAAGGCATCATAAAGCTCTGTTCTTGCACCCATATAACTTGCTGATGTCAATGGGCTAAGATTATTGGAAGGAGGGCCTTAAGAAATCCCACATCAATCCAACAGGACCAATCCAGATTTAACTGTAAATAAATTTTATTGAGAGAACCTACCAACCTGTAATTTTAACGAGCCCAAGGCAGTCCATGCTCACCAAATTTCATTTTTAAAGTCTCTGAAATACTTGGAAAAGAAGAATCCAGGGGGCTCCTTTTCTGTAATTAGTCCATTGGGCCCGGAAAAAGGAATAAACCTAAACCCAATAAACATTCCTCTCATTTTTTACCAAGCACGAGGAGGAACAGAGTGAGCTCATTGTGTCAACAGGAAATCAGGAAGAGATAGTGGAAGGAATGATCCCTTCTCTCACCATATCTAGCTCTCCTTTCTTCACAATTTCTTCCACAAATTCCTCCTTAGATTGGGGTTTTTGATATAAATTGAGTCTGTGCCCATTCACCAAGAAGGTAACATTCCCATCATCAATGGTTTTAACCCAAACAGATCCATTATCAAATACTTTCTCAATTTCATACGGGCCCAACCAATGCGTGTTACATTTTCCTTTAAAATTCTTAAATTTTGAATCATACAACAATTCCTAGTCTCCATCTTTGAATTGCTTCTTTTCAATGTATCTGTCATGCGATTTAGCCCATTGATACTGAATCAAGTCAGTATACTGAAAGGAATCCTGCCTAATTTCATCCAGCTCACTGAGTTGCAGGATTCTTTGCTATTGAGCTTCATCAAGGTTTATACCTAAATCTACTACCATTTTAAAAGTTTTGATCTGAAATTCAATGGGAAATAAAGCTTGCTTTCCATACACCAATTCATACGGAGAAAATGTAGTGGTACTTCTCCATGTAATCCGTTAGGCCCACAATTCTTCAGGAACTTGGTCAGACCAATCCTTCTTATGTAATTGCACCGTCTTGGTAAGGATTGTCTCCAACACCTTATTTGTTGATTCCATGTGCCCATTGGCCTGTGGATGATAAGGGGTGGGATTTCGGTGAGTAATATGATATTTTTGCACAATTCCCTGCATAGGCTTTAATACAAACTGAGTACCTTGATCAGTGACTATTTCCGTAGGTACCTGTTGAAGCCTCAGATTTATGCTGCTCCAACATGGGGGATAACCACCCGATTCAGACCTTAAAGACAACTCCTTTTCATTTGAAGTGGTGGCTCCAACTGTGGATGATGGGACCAATTTCCCAGTGTGGGTTTTAAAATGAGAGTGGGTGGTTTTCAAGTGATTGCAGTAAGGATTGTGATAACTAAATGGCCTATTCTATGTTAGGCCCCTATACTACTAGTGTAACCCCTTATTGTTATAAGTATAACCCACTTATTATATTGATGTACCCATGTAGTGCCCATATTGTTACTATTGTGCCCCATAGAAGCCCACTATTGTTATTATTGTGCCCTTACATTATTATTGTTATGTCGGCTCTGATTATGACCCCTTAGACTCCTATATATAGAAAGGAGGTCTTTTCATTTATATCATACAAGAATTATTCATTTATGTAATGTAAAGGAGGTTGCCCCCTCGAAGAGGCTGAATTATAAGGCGTTGATCTATCTTTTCTATCTTTTCTTGAGCTAGTTTCATAACATTTGGTATTAGAGCTTTGGATTCTAGGGTTTCGCTGCTCCAAACAGGTCATCGTGGAATTTTCGCTATAACCTTTTTCTGTGATGTTTCAGAAGTTGCAAAAAAAACCCATTTGAGAAGAAATCGTGTTGAACCTTGGGTCCGAATTTCAGAGCTTTTCGCGTGATAGTGGCGGAGATATGATCTGAGGAAATTGGTCTTTTTCCAGACTCCTGAATTAACTTCAAAACAAGTGACCTGGGGAAAATCGTCATAACTTTCTCTCTGAGGATCGGATTGAAATTTTGGAAGAAGGTACAGAAAGAGGACGGACTGTAGTTTCTTGTAAGTGGTTTTCAGATCCAAAGGCTGAAACAGTGACTCGTGGCACGTCATACAAGTTCGCTCTACTGAACTAGTCTATAATCAGGTAATCTTGGGAGATTGTGCATAACTCTTTCTTGGAGAATCCAATTTGGATCAGACTGGTGGCATTGGAAGGTGGACATAGAGGGCTACTATAGGTCACAATTTCAGAACTTAAAGATCTGAAAGTACAGAGTTACAGTCGTTTCAAGGTACAGATCCTAAAATCAAGAAAAAGCAAGATGAGGAAGTTTGATGGCAAGGATCCGGTAAATTGGATACTTCAGATGGAGTAATATTTTGATATACATGGTGTACAACTGTTACAAAAGGTATGTATTGCATCTTCATATTTAGAACCAGATCAATTTTTATGGTACAAAGGGCTTTGTTTTCGTAAACAACTTGTTACGTGGTCAATTTTCACGGAGGAAATGATAGCACATTATGAGGATACAAAGAGCAACACCTTCTTTAGAGCAACACCACAACAATTGGAAAGAGTAAAAGGGCTTTGTGACATAGTGGAAAGAAAAATTATGGAAACCAGGAAGTGTACCCCTCACAACTATAAAGATGGAAGTGTTGTTTCTCCTAGCCTTCCACAAGCTACAAAGGTTACACCACAACAATTGGAAGAAAAAAGAGAAAAATGGCTTTGTTACAATTGTGATAGCAAATGCACTAAAGGTCATAAGTGTGCTGAGAAGAAATTATTTTACATAGAATATGAAGAGGAGGAAGAAAAGGATCAAGAAACAACAAAAGAAGAATATATACCCCAAGACCCCACCCTAGAGAAAGAAGAAATGGATCAGACCATATCTTGTAAAGCATTGGCAAGAACTACCACTCCTCAAACTCTCAAGATAGAAGGACATATCAAGAAGAAAAAGGTGCAAGAAGTGAAAGATCACATCGAGAAAGAAGAAATGAATCCAACCATATATTGTAATTCATTGTTCGAAATTACCACTCCTCAAACTATCAAGATAGAAGGACATATAAAGAAGAAAAATGTTCAAGAAGTGAAAGATCACATTGAGCATCAAGAAATAAATCTGACCATATCTTGTAAAGGATTGGAAGAAATTACCACTCCTCAAACTCTAGAGATAGAAGGACATATCAAGAAGAAAAAGGTTCAAGCAGTGAAAGATCACATCGAGCATCAACAACAAGTTCTCCAACTTTTAAAGGATAACGCCACTTCGGTGCAAAATCAAACGAAACAACAGACACTTAAAAAATGGTGACCTTACTGAATGGGAAGACTCTTCAAGGATGAGGATGTGGAAGCATTGTTTTGTGCTATTTATATTATCCAACCAGATTGGATAAACGAAGCAAGGGATGAATGGAAGAAGGACGAAGAAGTATGGACACTTATTCAAAAGTTGCAAAAGATCCCAATCCAAACAGTATTGCCAGAAATTGAAGAGGAAGGAAAAATCATATTGGAACCTGGAGCAGTCACAGAAACAAGAACCCGACAGCTACGAAATCGATCAATTTCAGAGTATCTCATCAAGTGGAAGAACTTACCCGCTGAATATTCCACATGCGAGGACAAGAATTTTATACAGAAGCATCAAGAACTACTCAAGCGTTGAGGACAACGCTTTTTGAAGGAGAGGGCCATGTTAGGCCCCTATACTACTAGTGTAACCCCTTATTGTTATTAGTATAACCCACTTATTATATTAATGTACCCATGTAGTGCCCATATTGTTACTATTGTGCCCTATAGAAGCCCACTATTGTTATTATTGTGCCCTTACATTATTATTGTTATGTCGGCTCTGATTATGACCCCTTAGACTCCTTTATATAGAAAGGAGGTCTTTTCATTTGTATCATACAAGAATTCTTCATTTATGTAATGTAAAGGAGGTTGCCCCCTCGAAGAGGCTAAATTCTAAGGTGTTGATCTATCTTTTCTATCTTTTCTTGAGCTAGTTTCATAACATTCTATCATGCAAATCTCCAGCTAACTTAATCTAATATAAACCTGGGTATTCTGTGTGATATGCAATCTACAAAGATATCCGTTTGAAATGTGATAATAAAGATCAATCACGCATTAAACATAGGTGATAACGTGTAAAGATAATTTCTTTCACTAAATAGTTAGTCAAAGAAATGTATGAACTATATCGCATATATTTGATGATTATATATGAAAATAAACAATTTCAGCTAGGCATCATATAGTGAGAAATTAATGCATAACAGAAAGGATATATCTCATATACAATTCATGAAAATGAAGTGTTATCACTAATTAAATAGAAACAGAACTAATCATACAAGATAAAAGTACCATATGTGTGAAGTTTTGCTCATTTGACTAATGACATAGATCAACTCCTTTCTAAAGATCAAATTATATTCCAAGTATACAATAGTGCATCAAAAGAGGAAATTAGTCTGATATTTAAAAGAAATGACCATGTTCCATAATTTCGTCAAGGAATTCACAAACTTACAGAAGTGAATTCTTTGCAAATGTGTTTGATAAAATTCTGGACCCTTCTCTAAATGCATGAGAAGGGTATAAATACTATTCTAACTAATGTTCAAAAATAGATTATACAAAAATTTGAGAAGGTTTCAAATAACCTTCCTCCTAACTAGTAAACTAACTCTAAAAATAAAAGTGACTTGATGATCAGAGGTTATAATGATGACTTCTTGTCTTCCAGCTTCCCTTTTAAATTGCATATATCAGCCATTGCTTTCACTTGAGGAGGTGCCCCAAACTGTGTTCTGACCTGTCCTGTGAAAATAACATTTGTGAGAGGTGGCATCATCCGTTGAGTTGAATGGAGTGATCAATTGAGGGTCATGACTTGGCTGTGTGGCTTGACAACGTATTTCCAATATGCCTCCCAGTCAGCCTTTGCTAACTTTGCGATTGCTTCCCTTTGGATTTCCGCTCCCTTCTAGCTTTTATGCAAGTCATTTAAGTATGGCAATATTTTCAGGTTACCTTTTTTCACCAGGTTAGTGGCATGCAAAGTGTGGTTTACTGCTTTTACTATGTTCTTTGACACCCCTTCTTCTCTTGCCATTGCTAATTCATCTTGCTTGATCCGCACATCTCAATCCGTGAATATAATTCCCTTATGTGTCTCCTCAATCTAGGGTAGATTAGCTCTCTTTCCTTCTTCTGTTTCTTCCCATTCAATGAACTTGGGATCCTTGTATTTAGATCACTAAATTTAGTTTTTTGGTTAATCACTTTATCCGTTAATGATCACTGGTGATCGGATAAGGAGTGATATGCGACATTCCTTGGAAAAATTTCTCTTGCTATTTTGATAGCAGGGAATTTAACTCTAGTTCCTCTTTGATGAATTCATCGACAGTAGGGACATCTTCATATTTTTCCATGACTTCTTTCAATTCTTGAATTTCCATTTTCTTCGTAGAAATGTCTGCTTCATGGCTTATCTTTAACACTTCCATATTTTGTTGCAATTGAGCGATTTGTTCAGCAACTTGCTGGTTCACATTTGCTTTTTCAATTTGTAGTTGTTGCTCGAGCTGTGCTATCTTCTATTTCTTCTCCCTTAACAAAATAGATATATACGTAGCTTTATCTATGGTGGTAGTTGCATATGCCCCTGTAAAATGTGACAGTCTAGTCAAATTTTTGGCTGGATTGGAAGGAATATCCTTCCAGACTATGTCCATCGACTCATTCCCAAGTGGTATCTCGCGTGTCTCTACTCTCCTTATTTTCCTCTATCTCCTTACCACAACCTTGTGAAGTGGGATGTAGAACACATCTAAAGGAGGAATTTCAATCACCTTTAGGACAATTTCTTATCTGGGCAAAGTAGGAATGATTTATGTCTGCTGCAAAGTCGTCCTTTTCTCATCCATCGGCTCAGACTTTGTAATTTTGTGGGTATGCAGAGGAGTGTGATATTCATGGTTTCCTGGGAATCTATTGTCTTAGTAGTGTATTGTAGTTTTTTATTGAATTTGTTCCATTCCTCCAAACTACTTCTTCTGATCTCAGAAACGGTATCTTTAGTCGGGTCACTTATGACCTACTGGATTCTGCTGTATTCTCAGTGTCTTGGGCTTTCCTTGTATCTAGTGCTTTCCCTATGTCCACTTGAGACTCTGTGCGAGAATTTGGTCCCTCTCTGTTGACAGTCACATTGGGTGTAGGTTTTTCCTCGGTTTTTAACAAATGCAGTGGAATTATTTCAAGCCTTTTGTTTATGAATTCCTGAAAGCTTTCAAAATATTCAGGACTCATATTTTCCCTTGCCCACTCGAATGCTTGTTCGAATGATTCAACTGATTGTAAAAGGTCTTCAGAATTATTAGGCTCATGGCTAAAGGGCTTGATATTCACCGCAGTAGTAATATTATGTGCTATTTTATTTGGATCAAATTTCCTTTTCGATAGAGGCTCTCTAGGCTTATTGATTCCTTGGTTGCATGGTTAAAATTTGCTAGCGAAAAGGAACAACACCAAATGGGAAACATAGGTCAAAAATATTTTTTGTTATCTTTTAAGGTCTTGGTCAAGCCTTTTCCCATAGTTTGGTGGGATATTTCTCTTCCTAATACTTTATTAGAGACATACAAAGGGACGACATGCGAGTCCACTGTACTGCCAAAAATCTTGATGTATGTAAACCATTCTTCAACAAAATACTTGCCTACTACGAGAAGGTCTATAGCGGTTTCTTTGGAAAACTTGGGGGCTTTCTTATTAAAAATCAATTGATGCAATGGTAAAATAACACCATGGCATACTTTATAAAAATGGGGTATATAATGGGATTCCCAAATATGTTTATGGCTGAGATGGACAAGGTAAGGGCCCTGCAAAGTCCATTTCCAACCCATGATTGGAAATTTAGTGCAGAAACAGATGGCATCCACGATGTATGCACTGAAATAAAATGGAGCAAGGTTCTTTGTGGAGGAAGATCTCTTCTGATGATACTCAGAGATGGTAGTGGCTAGGTTATCAAATTTGATAGTGGCCCAATTCATTACGTTGGAATTGACACATGCATCAATTAAAGGAATCCATTCTATGGAAAACCTAACATTATTAGGTAAGCCATATGGCCTACATAACATAGCATTTTCATAGTTGTAGGGGTTTGCTAAGGATGCTACGCGATACATACCTGTTTTATCAAATTTGAACTTGTTCTCCAGTACCCTCCAGCCTTGGATCATCTTGAAAGGTTCTTTGTTTTTCTTTGCAAAGTTGGCCAGGTATGACTTGTCATATATGTCCTAAGGATCATGTATATGGTACATTTGCTTCAGGTCTTCAAATTTGAATGGCCCCATGAGCTCCATCCTTGAATTCTTGAATTTCCTATCTTCAATATTGAGATTTTCCACCACCCACCTAATCATATCAGTATATGGGAGTATTTTTGCTCTCGCTCCTATTCCGTGAAGGAAGGAATAGGAAGCATCTTTGAATTGGACTCCCGAAGGTTTTATTGAGCCAGCTATTGAATTTATGACAACAATTTTGGGATGCTCATCTTCAAGCCTGTTGTATATGACTTCCCATGTTGTTTCTCCCCCATCGGCGCTGCAAACTGTATCAGAGAATATAGGCGACATTTTTGATAGCTCAGATTTTGTAATGCTCTCCTTGTTCTTCTTTTGCATCACCTTTTGTAATGACATGTCTTTTAAAGCTTGCTTGGAATGGAAGAGATATATTAGCATAGACGATATAGGGCAATTAAGGCTGAAAGCTCTCTGAAATGAATTTGAATCATGGGAATATTTGAACGAGATATTGAGCGTTAACTAGCCATAACTTGAAACATATTTACCTCTCCTCGGGCTGCTAAATATTAATTACCTTGTGAAACCACTCTTTATTATATTAAAACACAATAAATTCCCACGCTTCATGCTTTATTCACACATCGCAACTTTTAAATGTTATAATATAGTGTTGTCTGGAGATAATGCGAAATGCGATTGCCAAAATCGCAATATCATATTTCGCAAATCGTTAAAGGATGACACAATGGGATGTATTATTTATTTTTGACTCTACAAAGTGTGATCACGTGTTCTCAAGGTGTTCTAATCAAAATATTACAGCGGGGGGTTTCATCGCATATCACATTTTGGGATTTACTTAAATATGTTTATAATTATCACATGGAAAACTATGAAATGTGATTTGTGATAAAGATCCTAATCTTGGGTTATTTTCTAAGGGTTTCAAGGAAATTTCTTAGAGTTAGGATTTATTTTTCAAAGACTAAAAAAATTTAAAAGGGTCCCTGTTTATATGTCAAACATCAACTATTACTTGTATAAATGGGAGGGTTGTTACATAGTACAACAATTGGCGATTCACTTGGGAGAACCAACTATCTCTGATTGATCTTTTGAAATTTCTAAAACTTTCAAAACAAGAAAAGTTATAGGGATAATAATTACATGGGTTATAAACTAAACCATATTCCTCTAAAATCATAATCACTCACTCAATATATCTATTCAACTACTTTACTCTTGTAGTGATAACAATACAAATGTTTGCATCAATCAATTCTAATATTTTAAAGAGATATAGGAGGTGTCTTCTATAGATTAGTTTTTTGGTTTTCTCATTTACAACAGATAGAGCCTATGCTGCTAATAGGTGTTCATAGCCTCGATAGGGTTACCTTTTAACTAACAATGATTCATTATCCCATCCGAAGCAATTTTCAAAATTCAAATTGATATTCATTTGATTTTTCTTTTTTCTTTGGACCTTGCTTTTCTTTTCATGTAATTTGCTTTTGAAATTTAAAAGACATTGTCTAGGCTTGGTATCCCAATAATGAAAATTCCATTCACCAGTTGTAACTAAACTAAACAAGATGGATCTTGATGAGACCCCTTGTCCTTTAATTACTTAGATCATTGGCTATTACCCTATTTTGATATGCAGTTTTGGTAATATCAATTTAATTATTCCCCTATTATCTTGGTAAACAAGCTCGTGATGACACTTATTATCTTTTAAGTTCTGTATATTTTAGAATCACTGTGAAAAAAGAAATTTTATATGATGGTGTGAATCACTGGCCCTTTTAAAGAGTTTTGGATGATAATGATAGAGTTTTGAGATACTCATCTGTAGAAAGTCCTTACTAGGTTAAATATTCTTTCCTTGACTGATAAAAAGACATCAATACTTTATAAAGATAAGATCTTGTTCATTGAACAAATGCTTTTAGCAAGGTCAAGTTTTTTCAAAGAAGTAAGGTTCATTTTGATACTCAAATGCTCTAATTATTTCTTTAACTTTTCCTAATTATAGAAGTGAAAAATCAAAATATTATCATAGATTTTATTTTGAGAATCCAAAATTAAATACTACATTAACAATTATTTTCCTAAAAATCTTAAAGACAATATGATACAAAAATAGAAGAGGTTATCTTCTAGGAAAAGTATTGTTTTTTAGAATTTTCACATTAACGGGGAAGGAATCCACTTTACCTGATAAGTCTTAAAAAAAGTGTCGATTGACCAATTTTCTCAATGATTTGGAATGGTCCAAGCCACAGTATTTGGAACTTGGTATGCTTACCCTTTCCTCATGTGCTTTGTCCCATTTTAAAACTAGATCACCTACTTCAAAATTTTTATGACTCACAAAGGTTGTATCAAAAGAGGCTTTGACTAAATGTTGATGATGGGAATGGGTAGCATTAGGGAAGAGACAGAATTTCTATGTTTGTTGGTAGAACTACTTCTTTTCCATCAAATAAAGTTAAAGGAGAAGAACCGATTGAGGCATTCTGTGCTATTCTATCTGCCCAAAGAGAAAATGTCAATGCTTTGTGCCAATTCCTATGATTTTGGTCTATAGTCGTCTTGATGATTCTTATAAGGTTTTTGTTTGTTGATTCAACTAATCCATCACCTTGTGGATAATAGTTGGCTGAATAATTCAATTTGAAACCTCTTTTCAAAGAAAATTCTACCATAGTATTTCTAGAAAAATAATATGCATTATCAAACATTAAATTTTTGGGTAGGCCAAACCTGGTGAGTATGTACTGATCAATAAAGTTTGTGATACTTTCTATATTAGCTACCTTTAGTGGGATAGTCTCTAACCATTTCATGAAATAATCATTAGTTTTAAGGATGTACTTGTGTTGCTTGGAAGAGTTAGGAACAATCTCACCAATTATATCTAATCCCCATTATTCAAATGGTTGTTGGATATTGACTGGATGCAAAGGAAATGTTGGCTTCTTTTCTCTTCCAGCTGCAGTTTGACAAGTTTTGCATTTTCTTGCATAGTCGTGTGCATCTTTGAGCAGTTTTGGCCAATAATAACCTGCATGTAGGATTTTATGAGCTATGGTTTTTTCTCCAAAATGACCTCCAATTGGTCCATCATGTAACTCCTGGATAACTTTTTTAGCTTCAGGTTTCGCAAGGCATCTTAATCACATTGAATCATAATTTTTTCTATATAATACATCATCAACAAATTGATACTAATTTTATTTCAACCTTAAAACATGTTTTGTTTTGTAATTGAGATGCATGGGAGCATATGCATTCTTTAAATAAAACTTCAAATCAACATATTGTGATTGTGCATTGCTGAGGCTTACCTTTTATATTTTCACTTCATTACCATGGTCTCCTTCTGTTGATAAGTGGGAAGATCCAATTAGCATTCTGCAAAAACCTTGGCCTCTAACAATTTTAGCTGTCTGGATTTCTACATCGTATTCTTGAAGTGCAATGACCCAACTGACTCTTTTCTCCCCCACTTCTCTTTGAATCAATATTTGCCTTACTGCAGGGTAAAGTACTATTATTTTTGTATGAGTTTTGAGAAGAAAAAGTCAGAAATGTTTCAAGGTTTTAAAGACAACAAAATCTTGTTTCCCAATAACTCAGTAGTTTAACTTGGCACCCTGTAAGTTTGAACTAAAAAAAGAGATAGGCGCTTCTATGTTTTGATCATTTAGTTGTGTTAAAACAGCCACATATGATGTATCAGATGAAAAAGTGTACAACAAAAAAGGTTTGAGAAAATATGGAGTGGTTAAAGAAGGAGCGTTGATGATGGCATTTTTTATTAACTCAAATGATTCTCTTTCATTTTTACCCCATTTGAAGACTGCATTTATTATTATCATTGATTGAAGGGGTAAAAAAATATGTGAGAAATCTAGAACAAGTCTTTTTACAAAATTGATCTGGCCTAGGAATGATTGCATGTTATTTTTGTTATGTGGGAAAGAATCTTTTCAATTTCTTGGATTCTATCATGATTAATATAAATTCCTTTCTTGGACACTATGAACCCAAGAAGCTTGCCTTCTGCTAAAGAAAAGTATGACTTTTTGGGATTCAAAGAAATTCCATGTTTCTTGCATCTTTCAAAGATATGCTTTAGGTCATTCAAATGATTGATTATGTTCCTAGAGTAGACAGTGATGTCATCTAGGTAAATAACAATTGATTTATTAATTAGACCTTTAAAATAAATATCCATGGCGCATTGGAATGTAGCACCTGCATTGATAAGTCCAAAAGGAATCTTCTGATAAGCATATGTTCCCCACTTGGTCTGGAATGTCATCCTTAACCTGTCATTTGGATGTACAAGGATCTAATTGTATCCTGAAAATCCATCTAGAAAAGACATTAACTTAGAACCTACAACTGATTGCAATATTTGGCCCATGGTAGGCAAAGGAAAGTTATCCTTTTGACAATCTCTATTCAGGTTTATAAAATCAATACAAATCCTAATATCGCCATTCTTTTTTCTTATCGGAACCATATTTGATACCCATTTTGAGTGTCTATCAAGAAAGACTATCTTTGCTTTTAGAAGTTTGTTCAACTCAGATTTGATTTGACTCTCAAGGTTTGGATGTATCTTTCTCAGCTTCTGTTGAAATGGTTTCTCATTAGAAGTCATTGGTATAGTATGTTGAATTACAGAGGAATCATAGGTCTTGAGATCTAAATAATCTGAGACAAAGACACCTTTATATGTTTTCAACAACTTGATGAATGATATCATTTCTTTGGATGATAAACCAAGACCTAGTTTGACATTTTTAGGTTTTTTAATTGTACCTAGGTTTATCACTTCAAATCTTAGAGTAGAACTCTGAGTCTTGGAGTTGGTAATCTTCTTAAATATATCTTTCAAATCATAGAGATCTTTCATTTTGACTAGGAATTTCGAAATTAGGTTTTGATCTTGTTTATGGTTGATTTGCAAGTCATGCTTGTGTTCATCTATGATTTGTTCCTCATAAGATCCTTTTGATGTAAGGAAATTGATTATATCAGCATCATTATTAAACACTCTCCAATTTGTTACATTATCAAGAATGGATGGTCTGAAAACTAACTCTATGGAAAATCTATCTGGACTAAATTCTTCTGAAGGTATAAGCCTAGATGCTACATTGGAAAGTAAGTCAGCACTTACATTTTGTAATTTGGGGACTGAAGAAATGTTAAAAGCAATGAAATAAGAAGTAAGATTCTGGGATAAAGATTGATAATGTTTGAGATGCCCAGACACGCAATGGATTGTGTTTCTTACCTGTTTAATAACTATTTCTGAGTCTCCATATACTTGCAAATACTTGACATTAAGGCCAATGGATTTGTACAACCCTTGAATCAAAACTTCATATTCTGCAGTATTGTTAGTGCATTGAAATTCACGCCTGAAGGCTAACATGGTTTTCTCTCCTTACGAGCTGATTAAGATGCATCCTGCACCTACACCATCTTCAGACTTGGAACCATCAAAATAAAGAGTCCAGAATAGTGAATTATTTACAACTTTATCAACTACATCTACACACTTGGAAGCATTTGTTTGTGAAAAAATTTCTATTTGAAATGTTACAACATTGTCTAGAAAGGGATATCTTTGAGCGTTAAAGGATCCCAAGAATGACTCAGTCTAGTATTTACCAATAATGTTATTGGTGAAAGCTACAGGTTCATTGCTTCCCTCAAGATCAGTGACTATGTACTTCATGAATTTTTCACGGTCTACTCTGATTTGGTTAGGTTTACCATTGTGTGGCAACCACATGTGAGACCAATCAGCTACAAAGTATCCATGTAAATTTTTAAACCAATCCGTACTTAGAATTAAACGCTAAAATTTAGGGATATCAACCACCATAATATCGATTATCTACGAAACTTTTGGATTAGAGGAAAGCCCGATTGAAACTGATTCTATTTCTCCAAGTACCTTTACTTTAGTTCTGTCTAGTTGAACTATGTGTACATCATATTTTTAAGGTGTAATATTCAATTTGGTGCACACACTTCTTGGCATAATATTTGAAGAGGCTCCTGAATCAACAAGGAAATTATGGACATTTCTGTTGAAAATATCATAAGTAAGAAGAAATGGAGGTGTATGAGAAATAGACCTATCACCTATCAAAACTAAATCTGAGGGATTTACTTTGTTTGAAGATGAAGGAGGTTTTCCCATATCATAAGCAACTTGAGTGACCACGACGAATGATAGAGGGGCTACAGGAACTGCTTTTAACTCTTTGAGTAGAATTTTTTGTTGTTGTTTGAGTTTAGTCATCTCATGTAATGAAATATTTTCCCTTGTATTTTTCATATCTTCGACTATGTTATATTCTATTGTATCCGATATCACTAACGTTTTGGAAGTAGTTGGAGGATCTAGTGGAATAGAATCAGTTTGAGTAGTCTTAGATTTCTTACTTACTGTCTTCTCCTTTACAGGAGTAGCAATTTTCTATTTCTGAATTGTTATAGACATATCAGGAGATTTTTTACTTCTTGTAGTTACTGGCATAGTTTATGCTTCCTCTTCAGTTGGAAGAATGAAGTCCCACATTCCGTTTAACTCCACTTGTTCTTCAGTTTCAGCTTCCTCTTTGGTTGGTGAGTCTTCTTCTGTTTCTGGATTAGATTCAACATTAGAAATAGTATTTGGTAGATGAGATGTAGAAGAAGGATTTCTTTTAAATGAGCAAAAAGGTTTCTTGGGAGTAGATGATTACACAACTTGTTTCTTGATTTCGACCATTTCATTGGACATTGTTTTTAACACTTTCTGAAGGCCTTCAAGGTTGAAAGAGTCTGTTGGAGTTTTCTTTTTTGAATCATCCTTGAATGTCATTTTCTTTGATTTCCTTTCATCGGAATTTTCTTTTAAGTTGGAAATATCATTGATTAAGGATGCTATAGTCCTGTCATCACCAAATTTTGCAAGAAATATTTCTTGAAAAGTATCCCAGTCTCTTATTGAGCCTACTAGAAGGTAAAAATACCAAGATCCAACAGATCCTTGGAAAGTATAAGGAAACAGTCTGATTACAACATCTTCATGTGCAACTCCATTAAGATTCATGGCTAGCATAAGTTATTTAGATGTACTTCAGTAGGAATACCATCATCAGGATTGTACTTAGGTAACCATTTTTCTGGGCTTGCTGGGAGAGAATTTGGATTGGAAACTAGAATAGCACCAGGATTTGTCCAAGGTTGAGCAGGTTGATTGTCCATAACTTGAGTCAAAGACTGGGAAGATGGGAAGGCTAGTCTAGAACTAGGTATAGATGGTGAAGAACTTACTACTAGGTTAGTACTATTGGTAGTAGTACTAGTTGAAGAAGTGGATTGTTAAGAAGAGTTGGATTGAGTAGAGTTGGATTGAGTAGAAGTGAATGGATGGAAAGGTGAAGTGATCTTGTTGGTATCCAATTCAGATCTTGATGTGATAACTTTCTTATGTCATGAAGGAATGGGAAACTCAAAAGGAGTTACTCCAAGCCTTTCACTTTGTAATCTAGTTAATACACTAGTTTCTCGTAATAAGGAAGTGACACTTTCTTTAGAAGCTTTGAGCCTCTCTAGTTTCTCAACAGAAATGGATATCTGTTCCAATTTATGTATCAAAGAGTGAACTTTGAGAGACTCGGGAGTGTAATCTGAAGGAGGTGGTTGTCTTAATACTTCAGGAGATGAGGGAGATGTTTCTACAACTTCAAATTTCTAATCTGGAGATTTTGAACGAGATCTAGAAGGTGTAGAAGTTGAGGGGTTTTGAATCTTATGAATGTTTTTCGATTGATATTTAGGTTTATATGCCATTCATAATTGGATGGCCCTCCTTCTAGTGCCAAAATGTTGAAGCTTCATATTTCTGCTGCTCCAACATGGGGGATAACCACCTAGTCCAGACCTTAAAGACAAATCCTTTTTTGTTTGAAGTGGTGGCTCCGACTGCGGATGATGAGACCAGTTTCCTAGTGTGGGTTTTAAAATGAAAGTGGGTGGTTTTTAAGTGATTTCAGTAAGGATAGTGATAACTAAATGGCCTATTCTATCATGAAAATTTCTATCTAAATTAATCTAATATAAACCAGGGTATTTTGTGTGATATGTGATCTAAAAAGATATACACTTGACATGTGATAATAAAGATCAATCATGCATTAAACAGAGGTAATAACATGTAAATATAATTTATTTGACTAAATAGTTATTCAAAGAAATGTATGAACTATATTGCATATATTCGATGATTATATATGAAAATAAACTATTTCAGCTGGGCATCATACAATAGTGCAATTAATGCATAACAGAAAGGACATATCTCATACACAATTCATGAAACTGAAGTGTTATTGTTAGGATATTTCGACACATAGGATATAGTTAAGTTCAACTTGGTCTAGTATAGAGTTAGGTTAGAGTTAGGTAAAGTGTGTTTCTTTACCGTTGTACATTTTGTAACTTACAATCCGACGGTCACGATATGTAGTGATCCGACGGTTCACTCTCACCTCGGTATTACCGACACTTGATCCGTGGCTTGACACCCGATTGGTCCATGAGTTCTATTTAAAGCGCATGGAGGGTCATTGTTCAGGTAATCCGTGCATGAGAGAAGCTTATGTAAATTTTCATTCTTTGATTAATAAATTGCCTGTAGTACCCACGTTGGGACAGGCCGTGGACTGTTTCCCTCCTTGCACTCTGAGGGTTTTAACCACGTCAAAAATACTGGTGTATTGATTTGAGATCTGGTTGTGAGCGGTGTCCTTTTGGTATTCTTTCTGTGGAACTTACCCTGTAAATTCCTACATGGTATCAGAGCTATTTGAGGGCCGCGTCCGTTGGTGATCCAAATCTGAAGCCGGTAGAACTGCATGCGGCTGTCGTTTCCTAGATCTGCTGTTTCTGACTGCTTTCGGGCCGAGAGGACTGCTCTGTTGCGTTCGGAGCATCTGTTCCAGTGAGGAACCCCTTTCGTTTCATGCGAAAAGGTTTCCGGTAGCCCTAGCTGCGTCATTTTTCAGATCGGGAGGTATACAGTGTTTTTTTTGTTTACTGTTATTTTCTCTCTGCTTATTTCGGTCTCAGTTTATTTAGCCTTTTTTTTTAACCGGATCTATACCTTTCATTTCTGCGTATGCTCTTTGCCCTGCGACTCTGTGCGATCTGGGCAAATCAGAAACAGAAAGGAAGGATTTTTCTCATGCGTATGCTCTTTTCCCTGCACCTTAGTGTGATCTCGGAAAATCAGAAACATTGAGAAAAATATTTAGTTTTTCGGCTAAAGCTAACTTTGAGATTTTTTTTTAAATTTCTAGTTTTTTGGCTAAAGCTAACTTCGAGCCGTAAGGTTCGTTTTTCTTTGCATATTCGTGTTGGGTTTTGTGTTTTGTGTTTTGTAGGGAAAAAGAGCTTTCTCAAGGCAAGCACGCAAACCAAGGCCCCCCCCCCCCCCTCTCTCTCTCTCTCTCTCTCTCTCTCTCAAATTTTTTGTATAGATCAATTGGTTCAAAGCTATTTTAAGAGAGTAGAGGTCTTGGGTTCAAGTCTCCATTTTGTGGGGGCGGATTTTTTCATTCCCGCACATTCGCGCACTTTGCCGGCAACGTCAACAATTTTTTTTCAAAAAGCCATAACTTCTTCATCCGGAAGCCTTTTTCAGAGCCGTTTTTTTTAAAACCGCCTATTTTTTCGAGATCTATCCATTGGAACACTTACTTTCAGCATCTTCAGCTTCAGTTTTTTTTTAAAATGGAAAGTCCATGCCAAGTCATTCTTGACAGCACTAACTACTTCCAATGGGTAGCCTACATGGGAGATTTACTTAGAAGTAAAGGTCTCTACAGAATAGCCACAGACCAAGAGAAGAAACCAAAAGATGAAGACAAGGCGGCAAAATGGGAAAATAGACAAGATCAAGCACGTGGTTTGATAGGGATGTCTGTTTCTCCTGATCTTAGATTCCACATTGCAGAACTTGAGACTCCTCATGAAGCATTAGAAAAACTTGCTAAAGTTTTTGGGATTAAAAATGAAATTAGAGCCCATCAACTTGAAAATGAGCTGCTTACTTTGGATCCTAATAATTTTTCTTGCATTGAAGATTTCTTGTCCAAATTCAAGACCCTTAGATATCTCTTGGAAGGTGTTAAAGTTAAGAAAGAAGATGGTAACCTTATTTATTCCATCCTTACTAAGTTGGGACCAGCCTACTCTGTATTTGTTTCCACTTTCCATTCTACAAGGGAAGCTTTCATTTGTCAAGGACAAGACTACAAGGCCCCTTCCTTTGACTCCTTTTGTGATTCCTTAATAAGAGAACAAGAAAAACTCTTACACCTTGGTCTTCTTAATCTTGGAAACTCTTCCACGAAAGCGTTAGCCGCCCAGCAGCAACCAAATTCAAAGAATCCTAAGAAGTCATATCCTCAAAAGAATGGTCCTAAACCATCTCAGCCTCAAAATGAAAGATCATTTCAGCAAAATGATAAGACCAATAAAAACAAATGGAAGAAGACTGATAGACATTGTAACTTTTGTAATCGAGATGGCCACTTAGAATCTAAATGCTTTAAGAAGATGGAAGCCTTGGAAGCCGCAATGAAGAAACATAACATCCATGTGGAGCCTACTTCAACTTCAACTTCCGGAATGGCACTTTCTGCATGTCATTGTCAATCATCTCAGTCTGGTTATGCATTAAATGTATCTTCTTCTTCTTCTCATTCTCATGAGTGGCTCATTGATTCTGGAGCCTCTTGTCACATGGCCAAAAACCAAGCCATGTTTTCTTCTTTAAATGATTGTAACACCAAAAATATATATATTGGTGATGATAGATCTCTTAATGTTGTAGGGACTGGAACTGTTCATCTAGACAATGGTCAGTTTAATGATGTATTATGTGTTCCAACCTTATCCTGCAACCTTCTATCTGTCTATCAGATAACTCATTCAGGTGAAGGTAAAATTGTTGAATTTTCACCTCATGATGTTGTAATCAAGGATCTAAAAGATCCTAAACAGATTCTAGCTACTGGTCTTGCTGATGATTCCAAAAGGTTGTATAAGTTTCACAACTTTGGGTCATCCAATCTTCCCTCAGTATTTGTTGCTCATAATGATGAAGTGAGCAAACTTTGGCATGAGCGATTTGGTCACTTAAACTATCGCTCCCTTCAGCATCTATGTAAAGAAAATATGGTGACAGGTCTTCCTATGGTATCTTGCAGAGATGGTGTTTGTTCCGGATGTGTACTCGGAAAACATCATCGGGACAGTTTTGACAAACGTGCCTCTTGGCACGCCTCAGCCCCTTTACAGCTTGTGCACAGTGATTTATGTGGTCCTCTTCCTGTTGCTTCATTCTCTGGCTGCAAGTACTTCTTAACTTTCATTGATGATTTCTCCAGACGCACTTGGGTATACTTCTTAAAACTCAAGAGCGAAGTATTTAACACTTTTTTGGCCTTCAAAGCCTTTGTTGAAAAACAATCTGGACATCAAATTCTTAAGCTAAGAACTGATAATGGTGGAGAATATGTTAAAAACACATTCATCAACTTTTGCACCGAAAATGGAATTCAAATGCAACATACTGTTCCATACACTCCACAACAAAATGGTGTAGCTGAAAGGAAAAATCGCACCTTAAAGGAAATGGCTAATTGTATGCTGCAATCTAAAGGACTCAGTCTTAGTTTTTGGGCCGAAGCAATTAATTGTGCAAATTATATAATCAATCGCACTCCTACTAAGGTTCTAGAGAATATCACTCCAGAAGAAGCTTGGAGTTCCATTAAACCAGATGTAAGTCACTTTCGTGTGTTTGGAAGTGAAGCATGGGCCCATATTCCAGATGAAAAGCATAAAGCTTTAGAACCTAAGAGTGAGAAATGTACTTTTGTTGGATATTCTGAAGATGTAAAAGGTTATAGACTTATTCCATTTAAGTCCAAAAATGTTATCATTAGAAGAGATGTAAAATTTGATGAAAATAAATCGGCCTGCGAGCCTAGTCCGGCGGATGTGCCACCTCTTCCTATCTCTTCTACTTTTGAAAACATTTCTTCTTCAGATGATGAAAGCGAGGATGATAATCCTCCCCCACCTTCTCAGGATCCTCAACTTCCAAGATGGGTCCGTGCTACTCGGGATGCAGCAGGTGATCTTGCCGGTGATCCTACAGATCAGCGACGTACACGTTCTCAGTTTGAAAGAGCCTCTTCTTTACTGGCTCAAGCTCCAGTAAATCATGATCCTGACACTTTTGCAGAAGCTTCAGGCCATCCACATTGGGAAGCAGCTATGAATGAAGAATATCATTCATTGATGACAAATGATACATGGGATCTTGTTCCTCTACCAAAGGGACGCAAACTTGTTAGATGTAAATGGGTTTACAGAACCAAGTATGGACCAGATGGGAAAGTTGATAAACATAAAGCTCGTCTCGTTGCTAAGGGCTTTTCACAGGTTGAAGGCATTGACTACACTGAAACCTTCTCCCCTGTTGCCAAAATGAACTCTATCCGCCTTGTTCTTTCCCTTGCTGCCTCTTTAAAATGGGAAGTCCATCAGATGGATGTTAAATCTGCCTTCTTGCATGGGGACTTGCAGGAAGAAATCTATATGGAACAACCCATTGGCTTCATACAAACAGACTCCAGCCTTGTTTGTCGACTTAAGAAATCCCTTTATGGCCTCAAGCAAGCTCCTCGGGCTTGGTATGCCAAAATGGATAGCTTTCTTTTAGAATCTGGCTTTTCTAGGTGTCATTCTGACAATACTGTCTACACCAAGAAAGTGGGCAACTCTCTTATCATCCTTGTTCTTTATGTTGATGATCTTATTCTTACTGGTAGTGATCCCAACCTTATAAACCATGTGAAGTCCAGCCTTAAAAAGAAATTTGAAATGACAGACTTAGGACACTTACACTATTTTCTCGGTCTTCAAGTCTTGCAATCCCAAGAGGGTATTTTCCTTTCCCAGTCCAAGTATGCTTGTGATATTCTTCGTCATTTTCACATGGAAGACTGTAAGCCAGCCCCTTCTCCCTTTCAGTCTGGAGTCAAACTTTCAGTCTCTTGTACTTCTCCTGAAGTTGATGCTACCTTATACCGTCAACTTGTCGGAAAACTCTTGTATTTAACCCATACTCGTCCTGATCTTTCCTTTGCTGTTGGCCTTGTTGCTCGTTTTATGCAAAACCCCCGTGAAAGTCATTGGAAAGCAGCTAAAAGAATACTTCGTTATGTTCGAGGTACAGTACAGTTTGGGATTCATTACAGTGCCAAAGCAGCTCCTCTGTTAGTTGGTTTCACTGATTCTGATTGGGCTGGTGACCCTGATGATCGGAAGTCTACTGCCGGTTATGTCTTCACTCTTGGTTCAGGACCTATTACATGGGCTTGTAAGAAACAGGCTGCCATTTCTCTTTCGTCAGCAGAAGCAGAGTATCGTGGTGCCGTGGAAGCTAGTAAGGAAGCCTTGTGGCTTCGTCAGATCCTATCAGAGTTTGGCTTTGAGCAGCAGCATCCAACCACACTTTGGTGTGATAATCAAAGTGCCATTCAGCTATGCAAAGATCCAGTCCAGCATCAGCGCAGCAAACACATTGAACTACACATGCACTTCATCAGAAAGCTCATTCATGACCATGTTCTTGAAGTGCAATATTGTCCAACAGATGATCAGGTTGCAGACATCTTCACAAAGGCTCTCACAGAGGCGAAGTTCACTAAACTTCGATATATGCTTGGAGTTCAGGAAGTTGTCACTAAGGGGGGATAGGCTCTAGTGCCTCCTTCCTTCTCCTATTGTGTCATATTTGTAAATCCTTCAATCCTATCCCAAGTTGTTCTTAAGGGGGGATGTTAGGATATTCCGACACATAGGATATAGTTAAGTTCAACTTGGTCTAGTATAGAGTTAGGTTAGAGTTAGGTAAAGTGTGTTTCTTTACCGTTGTACATTTTGTAACTTACAATCTGACGGTCACGATATGTAGTGATCCGACGGTTCACTCTCACCTCGGTATTACCGACACTTGATCCGTGGCTTGACACCCGATTGGTCCATGAGTTCTATTTAAAGCGCATGGAGGGTCATTGTTCGGGTAATCCGTGCATGAGAGAAGCTTATGTAAATTTTCATTCTTTGATTAATAAATTGCCTATAGTACCCACGTTGGGACAGGCCGTGGAATGTTTCCCTCCTTGCACTCTGAGGGTTTTAACCACGTCAAAAATACTGGTGTATTGATTTGAGATCTGGTTGTGAGCGGTGTCCTTTTGGTATTCTTTCTGTGGAACTTACCCTGTAAATTCCTACAGTTATCACTAATTAAACAAAAACAAAACTAATCATACAAGATAGAAGTACCATTTGTGCGAATTTCTACTCATTTGACTAATGACATAGATCAACTCCTTTCTTCAGATCAAATTATCTTCCAAGTATACAATAGTGCATCAACAAAGGAATGTAGTTTGATATATAAAAGAAACGACCATGTTCCATAATTTCATCAAGGAATTCACAAACTTACAAAAGTGCATTCTTTGCAAATGTTTTTGATAAAATTTTGGACCCTTCTCTAAATGCATGAGAAGGGTATAAATACTATTCTAACTAATGTTCAAAAATAGATTATACAAAAAATTGAGGAGGTTTCAAACAACCTTCCTCCTAACTAGTCAACTAACTCTAAAAATAAAAGTGACTTGATGAGTAGAGGTTATAATGATGACTTGGTTTCTACCAGATTCTCTTTTAAATCACATATACCGTCCATTAGTTTCACTTGAGGAGGTGCCCCAAACTGTGTTCTAACCTGTCCTGCGAAAATAGCATATGTGAGGGGTGGCATCATCTATTGAGTTGAATGGAGTGAGCAGTTGAGGGTCATGATTTGGCTATGTGGCTTGACAAGGTATTGCCAATACCCCTCCTAGTTAGCCTTTTCTAACTTTGCGATTGCTTCCCTTTGGATTTATGCTCTTTCATTCGAGATTTTATGCAAGTCATTTAAGTCTAGCAGTATTTTTGGGTTACCTTCTTTCACCAGGTTGGTGGCATGCAAAGTGTGGTTTACTACTTTTACTATGTTCTTGACACCCCTGCTACTCTTTCAACTGCTAATTCAAATGGCTTGATTTGCACATCCCAATCTGTGAATAGAATGTCCTTATGTGTCTCCTCAATCGCAGGTATATTAGCTCTCATTCCTTCTTTTGTTTCTTGTCACTGAATGAAATCTGAGATCCTTGTATTTAGATCATTAAATTTAGTTCTTTGGTCAATCACTTTATCCGTTAATGATCACTGGTGATTCGATAAGGAGCAATATGCGACATTCATTGGAAAAATTGCTCTTGCTGTTTTGATAGGAAGGAATTTAGATCTAGTGCCTCTTTGATGAATTCATTGACAGTAGGGAAATATTCATATTTTGTTGTGGCTTCTTGCAATTCTTGAATTTTCATGTTCTTCACAGAAATTTCTGCTTCATGGCTTATCTTTGACACTTCCATATTCTGCAGCAAATGAGCGATTTGTTCAGCAACTTGCTGGTTCACATTTTCTTTTTGAATTTGCAGTTGTTGCTCGAGTTGCGCTATATTCTTTTCCTTCTCCCTTAACAAAATAGATATCATTGTAGCTTTATCCATGTTTGCAGTTGTATATGCCCCTGTAAACTGTGATATTCTGGTCAAATTTTCAGTTGGATTGGAAGGAATATCCTTCTAGACTATGTCCATCAACTCATTCCTAGGTGGTATCTCGGGTCTCTATACCCTCCTTAATTTCCTCTGTCTCCTTACCATAGGCTTATGAAGTGGGCTATAGGACACATCTAAAGGAGGAATTTCAGTCACCTTTAGGAAAATTTATGATGTGGGCAAAGCAGGAATGATTTATGTCTGCTACGAAGTTGTCCCTTTCTCATCCATCGAATCAATATCTGTAATTTTATGGGTATGCAAAGGAGTGTGATATTCCACGGTTTCATGGGAATCTATTGTCTTAGGAGTGTCTTGTAGTTTTTTATTGAATTGGTCCCACTCCTGCTCCAAATTGCTGCTTTTGATCTCAGAATTTGTCTCTTTAGTCGGGTGACTTATGACCTGCTTTTCCATTGACCTCCTACTAGATTCCGCTGTATTGTCAGTGTCTTGGGGTTTCCATGTATCTAGTGCTTTCCCTGTGTCCACTTGAGACTCTATGTGAGAATTTTGTCCCTCACTATTGACAATCACACTGGGTGTAGGTTTGTTCTTAGTTTTTAACAAATGTAGTAGAATTATTTCGAGCCTTTTGTTTCTGAATTTCTAAAAGCTTTTAAAATCTCTAGTACTCAGATTTGCCCTTGCCCACTTGAACACTTGTTTGAATGATTCATCTGACTGTAAAATGTCTTCATAATTATTGCTTCATGGTTAAAGAGCTTGATCTTCACCACAATAGTAATATTATGTGTTATTTTTCTGAACCAAATTGCCTTTTCGGCAGAGTATGGAGCCCGAGGCTCTCTAGGCTTATTGATTCCTTGGTTGCATGGTTAAAATTTTTGTAATGCAAAGGAACCACACCGAATGGGAAAGGGTGGCCACAATGACTTTTTATTATCTTTTAGGGTCTTGGTCAAGCCTTTTCCCACAGTCTGGTGGGCTATTTCTCTTGCTAATAGTTTATCAGAGACATACAAGGGGAGGACATGCAGGTCCATTGTACTACCAAAAACCCTCATGTATGTAAACCATTCTTCAAAAAAATACTTGCCTACTACGAGAAGGTCTGTAGCGGCTTCTTTGGAAAACATGGGGGATTTCTTATTAAAAATCATGGTAAAAGTAATAGCATGGCATACTTTATAAAAATGGGGTATATAATGGGATTCCCAAATATGTTTATGGATGAGATGGATAGGGTAAGGGTTCTGGAAAGTCCACTTCCAACCCATGATTGGAAATTTAGTGCAAAAACAGATGGCATCCATGATGTATGGACTAAAATAAAATGGAGGAAGGTTCTCTGTGGAGGAAGATCTCTTCTGACAATACTCAGAAATGGTAGTGGCTAGGTTATTAGATAAGATAGTGGCCCAATTCATTATGTGGGAATTGACACATGCATCAATTAAAGGAATCCATTCTATGGAAAACTTAGCATTATTAGGTAATCCATATTTCCTACATAACATAGCAGCTACATAGTTGTAGGGGTTTTCTAAGGAGGCTATGGGGTACATACCCTTTTTATCAAATTTGAACTTGTTCTCCAATACCCTCCAACCTTGGATCATCTTGAAAGGTTCTTCATTTTTCTTTGCAAAGTTAGCTAGGTATGACTTGTCATATATGTCCTGAGGGTTGGGTATATGGTACATTTTCTTCAGGTCTTCAGCTTTGAATGACCCCATAAGCTCCATCCTCGAGTTCCTGAATTTCCTGTCTTCAATACTGAGATTTTCCACCACCCACCTAATCATATCAGTATATGGGAGTATTTTCGCTCTCACTCCTATTCCGTGAAGGAAGGAACACGCAACATATTTGAATTGGACTCCCAAAGGTTTTATTGAGCCAGCCATTTCTTTTATGACAATAATTTTGTGACACTCATATTCAAGCCTATTGTATATGACTTCCCATGCTGTCGCTCCCCCATCTGTGCTACAAATTGTATCAGAGAATTTAGGCGACATTTCTGATAGCTCGGATTCTATAATGCTCTACTTTTTCTGCTTTTTCATCACCTTTTTCAATGACACGTCTTTTGAAGCTTGCCTGAAATTGAAGAGATATATTAATGTAGATGATATAGGAAAATTAAGGATGAAAGCTCTCTGAAATGACTTTGAATCATGGGAAGATTTCGAAGGAGATATTCAACGCTAACTAGACATAACTTGAAACATCTTTACCTCTCCTCAGGCTGCTAAATATTAACTACCCTTTCAAACCACTCATTATTATATTAAAACACAATAAATTCCCACACTTCATGCTTTATTCGTGCATCACAACTTTTAAACATTGTAATATAGCGTTTCCTGGAGTAATGCGAAATGTGATTGATAAAATCGCAATATCACATTCCACAAATCGTTAAAGGATGACACAATGGCATGTATTATTTATTTTCGAATCTGCGAAGTACGATCATGTGTTCTCAAGGTGTTCTGATCAGAATATTGCAGCAGATGGTTTCATCGCATATCACATTTCGGGATTTACTTAAAGATGTTTATAATTATCACATGGAAAACTGCGAAATACGATTTGTGATAAAGGTCCTAAGCTTAGGTTATTTTCTACGGGTTTCAAGGCAATTTCTTAGAGTTGGGATTTACTTTTCAAAGACTAAAAGAATTAAAAAGGGTCCCCATTTATATTTCAAATATCAATTATTACTTGTATAAATGGGGGGTTGTTACTTAGTACAACAGTACCACAAGTCTTACAAAAATATAAAAAAAATAAATCTACCACTTCTCTGTTGCTCTAGGTGATGCTTTTACCTCCACCCATTTCGTATCATAATCAGTACAAACTAAAATATACTTATTACCTTTGGACATAGGGTTGATGGGACCTACAAAATCAAGATCCCACCTATCAAAAGGTTCTATGAGAACCTGTGGCTGCAAAGGCATCTCATCTGATTGTACAAGCCGCCCCATTCTCTGGCAGTTATCACACTTCCGGACATATTCCCTTCCATATTTGAAAAGACTTGGCCAATATTAACCTAAGTGAAGGATCTTGTAAGCTGTCTACTTTTCTGCAAAATGTCCTCCACACAGTTCATCATGATAGACTCTCAAAATGTCATAGATATCGTCTTCCTGGACACACCTATGGATAATCAAATTAGGTCCAGTGAAGAAAGATCTTCCCTAATCCAAGAGTAATCAAAACTTTTTCTAATAATTCTCTTTTTTTGATTAGATGAAAAATAAGGAGGCAACTTTCTTGTAGCCAAGTAATTGGCCATGTCTACAAACTAAGGTGTTTTAACATAAATAGAAAACAAATTCTCATCAGGAAAGCTATCGTTAACAAGAACATCCTCACCTCCATGGTTGAGTCTAGATAAAAAATCAGCTACCTGATTTTCCTTTCTAGGCCTATACAATAATGTGATGTCAAATTCCTGCAGCAACAAAAGCCACCTAGTAATCCTGCCATTAGTAACTGGTGTATTCATGATATATCGAATGATAGAGTGATCGGTGTGTACAAAAACTTCATAGCCCATGATGTAATGTCTAAACTTATTAATAACATAAATCATAGTAAGGAATTCCTTTTTAGTTACTGTATAATTTAGTCTGCGGTAGTTAAATTTTTACTAACATAATAAATAGCATGGGTTACAGGATCCTCCTTTTGTCCCAATACTACTCCTATGGCTGAATCAGAGGCATCAGTGGAAATATGAAAAGGAAATTTCCAATCTGGGCCTCTCAAAACTGGTGCTGAAGAATTTTTTTCCTTAAGTGTATCAAATGTAGATTGACACTCATCATCCCAATGAAATTCAGCTTCTCTAGTCAACAATTTAAATAATGGAGAGGCTACTTTTGTAAAATTTTCAACAAACCTTCTATAGTAGCCTGCATGTCCAAGAAAACTTTGGACTCCCTTCTAATTGGTTGGTGGGGGTAGCTTTGCAATGACTTCAATATTTGTCAGATCAACTTTAATTCTTGTAGCAGAAACATGATGACCCAAAACAATACCTTCATTCATAATCATAAAACATTTTTCATTACTTAATGAGAGGTTAGTTTCTCTACATCTCTACAAAATTTTCTCAAGATTATGTAAATCTTCTTCAAAAGTATCACCCATGACTATAAAGTCATCCATATAAACTTCTACGCAATCATGCAAAAGATCAGAAAAAAAATAAAAATAAAAATAAATAAATAAATACCAAGGATTGCCTGTTGGAATGTGGTTGGTGTGTTGCATAGACCAAATGGTAGTACCCTATATGCATAGGTGCCCCAAGGACATGTGAATGTAATCTTTTCCTGGTCTTCCGGAGCTATCCTAATCTGATTGTACCCGCTGAACCCATCTAGGAAGGAAAACTACTTTTTTTCTTACTAAAGTGTCAAACACTTGGTATATAAAAGGCAAGGGAAAGTGATATTTCAATGTGGCCTTGTTTAGTTCCCTGTAATCCACACACACTTGAAATTTACCATTGTTTTTGGGGACAATAACCAATGGAGATACCCATTGGATATTTGAGATAGGATAGATGAACGCTACATTTAACAATTTCTGCAGTTTATCTTTCACAATTTCCCGTAAAGCAGGGTTCATCCTCCTTTGTGGCTATCTCACGGGCTTGGATTTCTCTTCTATATAAATATGATGAATGCATGTGTCTGAGTGAATGACTCTCATATCTATATATTCCCAAGAAAAAATATCTGAAAAGTTTTTCAATGCTTGAATTAACTGTTTTTCTTGTTTAGGAGTTAAGGAAAAATTAATATTCAAAGTTTTTTCAGGAAAACTTTCAACCACCTTACTCCCCCATTTAGTCATGGAATATGCAGGAAATGTAGATAATAAGGCTGAATGTAATTCGGTTGCTATACTATATTCATGAAAATCTTGCAGATTAGTAATGAAATCTAAATTATGACTAGACTGCCATCTTCTTGCTGCAAAAAATAAGGATTAGAAATACAACAGTTAATCAAATTTTCTTCTGAATTTTATTTAAGGCTCATGGCTTGGGCAATTCTCAAAAGGGTTGGGAAAATTCTGAATCATGCTCTGCTTCAACCCAATTTGTATTTTTTGATATCAAGAGAGGTTAAGCAGGGGGATACAAATTAATGTGCTTTATTTCCATCCCATGAGTGATGGTCATATTTCTGGACCTACACCCTATATAAGCATTTACCGTGGCTAACCACGGTCTCGCCAAGATCAAACGATGCCCTCCTAAGTTAGTTTTGGGTTGAAGAACATAAAAATCTGTAAGGTACTTCTAGGAATCTAATGAGATGACAATGTATTCTAATACCCCCTCTGGCTTTACCTTAGACCTGCCTCCTAATTCTAATATGGTAGGAGTAGGTAATAAGTCAAAGGTTCCTATTCTAGATAAGGTCTCCATAGCCATCACATTAATGGCTACACCAAAATCAATTAAAATATTTTTTGTAGGTTGTCCATTGATAAA
Organism: Pinus tabuliformis; assembly: GCA_031772625.1. Classification (NCBI taxonomy): domain Eukaryota; kingdom Viridiplantae; phylum Streptophyta; class Pinopsida; order Pinales; family Pinaceae; genus Pinus; species Pinus tabuliformis. Next base: position 143,006,865 of record CM062806.1, on the reverse strand, counting down.
GGTGATAACGACAGGGATTCTAGGGTCTGCATATTTTCAGTAACAAATCTGGTAGACATTAAACTTGCAAGCTTTCCACCTACTTGAATTGTAGAGAGTTCTTTCTTTTGTCTTCCTGGTCTCTTGGTACATAGATCCCTTACTATTTTAGCATAGATTGGGATATCTTTAATTTCCTATAGCAATGGGATCTTAATACATACATTTCTTAATTCAGACACAAGATCGAACTCAGGTTGTTTTAGTCTCATTTCCAACTTCTTTGGAAAAGGAGGCTAGATTGTTGGGATGAGGAAGGTTCTTATGGCCTTGAAGCAGGTTGTTCTGTTGGTTCATGTGTGGTTTCAAATTCATGAATTTCTAGAGTGTCTTCCTCTACAATATCTTCAATTCTTCCATGCTGATTCACCACTTTTCCTGACCTTAGCTGGATTTCCTGCAGCGACATAGGAAATTCCTGTAACACAAGAACATAAATTTCCTGTAGCAACTGTGGTGCAATACAGTAGGTAGGAAAAGTGGGATAGGTGACCAATCCAATGTTGTGAGTGGATTGGATGGTTTTATTATTGGGGTTAGACATTGGCTAGGCAGGAAGTTGCATAGGACAAGGTTGATTTGGTGGGGTAGGCAATTGAAGCTACTGCTATTGAGGTTGAATCATTTGTTGTTGTGTGGGCTGCAGAGGATAAAAGTTTTGAGAAGGAAAATTCTGAGTGGTAGGGTAAGAAAATTTCCCCTGCCAAGGTTGTTGTGGAGGCTAGGTTTACCACAAAATTGGTATATTCCACATTTGATTTTGATTATAAGGAACTTGAAAATGCGACTGAGCCATATTTGCAGCACGTGGTTGCCATGGTCTTTGAGGTGCCATTGCATAAAGTGCTTTGACATCTCCTTGATCTGTTAGATATGCTTCTTTGATTTCAGGAAGTGAATGGCATTGATCAGTAGAGTGTTATACTTCACAGATTTGGCATATCTCTATGCTATATGTAGGACATTCCCTCAAGGCATGCTTCTTCCTGCATTTTGAACAGAACACGGCCAACATTTTTTCTAGTTCCTCCTATTTTTCCCATTTCTTCTTAACCTACAAAACATCCAATTAAGAAGATAACGTGCTAAGAATATCAGTCTTAAAATTTTCAAATAAATTACCCATTTCAGCTCTGGTTACTCTAGCTCTAGCATTTGACTTGACAAGCCTCGAAGCAATATCTCTTGTTCCTCCTCCAACTTTAGAATTTCCTCTTGAATATTGACGACATATCTCACATGCTTCATCATAGCCCAACTTTGATATGTCACCTCCTCCCATCAAATTCAATATCTCCAAAGATTTTGGTCTGATTGCTTTAAGCAAAATTTCTCTTTTAGTATCCTTGCTCATTTGATTCATTTTATACCTCTGTAGATTGTACTGAAATCTCTCCACCAAGTCCTCAATACTCTCCCCTTCCTTCTGAGTCATGCCAAATATATCTTCTCTGAGGTGCCTAGTCTTGCAATAATCTTGATACTTTCTTAAGAATACCTTTTTCATTTCCTCCCAAGTTGTAATGGAGTTTGAATCCAACCCCATAAACCACCTGAGAGTTGCATCCTTCAATGTCACAGGAAACAACTTCAGCTTCTGAGCATTGGAAGAATAGTCATAGATCCTACATAACACATCAAAATCAAATAGAAAGGCATCAAAATCTTCACTCAGAACACCACGAAAGTTAGGCAAGGTTGAAGGAGGAATATTCTTCATCTGAGTAGCTCCACCAGCCTCCCTGATAGGGAATTCGAATGTGACAAGTTCTTCTTCCTTCTCATCGTATCCATCTGTGTGACTAGTCCCCTCTTCATGAGCCATTTTGGACCACAAGGAAGTGGGGGCTTTGTAGACTGTATATCTTATAGAATCAATTGTTTGGATTTATGGTTCTTCAACATGATTGCCAAGGAATTCCTTTTTAGGCTAATCACTCAGTAGAGATATTTTTTTCCTTGTGACAGGAGATTCAAAATGGGTAGCAACAAAAGATTTTCCTGCAAAATCTACCTCGGTAGAAGTAGGAATATGTTCTAGGCTCTTTTTAGGACCACAAACCTCCTGACCAGACTCTTCTTCTCTTGCTGCCTTATATCTTGCAAACTTCTTTTCCTTGCCAGTGTATTAGTAAATGAAGTGGTTCTCACACCACCACAAAATACATGTGTATATGTTGGACCCAACCATCTACTATGAAAGAAAATTCAAAAGAAACTACTTACCAAACGATCAGGACATGGATTTTGCAAATTTCTAACCTCCTCCAGTGCGTGGGCTTTGCCCTTCATCTTACCACTTCGACTCCCCCAGCCCTGAAAAATTCCAAACAATCAATGTAATACAAAAACACTTCAGTATTATCCCTTTGGCACCTCCTCGACAACAACACCAAAATGTTGAGTCAAATTATAGCCTTATAATTTGATTAACATAAATCATCAACTTGGGCAAGTAAGCTTGTGAGATGCATGTAAAGTACATGCAGGCCTAACATTGTAAGTGCTAATTAATCTAACTAGCCAATCAAACAAACCAATGACTCTTTCTTGCATCAAACACTTCGTAGCAAAGGCTATAGAGTGGATCAAACTTCCCTCTACAACTCTTAAAATTGTTGATGATGATTAGGAAAAGATATAGAAATCAACTTACAACAAATTCAAAAATTCAATCAACATGAGAAATCAAATCTTCATTAACTGAATTCCACACATGAACAAAAAACTAATTCATTTAATCTAGTGCTATTGATATATTAGAAAGAGTGCATTAGCTGTAAAAATGAATTATTGCTACATAATAGAAATAAAATGCATAGAAGCTAAACTATGGGAGTTGTGAGAAAAGGGGGCCCTCCCTTACTCACAACCCCTTCAAATTAGAAGAGCTTGCTCACTACAATAGACAGAACATATATCTTTATATTAATCTAAAAATATAGTCAAGTACAATCTGATACACAGTCCGTGCTGAAACCAACCCAACACTCTAACAACCCCTATCATCGAAACTAGGACAAAATTTATACATTTACAAAGCCCATATATGGCTCGAAATAAAGGAGACTACTAATCTAAGCCTTCAGCTAACATATCTATTACAAAATATTGATTTTAGCCATACTGGGTCTAATCCATGACTGAAAGCATGGATTAGACAAAACTTGTTACATGGTTGTGGCTTTTCCTTCAAACGACCAACGAGAGAAGGCTTCTGAATCTGGGTGGTGTTGTTGGCAGATTTGAAAAGGCCAATAGGATAGCAACCATATATGATATATTCGCTGCAAAACCCATGTTTCCGTTTGACTTAGATATTCATGGAACATGCCTAACCACCAATGTTGCTGCAGGAAATCCGAGTAGTTACAGGAAATCTGCGACTGCAGGAAATCCGTAGTGTTTGCAGGAAATAGAATCGCACAGCTGTCTGCAGGAATTAGGGGCCCATTTCTGAATCAAATAAAATTTACACAAGAACTCAATATTAGTTGGCATGGCAATTAAATTAAGAATAACTAGCTAAGGAGTACTCAAAGTTAAGGTAAAAGATGCTTTTTAGTATTAATTTTCATACCTTCAGCCTACAACACCCTTTTGGCAGAAACATAAGTATTATAACAAAAATAGGCATAGTAGGGGTTAAATATAGTCAAAATGGGAGAGGGAAAGTATAGAAAAAGGTGTCAAAATTGGACGAAACCAAGCCCCAACAATTATGCTCAAAATACTTTAGTGATAAAGAGTACATAAAGTATGTTGACCAAAAGAGTGGCTAGTTTCCCCTTCAAGGAAACATTCTTCTACAAAGAACTCTCACTATAAAAACATGACAACCTACAACTAGTCATGAAACAATCAACAAGAAAAGGGTTCTCAAATCAAGAACCCATACTCCATCTGAAAATGAGAATAAACAGTACAAAAATTCACTTGAAGTACTAAAAGAGAGCTTTCCTTAAAGACATAATGAGAAAGGAGAAATATGAGCGACACCGTAGATGTCTTAGCTATTGTAGAAAACATATGAAGGCTGGGAAACCCCTACAAGGTCCCCTCCATTCTCAAAAACCTTCAAAAACTGATCCACCCCCGTGGTTGATCCTAGCACCCATAGAATTAAACTTGCAATAATTCTCTTTAGAGGTTTGTTGAGGGCCCCGAAATCTGGTCAACAACAAGGGGGATACCCACCCGGTCCAGAACCTGGTTGGCAACTCCTTGCCCGTTTGGTGTAGCGGGTCCGACTGGGGATGATGGGACCAGCTTCCCAATCTAAAAGGATGTGTGTGTGTGTGTAGATTTTTGATGATGCTAATCTAAAGGTAATTTCAAGCTAATCTAATTCTAAACTCTAAACTGACTCTATACTACTGTAATCTAACAAAAACAACACATCTAATCTATACTAACTCGGGGTAAGATTCTTTCTTCATGCGATCTAAAAAGATTTCATACAATAACTGGTAATAAAGATCATTCAGCTATCATAAGAATATAAATCAATTAAGATAAACCATTCTGCATAAGAAGTTAGGAAAAACAGTTGTGAACAACATATCGCATGATAAGTTATTCATATGTTAAGCACAAACAAATGATTCCACCGTACAAAAGTGCCAAATGGTAATCCAGACATTCATACATCAACATATAAACAAATCAGCTGTATATCACTCTAAGAATATGAGCAGAAATTAATCAAGAGATAAAAGTACCATTTATGACTGATTTTCACTCACAAACTTCAAGCAATAACGATTTATCTCTACTTACTTCTAACATCTACTAAGAGTACAAAAGTGCAACATCAGTAGCAGACATTAAAATGCAAACATAAATAAATCTCGATCCATCCATTCACCAAAAACCACCTCCGAGGGTGCAAAAGTGCATGTTCTGAGGACAAGTTTTTTGACAAATTTCCGGACCCTTCTCCAAATTCCATGAGAAGGGTTAAATACTACTAACTAACTAATCTTAATTACACAAATTTAGGGAATGGCTTCAAATGACCGCCCTTTTACTAAAGCAAATTTATTTCTAAAAATTGAATCTAATTTCTAACCGTTTATGTATCTGCTCCTTAGTGTTGTAAGCAATGTGAGGTTCGCCTGGAAAGAGTCGGCTGGTTGTCTTTTCCTTTTGCTCGGGCGATAAAAGTAGAAATAGCAAAAGCTGGCACCTCTTTCTAACAAACTAGAAGGTATTTTTGAAAATCTTCCTTTGGCTGGGTGTATTTGTTGTGTGTATACTTAGTATAACCCAGATTTCTTTCAAACTGATTGTGCTGTTGCTATTTCGGTTTCCGGCCGTGTGAATGACTCAATGAGTTAGGGATTTCGTTGCCTGAACAATCTTACGTATTGAAAATTTCTTCCATTCTTTGTTCCAGGATTTTCTGAAGCACCATCTCTTTTTAGCGTTTTTCTTTTTTCTTTATCCAATCTGAGCCTTAGGATCTTTTGCAAACATGCTGCTTTTGTGCGCCTTTGACTCTGAGTCTTGGATAGTCTATTTTCATCAGTGTCTATGGAGTGATACTCTGGAATCCGCGGCTCTGCTGCATGCGGCATTCATTTGCGAAGGCATCTCCTCTCTGTTCTTCAAGTATTGGCGCTTTCCCCTTTTCCTTAGATGTTTCCTGCATATAGATTTATATTAGTTACTGCCTTACAGTTTACGCAAAGGAAAAGAGACATGATGAAAAGATTGACATGAAAGCTTTAAACTCTAATGAATGCATAATCATGACACTCATAATGACTTGACTCTTCGAAAAACGCAACACGATCATCTTTGGGTACTCAGGCGTGCAATCATTAATTTCCCTTAAGGTGCGCGCTCGATTTTGGGTTTACAGATCATGCCGAAGAAACTTCGCGATGAGTGGTTTCTGCAATTCGTATCACAGCAATTATTAGTCTCATTTGTCGTAGATCGCAAATCGCAAAATCGCAGTTTATAAGATCGCAGATCGCAAATCACGATATCGCAATTTTCATTTGCTCATTATGTGCTGTTTAGGCGACGTTGTGATATGCGACGTCGTATATCGGCCATCGGCGATTCCTTAGGTTTTTCGTTTTAAGGGCGCTTTCAGAATATGCGATGCGATGAATGTCGCATCGCTTCATTGCAGCTTACTTACGCGCATAGGAAAAACGCTTCACTTTCTCTTTGCAATGCGATATAGCTTTTAGGGAGTTAAATACAAAAAATTTGATGAAACTATTTTTGAGATTTTTGTTAAGGGTCCCCCTTTGCTTGATATTATTGCTAATACTAAACAAAGAGGGGGGTTGTTGGTGACCACAACAATGGAAATTCACTGTGAAGAACCAGTTATCTCTGCTTTTCTATTGACATTTCCACTTCCGAAACAGAAAAATTTTCATATGTCTAAATTTTGTTATGGACAGATAGAGTAGATTACCCCTCATCCTGTCAATGATACTTTGTTTCAACCTTTCTTTTTGTCCAATTGTCTGCTTCCCTAGGCTTAGTTCTTGCATTCATACCAGACATTACTCGGTCCTTTTTAAAAGATAAAATAAGGTCTTCTCTGCATACTGGCTTTAAAATATGCTCATTTGTCGTAGGTAGAGCCTCTTTTGCCCGCAAGCGTCCATAGCCTCGATAGGGTTACCATGTTATCCAGCAATGATCCTTTTTCCTGCTTGAGGTTATTTACAACATTTCAGAGAAAAATCCTTTTTGACACTTTTTCCTTTTTTATTCTCTAAAGAACAATGTCTTGGTTTGGTGGCCAAATTATGACACAGTCATTCACTTGATTTACACTTTTGTTGAACAAGCTGGCTCGTGATGAGACCCCTTGTCTTTTGATTGCAACAATCTTGAGTCGTTGCCCTGTTTTGATAGACAATTTTGGCAAAGTCAGCAAGTTATAATATCTGTGATCATGATAAGCCGGCTCGTGATGAGACCTCTTATTCTTTGAGATATAGTGTTTTCTCGGATTGTTTCTCTGAATGCTGCGGTTTCCTTTTGCAGGGAGGAAGTCATTATTTTTCCTTAAGAAAGCTCTGGACAACAATAATAGAGCTTGAAAACAACAGTTTTACAGAGAATATTTATTTTATTAATCATGATACCTTTCATTGTGCTGACACAAAACAATTTTTTACCAAAGGTTGCTTTCATCAAAGTCTTTTGAAAGGTTGAAACTAATATCATTATTCAGGCTAAAGTTAACTCTATTTGTCAATAATAAAAATCAGATTTTTCGAAAAGCTTTGCTATTTGTACAAGTGAAATCAAAATCTGATAGAGAGTTAGTGTGCTCTTTCATGAATCCTTTTCAATGATCATTCACAACCGATTTTATTTCTAAGAAAGAGAAAAACAAAATAAAAGAAACTAAAACTATCCTACAAAAACAGAAGAATGATCTTCTTATGGAAAATACATTTTAAGAATCTGTCCATTCACAGGCAAAGAATCTCTTCTACCTGCCAAATCCTGCAACATAAACGTCGATGGGCCTATGACTTCTACAATCTGAAAAGGACCGAGCCATAGCTTCTGAAATTTCGTATGCTTGCCCTTTTCTTCATGAGCCTTATCCCATTTCAAAACTAAATCTCCCATCTGAAAGTTCTTTCTGGTTATGATGTTTGAGTCAAAAGAGGATTTTATTAGCGCTTGGTGGTGAGCATGGGTTTTCTTAGCTTGTTCTCGCTGTTCTTCTAGTCTGATTATCTCCATTTGTCTCAATTACAAAGAGGAAGTAGAAACTTCATCAATGTGTTGTACTAAAGACAAAGAGGGAATGACTAAGTGGGTAGGAAGAACCACTTCTTTCCCATAAACTAAATTAAAGGGAGAAGTGCCGATTGAAGCTTTCTTCGTAATTCTGTCTGCCCATAAAGCATTAACCAGCGCTTTGTGCCAATTCTTTTGGTTTTGGTCGACTGTTCTTTTAATAATCCTGATTAGGTTTTTGTTTGTTGATTCAGCCAACCCGTTACCTTGCGGATAGTAGTTGGCAAAATACTTCAGTTTGAATCCTCTTTTAAGCGCAAACTCATTCATTGCATTTCCAGAAAAGTATGATGCATTATCAAACATTAAGGTCGTTGGCAACCCAAACCTAGTGATGATAAATTGATCTATGAATTCAATAATGTTTTCAGAATTAACTGTCTTGAGAGGAACTGCTTCTACCCATTTAGTAAAATAATCTGTTGACGTGAGGATATACCTATGATGCTTAGAAGAGTGAGGAACGATCTCACCTATTATGTCCAAGCCCCATTGGTTGAATGGTTTCTCGATGTTGACCGGCTGTAGTGGCATGGACGATTTCTTTTGTTTCCCCACAGCAGTCTGGCAGATTTGGAATTTCCTTACGTAATTGTATGAGTCTTTGAACAGCGTGGGCCAATAATATCCTGCACATAAGATCTTATGCGCAGTAGTCTCTCCAGCATAGTGTCCACCTGCTGGTCCATCGTGGAGTTCCTGCAAAACCTTTTCGGCTTCAGTTTTCTCAAGACACCTAAGAAGTACAGAATCGTAATTCCTTTTAAATAGAACATCATTTATAAGCTGGTATTGTTTAGCTTTCAATCTTAGAGCTCTTTTCTTGGTGTGATCCAAGTGCGATGGAGCATACCCGTTCTTAAGATAATAAATGGTGTCCGCATATAATGATTCTGCGTCATTTAGGCTTACCTCATATGTATGTACCTCTTCAGATGATTTCTCAGGAATTTGCGATGCTCCAGCTAACATCTTACAGAAGCCTTGACCTCTTACGATGTTTGCTGGTTTGATCTCAAGATCGTATTCTTGTAAAGCGGTAATCCAATTCGCCCTCTTTTCGCCCACATCCTTCTGTACCAACAAGTTTCTTACCGCTGGAAATGGTACGACGACTTTGGTATGGGCTTTAAGTAAGAAAGGTCTGAAATATTTGATCGCTTTGAAAACAGCATACGCTTGTTTCTCCACGTCTGAATAATTGAGCTCAGCACCTTGTAAGTTTGAGCTAAAGAACGCGATTGGAGCTTCCGCCTTTTCTTGATTTGCTTGAGTTAAAATCGCGGCATAAGATTTCTCTGAGGCAAAAGTATATAAGATAAAGGATTCTGAGAAATTTGGGGTAGCTAAAGACGGAGCGTTGATGATAGCTTGTTTAATCAAGTTGAATGCTTCGTGCTCATCTATGCCCCATTTAAAATTTGAATTCTTTTTTATCATATTTTGTAAAGGAGAAATAATACGTGAAAAATCTGGGACAAACCTTTTTACAAAGTTGATTTGTCCAAGGAAAGAGTGCATGGCCTTTTTGTTACGGGGTATGGATATTTCGGAAATTTATTTGATTCTGTCAGGTTCAATGTGAATACCAGATTTCGACACTATGAATCCGAGCAATTTCCCTTCACTTAATGCGAAAAACGATTTCTTTGGGTTAAGTGAAATTCCATACCTTAAACATCTTTGAAAGATTTGTTTCAAGTCTTTGAGATGATCGCTTCGCTTCTTGGAGTACACTGTTATATCATCCAGGTAAATCACTACTGATTTATTGACTAACCTTTTAAATGCGATGTCCATGGCTCTCTGAAAGGTAGCGCCGACATTGATCAGACCAAATGGAATCTTCCGATATGCGTATGTGCCCCATTTGGTTCGGAATGTGGTTTTTAACTGATCATCGGGATGTACCAGCACTTGATTGTATCCTGAAAATCCATCCATGAAAGACATTAATTCTGAGCCCGCTACTGCCTGTAGTATTTGCTCCATAGGTGGGAGGGGAAAATTGTCTTTCTGACAGGCTTTGTTGAGATTCCTGAAATCAATATAGATTCGAATATCTCCGTTTTTCTTCCTAACGGGCACCATATTAGATACCCATTTGGAATGTCTGACAGGGAAAATTATTCTGGCTCTCAACAACTTATTTAGCTCAGTCTTTATCTGATTTTCTAAGTTGGGGTGGATTCTTCTTAGCTTCTGCTAGACAGGTTTTTCATTGTCAATCATAGGGATAGTGTGTTGAATGATAGAAGTTTTGTATGTTTTCAGCTCATCGTAATTCCATGCAAAAACGTTTTTGTATTGTCTCAGAAGACGGATATACGTTGATTTTTCATCAGGGGCTAGGCCGTGGCCCATATTAACGTTTTGCGGCTTCTGATCGGTTCCTAGGTTCACTAATTCATAATTCAGAGTTGAACTGTAGAGTTTAGAATTGGCAAACCTTTTAAACCGACTCTTCAAATCGTATAAATCTTCTAACTTAACCACTGATTTAGGTATAGCATTATCAGTGCTATTTTGTTGAATTTGGTGATCATGATGGTCTTCGTCAATTATTTGATTTGAGTAGGATCCTTCAGAAGTGAGGAAATTTAAAATGTCTGGATCATCATTGAATACTCTCCAGTTGGTGATGTTGTCGGGGATGGATGGTTTAAAGATTAATTCTATTGAAAACCTATCGGGACTAAAATCTTCGGAGGGAATCAGTCTAGAGGCTACGTTAGCTAACAGGTCTGCACTCGCATTTTGGAGTGCTGGGATTGACGAAATATTGAATGCTATGAAATGTGAAGTCAGATCTTGTACTAAAGATTGATAGTGCTTTAAATGACTTGACAGGCAATGTATGGTGTTACGTACCTATTTGATGACAATTTCAGAATCTCTAAAGACTTGAAGATACTTAACATTCATCCCGATTGCTTTGTATATGCCTTGCACCAAGGCTTCGTATTCCGCTGTATTGTTTGTGCAATCAAACTCAAGTCTGCATGTGAGCATGGTCTTGTTTCCGTCTGGGCTAATCAGAACGCATCCTGCTCCTGCTCCCTCATTAGATTTAGAGCCATCAAAATATAATTTCCAAAACAAAGATGTATTTACAGAGTTATCTAAAAATTTAAAACACTTTGAATCATCAGTTTGGGAAAAATTTTCAACTTGGGACAAAACTGAATTTTCTAAGTAAGGTGAGGTGTGAGCATTGAAATTGCCGAGGAAAGAATCTATTGAGTAATTGCCTATGATACTTCTATTGTATGCTATTGCTTCGTTCTCTCCTTCCAATTCTGTCACTATGTACTTTTGGTGTAACTCTCGTTCAACCTTTATTTGATTTGGTTTACCGTTGTAGGGTAACCACATGTGCGACCAGTCGGTCGAGAAATATCCGTGGAGCTTTTCGGACCAATCCCTGCCAAGAATTAAACCATAGAATTCAGGGATATCAGCTACTAGAATGTCGATAACCTGACATACTTTAGGGTTAGACGACAGTCTTATGGTCACCTGGTTAAGTTCACCAATCACTTCGACTTGAGATCGATCAAGTTGAACTATGCGCACTGCGGATTTTTGAGGCTGAACATTCAATTTGGCACATATTGATCTGGGTAAAATATTCGTTGAAGCACCAGAATCAACCAAGCAATTATGCACGTTTTTATTGAAAATTTCATAAGTGAGAAGAAAAGGAGGAGTATGAGATCTTGATCTTCCTCCAATCAAGGCAATGTCATTTGGATCAATCTTATTGATCATGTTGGTTGGAGGTCTTCCCATGCTGTGGGAAGCTACAATTGTAGGTAAAGATGTAGTAGGCATGGCATGTAATTCTTTCATCATTATTTTCTGTTGATGTTTCAATTTGCTCAATTCGTAAAGAGTGATATTAGCCCTAGTCTTTTTCATGTCATCGATAATGTTATACTCCATTTCATCCGACACTATCAGTGTTTTTGATGGAGGTGCTTGATCTGATTGGGCTGGGCTAAATTGGGTCGCTCTAGCAGTTGTTTTCTTTGTTGCGACCTTATCTTTTGTTGCAGGGCTTGCGCCCTTCTGTTTAGGGGTAGTTTGGGGAGGATCAAGTTGATTTTTGCTTCGTGTGCTAATCGGAAATGCTTCTTGATCTTCCTCTTGTGGGAGGATGAAATCCCACATTCCTTGTAGTTCCACAACTTCTTCATCATCGGTCTGCCCTTCAGTGGTATTCTCTTCTTCTTCTTCTTCAGATTCGACATTTGAGACAACATTGGGTGGTTTCATCTCCATGGGAAGATTTCTTTTAAAAGATCTGTAGGGCTTTTTTGAAGAAGTTTCTGCTACTTGCTTTCTTATGTCAATCATCTCATTGGACATGGCCTTTAACACTTTTTGTAATCCTTCCATATTGAAAGGATCTTTCGTTTGCTTCTTCTTGGTGTCTTCTTTGAAAGAGATTTTCTTAGATTTGCGTTCTTCTATTGCAGATCTCTTTTCTAGGGCAACTACGCGCTTTTCTACTGCTAATGCCTCAGTCAAGTTTTCAACTAAGGTCGTCTTGTTTGCCCTATCTACGAAGATGGCCAAGTTTGATGGTAAGGCCGTGATGTACCATTCACATCTTACTTCCTCGCTGGGTTGAGAAGCAGCGGGAATTTTGTTGAGGATCTTGTTGAACCGTAGATTGAAATCTTTAATGGGTTCTCTAGTCTCAGCTTTAAGATTAGATAGGTCATTGATCAATGTCGTTGTTGATCTGTCATCGCCAAACTTGGTGAGGAATTGACTTTGAAAAATGTCCCAACTTGTGATGGACCCAGAAGGTAACGAAAAGTACCATGACCCAACTGTTCCTTGCATTGTATAAGGAAAAAGCCGGACGACAGCATCTTCGTTGGTAACTCCATTGAGATTAACAGAAAGCATGAAATTATTGATATGCTCTTCGGCTAGCATGCCTGTTTCTGGATTAAACTTGGGTAGCCATTTCTCGGGATGGGCCGGTATTGGGCTCAGGGGTGGAGGCATCAAAACTGCCCCAGGATTGTTCCATGGAGACTGGGCCATCGTTGAGCCGCTAGTTAATGAAAGTGTAGAAGATGGTCCCTGATGTTGAGAAGATGAAGATATTATGATCTTTGATGATTGAAGACGAAGGGTCGTGGAAGATGGATGAGTGATTTGGGATGAGGATGTGGGTGGTTGACTTCGCGGTGAGGGGGTTGAAATGGACGAAGTAGATGAAAGAGTCTCGCGGTCAGACTCTGGTGGTGTTTTCCTTGCTCTTTTCCTAGTAGGGAGAGGGAGTTCACTTGGTTGAATACCAAAATTTTCACTCTTCAATCTGGTCAGGGGATGAGCAGGATTGTACCGCGAAGTCACGCTGCTGTGAGATTTATCAGACCTCTGGGAAAAAATAGAGTATCCCTGGAGTTTACGAATCAAAGTTTGAATTTCAGGGGGCTCAATGATCAGTTGGTCTGATATATTAGGGTTGGTAGTAGCGGTGGATACTCGAGCGACTTCTAACTCTGGGTTTAACCATATTGGAGAAGTCGGGGGAGTTGATGAGGGTGTTTTACTCTCAGAATGGTATTCGGATTTTGACTTAGTTGCCATTCATAGTTCGTGCCCTCCTTCTAGCGCCAAATATGTTGAGGGCCCCGAAATCAGGTCAACAACAAGGGGGATACCCACCCGGTCTGGAACCTGGTTGGCGGATCCTTGCCCGTTTGGTGTAGCGGGTCCGACTGGGGATGATGGGACCAACTTCCCAATTTAAAAGGATGTGTGTGTGTGTGTAGATTTTTGATGATGCTAATCTAAAGGTAATTTCAAGCTAATCTAATTCTAAACTCTAAACTGACTCTATACTACTGTAATCTAACAAAAAAAACACATCTAATCTATACTAACCCGGGGTAAGATTCTTTCTTCATGCGATCTAAAAATATTTCATACAATAACTGGTAATAAAGATCATTCAGCTATCATAAGAATATAAATCAATTAAGATAAACCATTCTGCATAAGAAGTTAGGCAAAACAGTTGTGAACAACATATCGCATGATAAGTTATTCATATGTTAAGCACAAACAAATGATTCCACCGTACAAAAGTGCCAAATGGTAATCCAGACATTCATACATCAACATATAAACAAATCAGCTGTATATCACTCTAAGAATATGAGCAGAAATTAATCAAGAGATAAAAGTACCATTTATGACTGATTTTCACTCACAAACTTCAAGCAATAACGATTTATCTCTACTTACTTCTAACATCTACTAAGAGTACAGAAGTGCAACATCAGTAGCAGACATTAAAATGCAAACATAAATAAATCTCGATCCATCCATTCACCAAAAACCACCTCCGAGGGTGCAAAAGTGCATGTTCTGAGGACAAGTTTTTTGACAAATTTCCGGACCCTTCTCCAAATGCCATGAGAAGGGTTAAATGCTACTAACTAACTAATCTTAATTACACAAATTTAGGGAACGACTTCAAATGACGGCCCTTTTACTAAAGCAAATTTATTTCTAAAAATTGAATCTAATTTCTAACCGTTTCTGTATCTGCTCTTTAGTGCTGCAAGCAATGTGAGGTTCGCCTGGAAAGAGTCGGTTGGTTGTCTTTTCCTTTTGCTCGGGCGATAAAAGTAGAAATAACAAAAGCTGGCACCTCTTTCTGACAAACTAGAAGATATTTTTGAAAATCTTCCTCTGGCTAGGTGTTTTTGCTGTGTGTATACTTAGTATAACCCAGATTTCTTTCAAACTGATTGTGCTGTTGCTATTTCGGTTTCCGGCCGTGTGAATGACTCAATGAGTTAGGGATTTCGTTGCCTGAACAATCTTACGTATTGAAAATTTCTTCCATTCTTTGTTCCAGGCTTTTCTGAAGCATCATCCCTTTTTAGCGTTTTTCTTTTTGCTTTATCCAATCTGAGCTTCAGGATCTTTTGCAAACATGCTGCTTTTGTGCGCCTTTGGCTCTGAGTCTTGGATAGTCTATTTTCATCAGTGTCTATGGAGTGATACTCTGGAATCCGCGGCTCTGCTGCATTCGGCATTCATTTGCGAAGGCATCTCCTCTCTATTCTTCAAGTATTGGCGCTTTCCCCTTTTCCTTAGATGTTTCCTGCATATAGATTTATATTAGTTACTGCCTTACAGTTTACGCAAAGGAAAAGAGACATGAAGAAAAGATTGACATGAAAGCTTTAAACTCTAATGAATGCATAATCATGACACTCATAATGACTTGACTCTTCGAAAAACGCAACACGATCATCTTTGGGTACTCAGGCGTGCAATCATTAATTTCCCTTGAGGTGCGTGCTCGATTTTGGGTTTACAGATCATGCCGAAGAAACTTCGCGATGAGTGGTTTCTGCGATTCGTATCGCAACAATTATTAGTCTCATTCGTCGCAGATTGCAAATCACAAAATCACAGTTTATAAGATCGCAGATCGCAAATCGCGATATCGCAATTTTCATTTTCTCATTGTGTACTGTTTAGGCGACGTTGTGATATGCGACGTCGTATATCGGCCATCGACGATTCCTTAGGTTTTTCTTTTTAAGGGCGCTTTCAGAATATGCGATGCGATGAATGTCGCATTGCTTCATCACAGCTTACTTACGCGCATAGAAAAAACGCTTCACTTTCTCTTTGCGATGCGATATAGCTTTTAGGGAGTTAAATACAAAAATTTTGATAAAAATATTTTTGAGATTTTTGTTAAGGGTCCCCCTTTGCTTGATATTATTGCTAATACTAAACAAAGAGGGGGTTTGTTGGTGACCACAACAAGGTTCTCCAATGATCTAAAATTTATTCCATTGGTTTCAGAAGACCCATAAATGTTTTTCTAGCCTCTTCTTGCTCCTGAAATGACAAAAAACTAAAGAAGTTATGAGGTTTCCAAGTTTTGTTGCTAGTTGACCCACAAAATTGCCAAGTTCGGCTAACTGCCCTAAAGTTTTGCCCCATTTTTTGCTAAAAGAGCAACAACTTGGCACAATATTGACGCAATTTGTGGGCTCATCAAATTTCCCAATGACACTTGTGTGCACCCTCCTGGTCACATGGACCCGTCACGTGACCTGGGGTTGACCCTCATGGTCTAGCCCCCTTTGAATCGACCTCCTAGGCTACGGTTGCATGATATATTGTTTTCAGGTTGGGGGGGTGGGGCTAAGCTCTGACCCCTAATCCCACCTCTAGTCCTTTTGGGTGTGGTGACTAGGGTTGGTTCTAGCCCTCAACCCTCACCTCATATCTGCCCCCAGTTAATATTGAAATAAGGTTTGGGTGGGTCATTTTAACAAGGCCCACCCTTGGTGCAATGGAAAATGTGGATGATTGTTGGCATGAGGTCCGTATTTGAAATCCTGTGAGGTTCATTTTAGCCTCTTAACAAGTTTTTGGTGGCCCCCATGCTACCACGTGACAACCTCCAATTGGACCACATGGTAGCTTGTGGTTGGCCACCAACCCACCAATGAAAATCACCCAAATCAACACCAATGATATTCAGGCAAGTGGCAAAACATGATTGGCCCAACGGAGTCCATTCAACCATGCCCAGTCAATAGGCCCAGTCATCCTTCCATGTAGGCATGCTTAGTCATCACCATGTCAGTAGTATAGACTGTTGAGTGGACTGCTATTTTTGCAAAAAAATCCCTGTTTTGAAAAACAAACATAACTCATTCCAGGGAGCATACAATGTCCGTTTCATGCGAAATGAGTTGCACCAGATTCAGGATGATGAGAACTACGTGGTTTTTCAGGTTTGACATCAATCTGACAGCCTTTAATTTTGAGCAAAGTTTTGAGCTCTAGATCATTTTCCCTCCAAAATTCATAACTCTTATTTTATTATTTTAACTATTATTTTATTATTTTTTCCTTAGGAGGCCACTTTTAGGCTAAAATTTCCTCTAATGGCAGCATCTACTTCCTCTCCTATAGAAGCATCCTCTTTCGTCCAATTGGTAGCTAGAGGAGTGTCCATAGGCTTTTAGTAGTGTATATGGAACTTTGAAGTATTTCAGAGGTATACTTCCCCTGACACACAAACAACTCTCTATCTCCCTACCACACCTCCAAACCAAGGAAGTAGTGCATCAAGATTGTGTCCTTCATCTCAAACTCTCTTGCAAGGTCCTCCTTACAAGATTGGATCAAATTATCATCCCATGTTAGTATCAAGTCATCCACATACAAGGCTAGAATGAGCGATTTTCCATCTACCACAATGTAGTAGAGATTGGCATTTTCTCCACTCTTGGTGAAGCCCAATCCAATGAGATATGTATCTTCCCAAGTGTACGGTCCATGTGGTTCTTTCTTGAGACCATAAAGGGATCTCCTGAGTCTACACACATGTGTCTCCCTGTCAAATGTCTCAAACCGCTCAGGCTACTCTATGTAAATCTCTTCCTTAACCATTCCATTGAGGAAGATAGTCTTCACATCCATTTCGTAGATCTTCCACCCTATCTACGTAGATAACGCTAGAATGGTTTTGATGGAGGAATATATTTCCATAGGGGCATGTGTCTCCTCATAATCAACTCCCTTTACTCGAGAGAAGCCTTTGGAAACAAATCTAGCCTTGTACTTCTCGATATTGTCATTAGCTACATGTTTCACTTTGTATATCCATCTGGAACCAAACAATGACTTGTTCTCTAGTCTCAGAACCACCTCCCATACATTTTTCTTCATGATGGAGTCATACTCCTATACCATGGCATCTACCCACACTGATTCGAAAATTGCCTCCTCAAATGAAGAAGGCTTAGAATCAATAAGTTTTGTCATAAGTGACATATAACCCATATACCTATTTGGTGACTTCCTCAGCATACACAAGGATAGGAACTCCCACATGCTCCTGTGCATCCTACACCAACCTATCAGGCTCTCAAGTTATCTTCCTCCCCTCTCTTGAAGATTATGGTTGAGTGGATGCCTCAAATCGGCCTCCTTTCTGCTCCTACACATGTGATTGCTACACAACATCCTGAGGCTCAACATGAGGCTCCTCCTTTGGAGCTAGAATTTCCTCCTGGAATAGTCATATCTCACTCTAGAGAGATTCACATAGCTTTCTTCTCATCAAATATGACATCTCTCCTCATCATTGTATTCCTGAGTGAGGAATCAACAGTTATAGTGGGGTTGCCTTGTAGGTAACAAGTTGCATGTATGATCTCCTTGTTGATTTATGGATGCATGGTATATGCATGTGGTTATTTGGTTATGATCTATGTTATGTAGGTAAATCATCTCTATGGACAGAGATGATCTCTCTAACCCAATGAGTGGGTCTAGCAACAAATGAGACAATTTACAAGACACTTTCCTAGATTACAAACAAAATAAGAGAAGAGGAAGGAGACCTACCTCACTCTGATGTTATAATTCACTCCTTTGTTGAAGATATTGATCACTTGCTCTTGAGGCTAATTATTTGCTACTCATAGCATTTGAATACCTGCACAAGAGGACAAAAAACAACAAAGCATAAAAATGCAACAAGCACAATCAAATGTAATCCACTTAATAGATTCAGGAGCATTAAGATAAATGAAGCATTGACACAAGAATTTATGGAAAGTGAACCAATAGTTTTATATATTAATAAATAAAAGAGGAAGAATACAACCTATGCCTTGATGTTAGCAGCCCTCCTTGAGTGAACATCCAAGTCCAAGCTCAAGCTCTCCAAACACTCTTTCTCCAAGCCAAAGTGAATATCATGTAGGCACTATCTCAGCATAAGGGTGAAAATAATCAGAGACCAATCTCTTGGGAATGGAGGGGAATGAATATATATGTAGGGAGAGGGAGTTAGGATCTCACCAAAGATAGGGGAAGGTCCTAATCCCAAGGAGGAAGCTCATAGGGATAAGATCAAAGGGTAATAATGGGAGAATTCGACCACATCCATAATGAACATCATCCAACTCATTGTTCTTGAAGCCTCTAGATCAAAACGCTTCTCCTCCTCTTTGGGAAAAATTACCTTTTAGGGATCAATGCGAGTATTGAGGCCAAATCGGTACTAGCAACACGAGGCTCATATGGTGCAACCTACCATCAGCACGAGAGGGTAGTGTCACAGTCGTGCTAACCTAAAAATTAGGGTTTTGAGCTCATTTTTCTTAGGAAAATCTCAAGGAAACTTTTCATTAGTTCTTTAGGGAGGATCTGGACTGAATATCATGATGGATACACTGCATAGTTGTTAGGTTTTGGGCACTCTGAGGTATGACACAAGGAAGTACAGGAGGTGTGACAAAATACTGTGTAACAATCTATCATTAGCATAGAGTATTTCTTAGATTGAGAATGATTTTAGACTTTCCTTGCCATTTCCTGGACAACCATGTTGTTGTGGGTTTTTCCGCTTGATTGTTTGTTGTTTGTGCTCATAATTCCTTATGGTTATGGGTTGTAAGAAATGATCTAGAGCCTTGGAAAAACTTGGGTTGAGTTACTAGTCCTGGAGTCTAGGTTGGAGAAACACTCTAGAGCCCTTCATGGGTTGAGTTACTATTCTTGGAGCCGGGTTGGAAAAATCCTTTAGAGACCTAGAAGGTTGTGGGTTGAGTTACTAGTTCCTAGAGCCTTGGACAACTGGGTAGAGACTGATCAGGTTGGTGTTAGTGATGTTTAATTGTGAGGTGGAATCACAAGTTGAGGTTTGAGGCAATTTAGCCTCTAGAATCCCTAGTTTGGTTTTTCATGGTTTATTCCATGAGATCCCACATTCATGCTTGGAGTATGGCGTGAGGGTGATTTGTTGAAAGAGATATTTGGTTTAACCCAATCTATGGTCTGGTGGTACATGGAAGTCTCTGACTTTGTTGGATTTTGAAGATGTTAACAAGAGTTGTTTTTCTATTGTATTTTATGAGTAATTATACTTGTGATGGTGACTTTGATGGTTGTTCTATTATGGTTTATATGTTGTTCATTTGTTGGTTATATGTTGATTATATGATGTATATTATCAATGGATCTTGATATATTTTAATTATTTGAAGAATGGTTAATGATTGCAAGAGCTAACAGATGTTATCATAGCTATTATGAGAGGGCATTAGACCTTATTGGTGATTCTAAAATGAGTTCCAAACCCCTATGTTTAGATATGCATTTATGACCTGTATATTACATGTTCATGATGTGTTTGACGAAATGATCGTCATGGTTAGGCATGGATAGGTCAATTATTTGATTAAGTTTTGTATTAATGGATTTGTCGTGATGTCAATTATCATTTTGGAAAGTCTCACTGAGTTTTGAGAAGCGGTCTAGGGGATGACTTGGAATTTAGGCTCAAAATCCAAGACCACACCCTTTGAGTTGGAGAAATTGGGTTGCAAGTACATGGATGAAATGTTTTTCATGCAATTGGAGGCTCCCAACTTCATGGAGGACTTGTTTTGGGTGTGGTTGTGGGCATTGAGCTAAGAAAAAGAGGTCTAGCTCTAGGTTTAACCACTTGGGGTGGTTTCTCATCCTCTAAGTGACCTGTAGCCCTTGTAGGATGTGTTGAGTTATTCGTTTGTCATCATTAGTCAGCTACACTTCTTTAATGGGGTATAAGATGTTGAGTCAGGTCATAGTAGCTCTTGCTCTCATGTTTACCCTGATAAGCCAATGAAACTGGGTAAATGTGGGAGGGGTGGTTACATATTGGTAGAAGAGCTCCCAGGTTCAACATTTGGACTAGATGGGTTGAATGTGTTTGTCATGCCTGCATGACAGTCGTATATGTGTTTTTTATGCATGGATTGTGATAGTCATTGTTGTAGTTGTGTCGTCATGTAGAGGTTGATGATGTTGGTGTTGAGATGATTGATATAGTGATTTCATTATATATATACATATCTATACACACACACACACACACACACACACACATATATATACATGTGTCGTGCTAATATTGCTTGATTTTGTAGATGAGATAACCTACCCTAAACTTCACTAAGGTATGTTGATCATAGTTATATTTGGTTATCTGACATGGCATGTTTGTAGGAAGTAGAGGATCAAGATGACAAGAAAAATGGTGGACTACAGTTCACATGATTCTCCTTACAGATCATATGAACTACATGGTGATAAGTACTCCCCTGACATAGAAAATACATTAAGAAGCTTGAAAGTAGAGATTAGGAGTTGCAAGGTAGATCATGGCAGGATCATTCAGTCATAAGAAAGACTTGCTAGGGCACATGAAAAGAAAGAATAGGCGAATGCAGTCATGCTTCAGAGTATCTGATTTGCAAAGACAAGGACCACTTAAGATCAGTCATTGATAGGAGGAAAGGACCAATGGGGCATTGTTGGGTCTCATTTTTGTCTTATTTTTATTTATTTCTCTCATGCTGTCGATTGGCTAAATGATTATTTTCAAAGAGTATTTGTTACTTCTTTGTTTTAATAGGATTAAAATGGCATTAATAAGAGTTTAATTAAGGCTTGTATGTTACAGGATTAAAACTCATTTATTATACTTTGGGATGTGCTTGCACCAGTGAATTAACATGCCTACACCATTGTACTTACCTACCTGCACCATGCATTGGGATTCCTGCACTAGTTACAGTAGCTTCCTGCACTATGCTGAACTCAAACCTAGTCTTATGCTCTATTCATGAAGGCAGTGGTATTTTGAATTGTATCAGTTGTTGACTTATATGATTTTGTTCCTTGGCTTGCTATGGCGCATATGGTATCAAAACATTCAGTCCCTCCATAAGAATAATGTGCGCTTGTCTATCATAATCTCTAATGAACCATTCCAGTAGTTGGTATTTCAACAAGCCAATGAGTTCAGTGGTTTGGCTTGGCATTGACAAGTATTTTGAGATTAGAAAGAAGCCCATGGATTTGGAAAAATGCAAAATGGTCTCATCAACCAATGAGTTGTGATCCTCTGCGTTGCGTGTTTCTGTGCAGTTTACCGAGCTTTGATGCAAATGTTTATGTTGGAAATAAAGCTTTTCCAAATCTGTTCATTGGCCTTGCTCCAACAAAGAAAATACTCCACGATATCAGTGGCATAATAAAACCTTCTAGAACAACTCTTCTTCTTGGACCTTCAAGGTCTTGAAAGAAAACTATGCTATTGGCTCTTGCTGGGAAGCTCGGCTCTGATCTCAAAGTATCTATTAAAGTGACCTATAATGGGCATGAAATGAATGAATTCATACCTCAAAGAAAATCAACATACATTAGTCAAAAATGATATGCATCATGGCGAGATGGCTATTAGAGAGACATTAGATTTATCTTGTCGCTGTTAAGGAGTGGGAACCATATACGAGATGCTTTCTAAGCTTTCAAGGGGGAAAAGGAATAGATGAAGAGGTGTTCATTGTGGACCTCAAGGATTTCTCTTCATTGACAGGATGTGGAGAACGCTTGAAGCAAATGACCAAAGCCACATCAACACTAGAGTCAAAACAGTGCTCTTCCCTCAGCTATGCCACTTGGTTATGATACAATGTAGCACCCATCCTACATGGAGTCCAACAACAACACCATTCCAAGAAAAGAGGAACGATTCGTCAGAATCATCCCTGTTTCGACATTCAGTTGTAAACTAACTTTATTCTAATTGGCTAATTAAAAGCCCAAATTATAATTTAATGCTATATAAGAGATTGTCGGGAGCAAGAACGATTAGTCAGTCAATCAGTTAATTAATTAGATAGTGATCTAGCCAGGGATAGTGCGTGGGAGAGGAAGGCACAGAAGGGAAGAGGAGCTATCCCAAAGTAGGCTCATGTAATTCATCAGCTGTGGATTTCTCCTCTGGTCTTGCTGGAGTTGAGGGATGTCTACATAATGTAAACACTGTTTTTAGTAATTAATTGAAGAAATTTCCCAGAATGTTTTGCCTATCTACTTGGTGTGTTTAATGATTTCTATTTTTGTGTGAACCAGAAACTGAAAGAGGGTGTGAGCTGGCTGGATTGGCCACCAGACCAGCTTGACACTGCTCTCATCTTTTAAACTAGATAGGATTTCAATTCTTGTTGTTTTCTGTGTGAATTTGATTTATTTACAGTTTCTTTCTGCCTTCAATTAATGTCATTTAATTTGCTGCAACATTTTCCTTTCAACTCTAAACTTCATTTATTTTCCGCATTAAGAAATTATTCATGTCCTTGATATTTGTGCTTACACTTGGGATATTCCTCCAGTAGTTATTATTTGCAACATTGTTGATAAACTGTATTTGATTTATACTCTGGAATATGAAAACGATGTGAATGGGTGTGGTTTTGAGGCACTGACAAGTCCATTTAAAACTCTACTTACAAAAACCATATATTATTTGGATGCCGCGAAGCCAATATTAAAGAAAGTAAATTGTGTCATTTACTTTCCATTAAACTTCTGGAGAGTTTGCAAGATTTATTTTTAGGGCATGGAAGGTGAGATATTTACATTAATTTAATTGCTTTCATAAGTTATTTATGCAACATATTTACTTGAAAATGATTTCAAGTTAACCTTACACAGAATTAATGCAGGTAGAATTAGTGCAAGCATAATGGTTTTGAATTGCTTTTGAATTTATTCTAGCATTTACAACCCTTTTGTTATTATGTCGGCACTGCTTCATTTCTAGTTCAGTTTTCCCTTGTGATTACTTGTAATTAGAATTTCCTTTCACATTGTTAATTGCCTTTTATTTTCCACACAATTTAATTGTTTGGATTGATGTTTTCTTGAATTGTCTTTTAGTGTAGGATTTCATTTATTGATGAGATTAATATGCAAGATAGACTAGCATTTATTTTGTAGGTTGCCAGGGGCTTTCTCTGGCATTTCCAATGCTGCATCTCTAAGTTCACGAACTTTCTGGATTGAAAAATTAAATGTTGGTACATTTATAAGCCCTATACTACACCCAACATTTTGGCACCATTTCCGGGGAGGCGCTTAGGGGATTGACCTTGGTAACCTGCTGCAGTTTGGTTTTCTCTTTACCTAGTTTTTTTGCAACTTTTATTTACTTTGAATTTGTTTCTTTCCTACATTATTTTTAAGCTTTTTTCATTTCTTGGGTGCTATTCAACTACGTGCTAACAATATATACCAACTAGCTTGTAAATATAAAGAAATGGTATTTTGAGGCATTTTTTTTAATGAAGAGTTTTGAGGCTAATATGAATCATTCAATGCACCTATTTCACTGAATAGTTTCGAGGAACATTCAAAGGAGTCTCGAAGTAGCACATGGAGAACCTCTTTTAGTTTGGTAAGAAATGGAAAAAATTGTTACATTTGAATTTCCTATAAAAGATTTAGGAGTGGCTGAAATGCATAATATTTCCTCATCTGCAGTACCAAAATTTCATGGTTTGGAAAATGAAGACCTAGATACATTCTTATTTGAGTTTGAAGTAATTTGTAGAGGATATGGTTATTGTACTAATTCTCAAAGGTTGCAAGTGTTTCCTCTTACTCTTAAAGGAGTAGCTCTTTGATGGTTCATGAGCCTTGGAGGGAACTGCATTCAAACATGGGAAGACATGAAGAATGTATTCTTGGAGAAATATCAAGATTACTGCCAGGCCAGTGAAGATATTTTTTGAATAAAACAAAGGGAAAATGAAAGCTTGGAGGATTATGTGGAGCGATTTAGATACAACATCCAAAAATAGAAACATAAGAATTTGGTAAAAGAGACCTTGAAAACACTCCTACTCAAAGGAATCAAAGATGAATTTTTAGAACCTTTAAATCTAATAGGAGCAGGTGATCTTTCTCACTTACCATATGATTATGTTTGTAAATTATGAATTAGTTATTCAGGAGGAATCTCCAAGCTCGGTAAGAATTATCAAGAACTTTCTTCTGGATTTTTGGAATCTGCTACAAAAATAGGAGCTACAAAATCTTTTCTTAATTTACAATTAAATGATTTACAGGAAGAATGGAAGTGGTGTAAGGAGAATCATTCAACAAATTATTTTCCATCATTGCCAGGGTTTCAACAGGTATTTAAGGAATCAAGTAAGGAAATAAGTCGACTGCTAGGTATAACTCAAAACTCATCATCATTTAATACTTTGAGTAATATTTAATATCCCCATTAGGTTCCTCAACACATCTACAACCCCACAGTTCCATGGAAAACTTATAATCCTCCTTTGATTCAATACCCCACGATATTCTCGCAATGGCCCTCTCCTTTGAACCAGATATTCCCACAACCTCAAGCATGGTTTGCAGCCTCCTCTATAGGGAAATTTCCCATGCCAATTCCATTACCTAAGCCACAACAGTTGCTATTACTGTCCAATTTAGCACCATGTTATCCCTCTCTATGGTCCCAACCATTTGTGCAACCAAACCCTAATTTCAACAATCAAGTTGCACATCAATTTAAAACACCTATTTTTCCTACTCGCTCCCCTATCAAATGTAATGTCATATCCTTTAGAGAGGAGAGAGGAGTGAATCCAAAAATTTCCCCTATTACAACACATCATTTACCTCGGGAATAAACTTTAATCCATAAACCATTAGAGAATAAATAAATGATTGGAACTTGTTCGGAAAATGTTGTTGAAACTCACAAAGAAGGAATCCCTAGAGTTTCCCTTAACCATCCTTGTCAATCTAAAGAGATAAATCTTCAAGTTGTGGATGACCTATACAAGTTGGAGAACCATGAATATGTGTGTCCTATTGAATCCCGGTTCCAAAAAATTTTCAGTACACCCCATTCCCTCATCACTCAAAAACTCTTAGTACCATATCAAGTAAGTAAGTTGGTTTCTCATACTACGATATGCGTTAAAGTGTGCATTTTAAACCTGAGTGTGAGTATATTTAGTATTTTATTATGTACATGGCTTCATTGGAAGTATGACTTCACTTAAAGGTCATATTTATTTCTTTGAAAATAGTGTAGGATAATAGAAGAATAATGAATAAAAATGCATAACAACAGTCATGAGCTTGTGATTCCCTAAAAGAAAAACTTTTGAAATTTCTATTATCATGCATGTTATAGAAATATTTGGGCACTAGAACCCCAATCTTATATGTCAATAAATTAGGGTTCATAAACCCATAAAAGAGTTGCTTCATACCCCAAAAGAACATGGTCATCTGATTACATCATTCCCCAAAAGTTCCACCTGAAAAACCATCTAGAAATGGCATAAAATGAACCATACTAACTGCTACACTGGCCAGGTGCGATGCATACTGAGTGACACACTGCTCAAGTGTGACACATACTAATTGGACCTTCCATAGGGTGCGATGGGTGAGAATGGACAAATGTCAGAGACAGTTTTCTAGGTGGTTGCTCATGGAATATTCTAGAAACCTCTCCTATGACACTTGCCTCTCTGAATTCGCCCAAGGATGAGTAAGAGATCTAAACTTCAGTTATCTCTTACTCTTGTGGAACCAAATGTAACAAGTGAAATGACACTAATCAAAACCCAGAGATGACTCACACCCTTACAAACATCTATAAATGGATCCCCCATCTAAAGAGATCTAGATGCTGGAATGTTGTGAATTGCAAGGAAGCGCTGATAGTTCGTAATTCATGAAAGAGCATTGTATTGTTGGTGTGATCTTGCTATTTCATGAGATGAAGAGGGCTTGACGTTGGGAGGATGATGATGGATCAAACAACTGGGTTGTAATTCTCCCTTCTATTTCAATAAAGTTCTTCAAGTTTTCTTCCATATGATTGTGCAATTGTGAATGTTATCATTTGTAAATGTTATTATATTCATTATATTTTTGATTCTGTAATGTGTATGCTGTAATAGATCAAGATGCTTTGACGGTTCTTTGTTACTGTGTTTCTACAGGTACTCTCAAAGCAGGATAAGTACGGAAAAGAGTTACAAGCTCTGTCAAGGGGAAGAGAGATCAAGCAAGGGATTAAGAAAAAGTTCCAGGTTGGTCCCATTATATTTCTCTTATCCATTACACATTAAGAAATTGCGAGTTGCTTTCCACTGTTGTTTCTAGGGTAGCTGCCAAACCTAGAGGGCTAGTTGCTTGAAAAGACACTAGTTTTCATAGAAAAAATGGAAACTCCGCTAGGGAGTGAATAGATGTTTGTTTGTTGATTATTGTTTGTTTTATAAACTATAGACAGAGCCTAAAGTCAGCTAGCTAGCCTTCGAACTACTCTTGCTCTGCAATTGCATAGTAGATGAATGCTGCTTCGGTGAATCTCTGGTTTAGTTTATGAATTAAAAATTTGACTCACAAGCATTCTAGATGCCCTTGGTAGCTCAATAACATCTCAAGATCATTCCTCTGTACTTTTCTCTTTATTGTCCATCATATCTTAGCTTAACTCACTGAAAATAGCTCTACATTTGAGCCAAAACCCATCTCAGTTGCGCTCCCTGGACCATTGCACTGTCTCTCACTATGACTCAATATGCATAGCACTTCCCAAGTGCAGTAGGTGCGATGCATCCCTGTTTCTGTGAAGCCCAAGTGTGATGATGAACTAAACCTATTTCCATTCTAGAAATTGGGTGTTTTTGTCCTTGTTTTCAATTCTGTTTAGTTGATTTTTTGCTTATGAACAATACCTCATTACTGAAGCCTGCTTGCATCACATAGATCAGCCTCCATTGATTAGGATTAGTAAATGTTTTTATGTATTTTTCCATCATTTACAATCCTTTGTCAAAAAGTTTCTTAAATCGATCTATCGTTTTGGTACAAAAAGTGTCGTAACTGTCGTTTTGTATCAAAAAGAGAAGTGTCGTTGAGTCTTCCTTCCCTGAATAGTCCATTGAAATTTTTGTCATAAATTGATTTGAATTGTTCATATTTGAAGTGTCAAAAGAATTTTCTATTCAAAATTGAAAAGTGTCGTTTAGTCTTCCTTTCTATTTTGAAAAAGAAATTGTCGAAATGTCGCTTTGACTAAAATATTTCAGATCTTGGCTATACTTACTTTTCCTTTTTTGGCATTTTCACATTAAGGAAAATGAAAAAAAAAACATGCATTTGCATTTGCATTTACTTTGTGTGTGAAAAATGATTTAGGAAAATTGCACTAGTGTGCTCTTTTCTCTTTGTTTGAAAGAATCGTAATTTTCTTTCCCTAGTAGCTAGGATTTTCATTGATCAAAATAAACAACGATTGCTTATCATTGTAGATTGCATTTTAGGAATTTCAAATCAACATCACGTGGTGAACCATTGAAAGGAAAACTTTAAGCAAGATCAAATCTAAAATAAATTTCAATGAATATAACAACGCTTTGGAACTTAACGCAACACACCTAGAGGTCTAGACTAGAGACATGTTCTGGCGTCATAAAAACTAGTAACTATCATTTTCATTGAAGGTTGGGTGATTCCTCCTCCTTGATTCGACAAGTGCTAGCATGGACTTGTGCTCCCCGTACCATCAAGTATATATTGGGAGACCACAATAGGCTTATATCCTTTATCCATAGGAAGCTGTGTTTGCCACCCTATCAATCGCAATGCACAGAGCACAACATTCGGGAAGGTTGACTACCATACATAAGTCCTTTATAATTTCTCTTTAATTTATCACCAAGGTATATTTTGTAGTTTTGTGATTGGTTTTCTAATCCCTCTGTCTAGATTTTCCAGAATAGTCACTTTCATTCCTTTTCGACTCTTTAAAAGAAAAGGTCCATCTGAGCACTTGTCACTTCAGGCTCATTAAAAATCGAAGGGGACTAGAGCATCTTTAGCTTTTTCTCGACTCTTAAAAACTAAAAAAGAAAAGTTGTGTCAAAGCGTCATTAAAATTTATTTAATTCGGAATAACATCCCTATTCCTTCATTGATCTTAGGTTGAGATATATGGAGTACACGAATCAAGGAATCCCTCTCAAGGGGAATCCTAGCCCATTTTCTTCTTGGGGAAATGTTGGTTCTCCTCATATGGCCACAATGTCTCTTTTGGGACTTACCATTGGCCTGCCAGCATGGCTATTCTTAACCTTTTTGGTTCAAAATATCGTGATTCCTCAGCAATCGAATCAGCAACCAGTTGATACTGAATTTGACCCTTCACTTTCTTCTTCGTTTGTTGCTCCCTCCCCTTCTTCCTCTTCGCTTGGTGAAAATAGTGATGCTAGTAACTAGGTGGCTGAGAAGAAGAAGAAAGGGAAGGAGAAAAAGAAGAAAAATCCCATTTAGCAAGGGGGCAACCATGTATCATCTAATGAAAATCCACACACTAAATCTCCTAAACCCAAATTTCCTTGTGTAATTTGTAGAGGAGACCATTTTCATCGAGACTATCCTTGCCTTCCTTAGATCTTGAGAGAATGGTCTCCCTGTTCGCACCATCCAGTGTCATCAACCTCTGGTGATCATGTTGATAGCACACCATCAACGAGTAATAGTGAAGTTCATGGACAGAAAGGAAAGGTCAAAATTCCATGTAGATTGTTTGAAGGGGACCATACCCTTCCTCCTTGTCCTTTGTTGGATGAGGCCAAAAGAGTCTTGCATAACCATATTGCTTCACCGCAGCGACTTCCATCTAGATACAAGAAACTCTCCCCAAGTCCTTTACTAGTCGAAAAACTGACTGACTTAAATCAACCTTCGGTCAAAACACCTATCACTAAAAGTGAAGCTTCTAGGTCTATACTAGACGAATGTCAATAGGTCGAGGTGACAGGTGACCCAGTTTTACCTTCAGAGAATCATACCCTTCCTGAAGAGAATAAGAACGATACCATTCAAATTCTTTTTGTCACTTCAGAGTCCGATGAACTTGGGGGCAATCCACCCATTCCTTCATGACAGGAGGAAAATCTCCCAGTTCCTGCTACTCAAGGGGTTAATTCACCCATACATTCAGTACCCCCTCCAAGTAGTCTAGTCACTTCCTTTGATTGGAATCAACTAGCAAGATCTCGCCTTCCTTCTTATGTACCTTTCCAGATCATAGTACAAGTTTACAAAATGATCATGTCTGGCACTATTATAGATGAAAGGGCCTCAACTAGTATCCTTTTCTAAACTGCTTGGAAAGTGCTTGGTTCACCATCGCTTATGCCTATTACACATAATTTGTCAGGCTTTAACAAAGGAACCAATAGACCATTAGGGATCCTTCCTAAGATACCGATAACTTTGGGAAGGAAAACCGTTCACCTGAACGTGATGGTAGTCCCAGGACCATTAGATTATAATCTACTCCTTGGATGAGACTATTTTTATAACATGGTGTCTATTGTTTCAACATTCTTTCGAGTGATGTGTTTACCGCATGAAGGCAAAATTGTCACCATTGACCAGCTTTCATTTCCTGGTTCAAGCACAGCTCCAAGTCGACCATCATCCCTAGATAGTCTTTGTACTTTAGCGGTATCTCTTCAACCTTCATTCCATCCACCTGATTGCCAGGAGTAGTCCTGTGAATGTAATGAAGCTTAGGGGGCATGCACCCTTGTCTATTCTGTTAGAAAATTATATATTACGGAGCAATGGAACACATAAAATATTGCAGAAATATAAACAAAGAAAACGCACAAAACAAGAGAGACACAGATATACGTGTTTCACCCAGTTTGGGCGACGTCCACCCTGAACAGCCAGTTCTTCCTTTCTATTATCCAGCAAAATGAAGAGACACAACCTACATCAAATCCGCTGTAATATCCTATATTTTCTCTCACAGTCTCCCCTCTATGTTTCTCGCTCACAGAATACACATCTATATCTCAGCCTCAAATACAATGCCCTCATACAAAGAGAGGGGGTTGCCTTCTAGGGCAAAAAACCCTAAACTAAACATAAGTTCTACCTTCAGATCATCTGCCTAATGAACGACCCAGATTGACTAGAAATTACTATACTTTTACAAGGCAATTTTACATTTGTTTTTAGCTTCGGGGGCGCTGCCCCCGAGCCCCCACCGGGGGACCACTGGCCCTCAGACCCCCCAGCCGGGGGAATTCGGCCCCCCGGACCCCCACGGGGGGTACAAGTGCCCCCCGCACCCCCCCGCGTGGAGGGGTGTACAAACTTCCTGGGGTATACATCCGGTTGAAACAAAGACCTCTGAACAATCATGCTCCACACACAACATATTCTACAGATGAACCTAGCTGAAAAGATAAGTTTCCCTATAGGTTATGTGATTGGTTTGAGACACCATTCACCTTTGTCTACACTATAGACGAAGCCCAGGAAGTGTTTTGTCTACTCTGTGGACGAAACCATCCTACCGTATGAATTTCCCTGTAAGTTAAGTGATTTGTCTGACACACCATTCACCTTTGTTTGCTCTGCGGAAAAAGCCAAGGAAGTGTTTTGTTTGCTCTATGGAAAAAACAATTCTGCTTAACCATAGTGATTTCCATATGGTTACTGGAGACTCTCCTTTTCACCATGTTGGGGGCATGCAAACCTTTTTCAATTTCATTCTCTAGTTTTTTAGCTTTTTAGCTGTTTAGCTTCTTAGGTTAGGTGATTGGTCCGACCACCATTCACCTTCATCTGCGTTGCAGACGAGGCAAAGGAAGTGTTTTGTCTAACCGCTGACAAAAACCATCCTACCTAACCTCAATAGTTCCTTAGTTTTTCTAGCCTTTTAGTTTTACCTTTTTAGTTTTGTCATTTCTAGTTCGCATAAAAAGAAAAACTAAACGTCGAGCATATGTTGTCGCATGATTCAAGCTCATTAGAAAATAAACCTACCATCGAGCATAGTTTCTGCAAGGTTCAAGCTCGTTAAAAAATAAACCCGCCTTTAGTAAATAACCTTTGTGATTGCCATGCCATCAACCTTTTTAAGCCTTGGCTATGTACCTCATCACCTCCATTCTTTTGGCCTATCATACGCTTCCACATGGTTGTTTACACTTTTTGAGGAACAATTGCGATGAGCGGTCTTGTTAGCCAACCTCTTCACAAAAACCACCATGTTTTGAGAAGTGCCAATTACCTGGAGGTAGTTGCTACCCTATACACCACTCGTTCCTCAGAAAACAAGTCCTCTTTAAACCCTTTTTAGACTCGTCAAAGATGAAAATATTGTCGAGCAATTGGCCTTTCCATATCATTAAAGTAATGGGAAATGTCAAGCCTCCTTTATATTTTAACCTTTTTCGGACCTGAGCGATTATGTCACGAAAAAGGTCAAGCACTTGTCTTTTTTGGCTCGTTAAAGTGATCGAAAAGTCATTCCTTTTGTATTATTTTAATATTTTTCTGACCTAAGTGATTATTCTACAAAAAAGAACCTCTAGAGTTTCATTTTCATCCCTTTTCAAGCTCTCTAAACATGAAAAGGACCGAGTTATCCTTGTCATTAAACTCGTTAAAACAATAGCAAAAAACTTGTCCACCCAGACAATAACAAGTTTCATTGTCATTATACTCGCTAAAACATAGCGACATGTTTGACCAAAGGGAAAATTATATAACAAGCACATGTTATCCTCCTCAAGCTTGACAAAAATAAAGAGGTACTGGTCAGCAATGACTCGGGGAAAGGGAAGAAAACTTGAAAACTTTATGGTAGCAGGTCGCTCTTGAACATGACACTTTCACTTCATCTCCGTGATTGAGTTGGGTTGGGTTATTCCATTCACCGGTCATTTCAGCATTGGTCTTCCACACCATCCATATTTCGGGGTTAACTTTACCAATTCATCTCAGTGTCACCAATATGTTCAAGAGAAGTCATTCAGTTGAGAATTCACCATCCAGTTAATGCCTCATACATTGAAATACCTTCAACCTCCATTTTTCATGACCGTCATTCCTGAACCTTGTATCGTCGATCATTTTCTCCAGAAAAACATTTGCTTCATTTAATGTCATAGATGTGGGATGCATTAAGACCCTCATACGACAAGTCACTTCTTGTTGACATCAACTCATTATCCAAGAAGTTTACTTAGAAACAATCCCTTCAGTTCTTTGAAACTTGCATGCCTCAATGGCAAGATTCTCACTTCCGGCGATAGGTTGACATCAATGGCCTTCGACCGAAATATTTTGAGTGGTGTTTGACATCAGATTATATGTTCACACCACATGAATTGTATTGTAGTACCTTGAGGGTCATTCTCATTATCGGCGATTCCTCTCGCGTCTGTTAATAGCTCATGTTATTGGCTGGTAATCAGGGGATGTCTTTCCATGTTCGACTTCAGAACATCTCTTCACATGGATTGACTTATACATCGAGCGAAGATTGAACGAGTTTGAAGACATTGGATCTATTTTCATCCATCTGGGCTATGATATATTTAGGGATATAAAAACATCAAATGTACAAGGACGCTGCACAGATGGTCATCCAGACCAAGGATGATGACTCTACACCAGAAGAATCACCAGTCTGCATTTACAGTCAACTATCTAGTCTATGTACATGAAATGAATTTATAAAGCTGAGCATGGGAATGCCCGCCTTAGTTAGATCATGAAAAATTATATTATGATGATTTATTCTATTGTATCTTATATAGGTCACCTTCCAGTTTTGAAACCTCGGACCCTCATGATAAAGCATTTCACCTGACATCAAGATTTATGACTTCATGCTTTAGGGGGCAGCTATTATAGACATATTTGGGCACTACAACCCCAATCTTATATGTCAATAAACTAGGGTTCATAATCCCCTAAAAGAGTTGTTTCATAACCCAAAAGAACATGGTCATCTGATTACATCATTCCCCAAAAGTTCCACCTGAAAAACCATCCAGAAATGGCCTAAACTGAACCATATTGGCTACTACACTGGCCAGGTGTGATGCATATTGAGTGATACACTGCTCAGGTGTGATGCATACTATTTGGGCCTTCCATAGGGTGTGATGGGAGAGAATGGACAAATGTTAGAGACAATTTGCTAGGTGGTTGCTCATGGAATCTTCTAGAAACCTTCTCCTATGACACTTGCCTCTCTGAATTCGCCCAAGGATGAGTAAGAGATCTAAACTTCAATTATCTCTTACTCTTGTGGAACCAAATGTAACAAGTGGAATGACACTAATCAAAACCCAGAGATGAATCACACCCTTGCACACATCTCTAAATGGATCCCCCATCTAAAGAGATCTAGATGCTGGAATGTTGTGAATTGAAAGGAAGTGTTGATAGTTTGTAATTGAGGAAAGAGCATTGTATTTTTGGTGTGATCTTGATATTTCATGAGGTGAAGAGGGCTTGACGCTGGGAGGATGATGATGGATCAGACAACTGGGTTGTAATTCTCCCTTCTATTTCAATAAAGTTCTTCAAGTTTTCTTCCATATGATTGTGCAATTGTGAATGTTATCATTTGTAAATGCTATTATATGTTCATTATATTTCTAATTCTGTAATGTGTATGCTGTAATAGATCAAGATGCTTTGACATTTCTTTGTTACTGTGGTTCTACAGGTACTCTCGAAGTAGGATAAGTACGAGAAAGAGTTGCAAGCTCTGTCAAGGGGGAGAGAGTGTTGGCATTATGATTTTGGTATGGCTCTATGTTACAGATGTTGTACTT
Organism: Pinus tabuliformis; assembly: GCA_031772625.1. Classification (NCBI taxonomy): domain Eukaryota; kingdom Viridiplantae; phylum Streptophyta; class Pinopsida; order Pinales; family Pinaceae; genus Pinus; species Pinus tabuliformis. The sequence goes on along the minus strand of CM062806.1, from coordinate 142,972,477 downwards.
GATGGCAACACCCCCAAGTGGCAATGCTCTGATCAGGCTCTCAAAATTTTGAAAATCAAGAAGTACGCAGGAGAACAGTTCAGAAGATGCATACACGCAGGTACAACGTGAAGAGACCGCGGCCAGACACGCAGGTCACCCGTTCAGAAGGTGCGTACCCTAGTTTCACTTACTTCAAGGCAGAGAAGCGCGTTCACGTGGGGTTTCCTATGTTTGGCCCGTGGTATTTAGCCCGCCGCTCTTGATTCTATGGTTTTGGCCCGTGGTATTGTTTTATATTATTATTATTATTGAGCCCCATGTTTTTGGGCCCCTAGTATTGGTTATCTATGGTATTGATCCATGATTTTAGGAGGAGCTTGGCTATATAAAGCAAAGGAGATAACTTGGCTAGGTATCTTTGTAAATTGAATATCTTAAGATCTGAAATATTGGGTTATTGTTTTAAAAGCTTGATCTATATGAAAGTGAAGTTAAAAGCTAATCTGTGAAGGGTGATCTCTCGAGCGTATGATCAGATCTGGGCATCCGACTAACTGTAGCACACTGGTGAACTGCCAATTCGGCCCTAATCAGAAGTACGCAGGTGGTTAACGGTGCAAGTGCGTGTGTACGCAGAGCAGAAGAAGGGGAACTGCGTGGGTATGCAGATCAGAAGAAGGAGAGCTGCGTGGGTACGTAGCGCGACAGAGGCTCAGGTGCGTACGCACAGTAAAAGTACGCGGCGCGATAGTATCTTTGAGTGCGTGGCTTCGGTAGCAGTACGCGGCGCGATAGTGTCTCTGGGTGCGTACCTGCAGTAACAGTACGCAACGCGATTGAATAAGAAGTGCGTGGGTACGCGGTGCAGCAGAAGGCTCTCTGCGGGTATACGCAGGGAAGCAGAAGGTGAAGTGCGTAGCGACGCTGGCCAGAGAAAGAAAAACTGCGTATCTATCTTAAGATCTTCTATTGACTGAATTTTTCTGTTGATAAGGTGTTCTGGGTTTAGTTCTGTTACTGTTGATCTGGTTACTGCAGTTGACTGTGTAATTTACATGTACTTGATGATCATTTGATGTTTTAGGGGGTTGTAGCTCCCTTCCAGGAGAGACTGGAAAACGAGAGAGAGTTGTAGCTCTCTGCAGGTTGCAGCTTGTGTACTGGTAAAGGACTGCACCAGTACAAAATCATTGTAAAAAGAGTTTCTAATTTGAAAGAAGATAGAGACATATTGCAGCAGGTGGTTTTCACCCACATTGGGTTTCCACCTTATATCTGGTGTTCTTTGGTGTGACTATCTGTCTTTCTTGTTCATGCTCATTATTTATGGTACTAATATGCAAAAATAATTCAAAGTATAAATAAGGAAGATTTGTTAAAAGAACTTGATAATACTGATTCACCCCCCCCCCCCTCAGTATTATTTCCAACAATTGGTATCAGAGCAGGTCCTTCGGAGAAGCTTGATCGCTTGAAGGAAGATCATTCATCATGAGCAACTACGAGAGGGAAGCATCAATCAGGCCACCAATTTTTTATGGGACAAACTTCAATTATTGGAAGGTAAGAATTACTGCCTATATTCAATCTCTTGGTACAGAAGTTTGGGATATCATAGATACAGGCTACACTTTTCCTTCAGCTACTCCTACAGATGCGGCCGAAAAGAAGAAATATGAAACAAATGCTAAAGCAGTCAATACCTTGCTGGGATGCTTATCTCAAACAGAATTCGTAAAAGTTATGCAATATAAATCCGCAAAAGAAATATGGGACAAGATTGTCTTGAGCTACGAAGGAGATGAACAGGTAAAGCGTGCTAAACTTAAAACTCTCAGGATTCAGTATGAGAATCTCAGGATGTATAATGATGAAAGTGTGGCTAACTATTTTCTTTGGGTAGATGAGATTGTTAATTGCATGAAAAACTTGGGTGAAGAAATAAAAGAGGCTATTGTGGTTGAAAAAGTTCTAAGATCATTGTCCCCAAAGTTTGAATCTAAAGTATCTGCAATAGAATAAAAGGAAAATCTACGAATTCTTACTATGTCTCAGCTACACGGAATTCTAACTGCTTATGAAATGAGAAAGGGAGGTCCATCAGACAGAAGAGAAGCTACTTTCAAGGCTTCAGGCAAAGGAGATTATTATGAAGCAAGTCACGTACCAGAAGAAGAAGAAGAAGAATCAAATTTTGTCAGAAATCTTCAAAGGGGTTCTGGAAGGTTCAGAGGTAAGTTACCTTTTAAATGCTTTGCTTGTGGAAGAGTAGGTCATTATGCTGCAAAATACCCTTATAAGGATAAAGGAAAGGAACCTACTAGATGGAACAAGAAACAGAGTGCAAATAAGAAAAGCTACTACACTCATGAAGATAGTGATGGTCTATCAAATAGTGATGAAGATGAACGAGGTAATGACTATAAACTATTAATGGCATTTGAAGATGATGATTATATGGATGCTATAGATGTGGATAGCCTTTATGAAGAAATTACTAAACTCAAGAGATGTATAGAAGAAAAGAATATGATCATTGATACTCTACAATTTCAAATTGATGAAAAGGAAAAACATCTTGAAAAATTAGAAGGTGAAATTGTTGGTCTTAGAAAAGAGATTGAGAAAACAAAAGCTGTTAATCTTAAGTTTGTCAAAGGATCTGAAACTTTGGATGAGATTATCAATGTACAGCGTTCTCCACCAAACAAGACAGGTCTAGGCTATAATGGAGAAACTTCTCAAGCATCCACCTCAAAACGTTATCTTGATGTAGCAAGAAGGAATGAGCAAAAGCACAATGGAGACCATCAGGTAAAGCAGGGACGAATTGCAAACAGAGACTATCAGGGGCAATCCGTCTTAAGGGTGAACAAAAGCTACAACCAACCACAGGTAAAATCTTCTCAACCTGGTTCAAGAATGGATGACAATAGAAATTACAATCATTTGGCCGGTAGATTTGATAACCGTAGAAGATTCTTCAATGGACAATGTTTCTCTTGCCATAACTTTGGTCACAAAGCAGCTCAATGTGTTTCATATAAAACAATCATGACTAGAGAAGCTCAAAAACAAAGAAGTATGACCGGGATTACAGAAAGGACCTATAACAACTTTTCGGCTCTTGAAAATGAAGTTGAATGTTCTATTTGCAATAACTTTGGTCATAAAGATTCTGAATGCAGGAGCAGGTTTCAGCAGACAAAGGAGCAAGCCTCAAGCACCAAAACATGGAGAATAAAGGAACCACAAACAGAAAGATGTGGATAACATTTTATGCAGAAGGACAGGAAAATCTATGGTACATTGACAGTGGATGTTCGAAGCGTATGACAGGTGATAAAGAAAAACTTGAGTCATATTCTGCTCTAGAAAAAGGAAAGAAAGTTTCTTTTGGAAACGATACTCCTGCAACCATAAAAGGAAAAGACATTGCTCAGTTAAAAGAAAAGGTCAAGGCTGGAAATGTTTTGTATGTTGATGGATTGAAGCATAATCTTCTAAGTGTCAGCCAGATGTGTGATCAAAGAACCGAGGTGATATTCAGATCAAATGGATGTCTTGTTCGTGATCTTGATACGGGTAAAACAGTGATCAAAGGTAAAAGAACTCCAAATAATCTATACATATTTGAAGAAGGACAACAACAATGCTATCTGAGCAAGGATGATGAGCACTGGTTATGGCATCGGAGGTTGGGGCATCTAAGCTTTTCACAAATAAGGAAAGCATGCAAATATCAGGCAGTTCGCGATCTTCCAGATATCAAAATTCCAGACAACATCATATGCAAATCATGTCAGTTTGGAAATCAAACCAGAACTAACTTTCCAGAGAAGGAAGGATCAGCTAGCATGCCTCTTGAGCTAGTACATACAGATACATGTGGTCCATTCAGGAAAAGAACACCTCGAGGAGAAGAATACTTGATATTATTCATTGACAATTTCTCCAGGTTTGTCTGGTTAGGACTTATGAAGCACAAAGATGAAGCATTCAAAAAATTCAAATCCTTCAAAGCCTTGGTTGAAAACGAATCAGGACACAAAATTAAGTGCCTCAGATCCGACAGAGGTGGGGAGTTTACCTCAAATGAATTTTTCGATTTCTGTGAAGAAAATGGGATAAGAAGAGAATTCTCTACAGCTAGAACTCCTCAGCAAAATGGAGTTGTGGAAAGAATGAACAGAACAGTCCAACAAATGGCTCGTGCTATGCTTGATGAGTCGGGAACTCTCGCAACTTTCTGGGGTGAAGCTTCACATGCTGCGGTTGTTATTCTCAACAAAACAAATGTCCGGGTGAACAGCACTCAAACCCCTCATGAGCTCTGGTGTTGTGAGACTCCTTCGGTAAAGCACTTCAAAATCTTTGGGAGAAAATGTTATATTAAGAATACTGATGAGCAACTTGGCAAACTTGAACCTAGAGAAGATGAAGGTATTCTTCTTGGTTATTCTCCACATAGCAAAGCATACAAATGCTACAATAAAAGACTTGGCAGAATCGTTGACAGCATTGATGTAGTGGTTGATGAGAAGGGATACATTCCTAGGCAAGTACATCATGAACACATCGAAGAAGATGGAGGCTACCCTCAAAGACAGAATGATGAAGAAGAAGAACCTCCAGAAGAACCAGAGGAGCAGACAAGAATAGAAGAGAAGAATCCATCCAGATATGTTCAGAAGAATCATCCAGAATCTCAGATTGTGGGGCAGAAAGAAGTAGGTGTACAAACAAGAAGAACAGTTGCAGAAGCTTCAAGCTATTTGGCATTACTCTCCTCCACTGAACCACAAAATGTGAAAGAGGCATGCAAAGATGAATGTTGGGTGAAAGCAATGGATGAAGAACTTGAGCAGATCGAAACGAACAACACTTGGGAGCTGGTTCCTATACCAAAGGATAAGAATGTTATCAGAACAAAATGGGTCTTCAAAAATAAATTGAATGAAAATGGAGAAGTAATTAGAAACAAGGCCAGACTTGTTTGTAAAGGGTATGTGCAGCAAGAAGGAATAGACTTTGAAGAAACCTTTGCTCCTGTTGCAAGACTTGAGGCCATCCGAATGTTCCTTGCTCTCTCAAGCTTTCAAAACTTCAAAGTATTTCAAATGGACGTGAAATCAGCCTTTTTGAATGGAGACTTGGAAGAAGAAGTATACATTGAGCAGCCAGATGGGTTCATTCTTGGAAATGACCCAAATCTTGTCTGCAGATTGAAAAAGGCTCTCTATGGTCTCAAACAAGCTCCAAGGGCTTGGTACTATCGTTTGGACAAACATCTTCATCAACAAGGCTTTTCAAAAGGATCAGCAGATAGCAATCTTTATATAAAAGTTGAAAATGACAAATTGCTAATACTTGTTGTGTATGTAGATGACATTATCTTTGGCAGCAATGAAGAAGCTGTGAGTCAAAGCTTTGCCTTGGTGATGCAGAAAGAATTCGAAATGTCCTTGCTGGGAGAACTGACATATTTTCTTGGTTTGCAAATCCAACAAAAAGAAGGAGGGATCTTTTTGTCTCAAACCAAGTATCTCAAACAGATTTTGAAGAAATATGGCATGGAAGATGCAAAACCAGTATGTACACCCATGGTCACAGGATGTAGCCTCAGTGAAAACGATGAATCTGCAGCAGTGCATCAACCAACCTACAGATCTATGATTGGAAGTTTACTTTATCTGACAGGTACCCGACTGGACATCATGCATGCAGTTGGAATAGTTGGAAGATTTCAAGCAAATCCGAAGGAAACTCATCTTCAGGCAGTGAAGAGAATTTTCAAATATCTTCAAGGGACTCAAAATTATGGATTATGGTATCCTAGAGATACAGATATCACACTTCATGCCTATACAGATGCAGATTGGGCCGGAAGCGTGGATGACAGGAAAAGCACAAGTGGTGGTGCGCTCTTCATGGGTTCCAGACTAGTATCTTGGTTCAGCAAGAAACAAAGTTCGATTGCCTTGTCTACAGTCGAAGCAGAATATGTTGCTGCTGCATCTTGCTGCACTCAACTCCTTTGGATGATGCAAACTTTGCAGGATTTTCAAATCACTTGTACACCACCTATCCCCATCTTATGTGATAACACAAGTGCAATCAGCATCTCAAAGAATCCTGTCATGCATTCAAAAACTAAGCACATACCAATCAAGTATCATTTTCTTCGGGAACAAGTGCTTGAACAGAAGGTCAAGTTGGAGTATGTTCCTTCTAAGGAACAAGTTGCTGATATACTCACCAAACCATTGCCTAGGGAGACTTTTGAATACCTCAGGCAAAAGCTGGGGGTTGTTGATGCATCATCTTGTTGTTGAATCTCTTATGATTGATGATTGTACGCAAGGTTCATCTGGGGTATATGCGTACATGTGCTGGGTTGCGGATTGGTCGAAGATCGAATGGCACAGGTTCAGGGGGAGCATATAATGCATTGTTGGCATTATGGTAGAAGATCTTGGAGGAAGTACAGAAGGAGATCATGGATGCTGAATATAGCTGCAATATGTCTCTATCTCTTTCATGGTCATTTATGGTGTTTGGTGGATTATGGCTCTTCTTTGCAGATCTGGTTCATATTCAGGGGGAGCATGTTCTTAGGGGGAGCATAACCCTTTGCCCTTGATGTCAAAGGGGGAGAATGAAGCTGAATATTTTGAGGTTGCCATCAAGTCCAAAGGGGGAGATTGTTGGCATTATGATTCTGGTATGGATCTATGTTACAGATGTTGTACTTGATGGCAACACCCCCAAGTGGCAATGCTCTGATCAGGCTCTCAAAATGTTGAAAATCAAGAAGTACGCAGGAGAACAGTTTAGAAGATGCGTACATGTAGGTACACCGTGAAGGGACCACGGCCAGACATGCAGGTCACCTGTTCAGAAGGTGCGTACCCCAGTTTCACTTACTTCAAGGCAGAGAAGCGCGTTCACGTGGGGTTTCATATGTTTGGCCCATGGTATTTAGCCCGCCGCTCTTGATTCTATGGTTTTGGCCCGTGGTATTGTTTTATATTATTATTATTATTGAGCCCCATGTTTTTGGGCCCCTGGTATTGGTTATCTATGGTATTGATCCATGATTTTAGGAGGAGCTTGGCTATATAAAGCAAAGGAGATCACTTGGCTAGGTATCTTTGCAAATTGAATATCTTAAGATATGAAATATTGGGTTATTGTTTTAAAAGCTTGATCTATATGAAAGTGAAGTTGAAAGCGAATCTGTGAAGGGTGATCTCTCGAGCGCATGATCAGATCTGGGCATTCGACTAACTGTAGCACACTGGTGAACTGCCAATTCGGCCCTAATCAGAAGTACGCAGGTGGTTAACGGTGCAAGTGCGTGTGTACGCAGAGCAGAAGAAGGGGAACTGCGTGGGTACGCAGATCAGAAGAAGGAGAGCTGCGTGGGTATGCAGCACGACAGAGGCTCAGGTGCATATGCACAGTAAAAGTACGTGGCGCGATAATATCTTTGAGTGCGTGGCTTCGGTAGCAGTACGCGGCGCGATAGTGTCTCTGGGTGCGTACCTGCAGTAACAGTAGACAGCGCGATTGAATAAGCAGTGCATGGGTACGCGGTGCAGCAGAAGGCTCTCTGCGGGTATACGCAGAGAAGCAGAAGGTGAAGTGCGTAGCGACGCTGGCCAGAGAAAGAAAACTGCGTATCTGTCTTAAGATCTTTTATTGATTGAATTTTTGTGTTGATAAGGTGTTCTGGGTTTAGTTCTGTTACTGTTGATCTGGCTACTGCAGTTGACTGTGTAATTTACATGTACTTGATGATCATTTGATGTTTTAGGGGGTTGTAGCTCCCTTCCAGGAGAGACTGGAAAATGAGAGAGAGTTGTAGCTCTCTGCAGGTTGCAGCCTGTGTACTGGTAAAGGACTGCACCAGTACAAAATCATTGTAAAAAGAGTTTCTAATTTGAAAGAAGATAGAGACATATTGCAGCAGGTGGTTTTCACCCACATTGGGTTTCCACCTTATATCTGGTGTTGTTTGGTGTGACTATCTGTCTTTCTTGTTCATGCTCATTATTTATGGTACTAATATGCAAAAATAATTCAAAGTATAAATAAGGAAGATTTGTTAAAAGAACTTGATAATACTGATTCACCCCCCCCCCCCCCCCCCCCCCTCTCAGTATTATTCCCAAGAGAGAGATCAAGCAAGGGATTAAGTGGAAGTTCCAGGTTGGTCCCATTATCCTTCTCTTATCCATTACACATAGAAGAAATTGTGAATTTCTTTCCACTATTGTTTCTAGGGTAACTGCCAAACCTAGAGGGCTAGTCGCTTGAAAAGACACTAGTTTTCCCAGAAACAATGCACTCTCATGGTAATACTTGTTAGAAGAAATTTACACCTAATATCTCATATTTTAAAGTGATTTTGATTGTTGATCAATATGTCAGTCAAGGATATTTTTTTAAGTTACATGTAATACTTTTTCCTATTCTAACAAACTATCATCCAGAAAATCTTTTCAAATTCCTCTTCAAAGGGACTAGTGAAAAACCTCCTATGGTGGACCACGCCTACAAAACTCTAATAAGATTTCATAAAAAACACTGACATGATCAACTCAAGGAATATTTTTGGTCATTATCCGAGATGTTTTTTAAATAAGTTCTTAGGGTAGCATGACCAACCGGTAAAGAATAGTAATTAAAAACTTTTCATGCCATCCTGCACTCTTAAGGAGTATATTTGCTTCCCCACCTATTAAGTAAACCATCTGAGATTAATCATAATCAGAGTTTAAAAAAAAAACATAAACAAATTAATTGTGGGATAGGAGGTCTCATTGCGAGCCGACCTACTATGATCATGGGTCCTAAGGAGAATGACATTACTGCACTGGTGACCAAGCCAGGGTAATGGATTTCTATTGAAAAATTGGAAGTCAAGAGGTCTCATTGCGATTCGGCTTGTTCATTCTTGTTAGATCTCGTGAATGACACTGTCGATAGCTGGTTATCGAGCGAGGACAATGGCCTTCAATTAACTTCCAAAAAGAAAAAAAAAAGTAAAATGTTCTTAAATGACTCTAAATCTATATCTAATAAGTGGCACAAAAGCATTTCATAAGCTTAAAAGGTACCCCTGTCGAGGCTATAGATGCTTGCTGGCAGTAGGGCCATGCTTGTGGTATTAAAGTTGACTCTACACTGTAATTTACTTGGTTGTTTTTTCTTTCCGTGAACTCACTATCAATCTCTTTGAGAATGGCCTTAAAATCCTTCTGTTGTTATACCTTGGATTTCTACCTTTTTGGAATGATTTTTATGTGTGTGGGGACCCTTAGTGTAGGTAATTCATTGTTCACAGGAAAGAGGAGCTTCAACTATACATGGATAATGGTAAAATGGTCACTATGGGAAGATATTACTATGTCTACTTTTAACACCATGCTTTTAAATCATTCCACTCACATTTACAATGAGGATTTTAAAGTGTAACTTCTGATCAAGGATGCCTGCGAGATATTCTTTTGGAAATTTTGAAAGTTAGCTATTTTATCCAAGTAATAACACCATCTGTGCAATTTAGTTTTTATAGCAGTTTTCATTTTGGGATTTCTTGAAATCAGTTTAAGCAAATAAAGAGTCCAGCAAACACTCTATTATTAGAGAAAGCTTTAACTGCGTGGGAAGTGTGATCATGCAAAATTGCAGGAACATCATTTTGAACGCCTACACATATTTCTAATTTTTTTTTTGTAAGGAAGTGACAGTACTGGATTTCCTTGCATGAGGACATCCAAGATGGTCAGCATGGGGGGATGTTGGGTCTTAGTTTTGTCTTATTTTTATTTATTTCTCTCATGATGTCGATTGGATAAATGATTATTTTCAAAGAGTATTTGTTACTTATTTGTTTTAATAGGATTTAAATGGCATTAATAAGAGTTTAATTAAGGCTTGTATGTTACAAAATTAAAACTCGTTTATTATAATTTGGAACGTGCCTGCACCAATGCATTCACATGCCTACACCAGTGCATTAACATGCTTGCACCATGCATTGGGATTCCTGCACTAGTTACAGTAGCTTCTTGCACTATGCTGAACTCAAACCTGGTCTTATGCTCTGTTCATGAAGGCAATGGTATTTTGAATTTATCAGTTGTTGACTTATATTATTTTGTTCCTTGGTTTGCTATGGTGCATATGGTATCAAAGCATTTAGTCCCTCCATATGAATAATGTGCACTTGTCTATCATAATCTCTAATGAACCATTCCAACAGTTGGCCTTTCAAATGGCCAATGAGTTCAGAGGTTTGGCTTGGCATTGAAAAGTATTTCTAGATTAGCAAGAACCCCATGGATTTGGAAAAATGTAGAACGGTCTCATCAACTAATGATTTGTGATCGTCTGCATTGCGTGTTTCTGTGTGGTTTACTGAGCTTTGATGAAAATTTTTATGTTGGAAATAAAGCTTTGCCAACTCTTTTCATTGGCCTTGCTCCAACAAAGAAAATACTCCATGATTTCAGTGGCATAATAAACATTCTAGAACAACTCTTCTTCTTGGACCTTCAAGCTCTAGAAAGACAACTTTTCTGTTGGCTCTTGATGGGAAGCTCGGCTCTAATCTCAAAGTATCTATTAAAGTGACCTATAATGGGAATGAAATGAATGAATTTGTACCTCAAAGAACATCGGCATACATTAGTCAAAATTATCTGCATCATGGACTGTCAGAGAGACATTGATTTCTCTAGCCACTGTTAAGGAGTGGGAACCAGATACGAGATGATTTCTGAGCTCTCGAGGGAAAAGGAATAGATGAGGAGGTGTTCGTTGTGGACCTCAGGGATTTCTCTTCACCGATAGGATATGGAGAACGCCTAAAGCAAATGACCAAAGCCACATCAACACTGGAGTCGATGCAATGCTCTGCCCTGAGCTATGCCACGTGTTATGATACAATGTAGCACCCATCCTATGTGGAGTCCAACAACAACACCATCCAAGAAAAGAGGAAAGATTCGCCAGAATCATCCTTGTTTTGACATTCAGTTGTAAACTAATTTTATTTATGGAAAATTGTTGAGATATTCTTCCTCTATTCTAATCGGCTAATTCAAAGCCCAAATTATAGTTTAATGCTATATAAGATATTGTCGGGAGCAAGTATGATTAGTCAGTAAATTAATTAATTAATTAGATAGTGAGCTAGCTAGGGACAGTGCACGAGAGAGGAACGCACAGAAGGGAAGAGGAGCTATCCCAATGTAGCCTCATGCAATTCATCAGCTGTGGATTGCTCCTTTGGTCTTGCTGGAGTTAAGCGATGTCTGCATAATGTAAACATTGTTTTCAGTAATTAATTGAAGTAGTTTCCTAGCATGTTCTGTTTATCTACTTGGTGTGTCTAATGATTTCTATTTCTATGTGAACCAGACACTCAAAGAGGGTGCGAGCTGGCTGGGTTCGCCACTAGACCAGTTCGACACTGCTCTCATCTTTTAAACTAGATAGCATTTCAATTCTTGTTGTTTTCTATGAGAATTTGATTTATATACAGTTTCTTTCTACCTTCAATTAATGTCATTTAATTTGCTGCAACATTTTCCTTTCAGCTCTAAACTTCATTTATTTTCCGCATTAAGAAATTATTAATGTCCTTGATATTTGTGCTTACACTTGGGATATTCCTCCAGTAGTTCTTATTTGCAACATCGTTGATAAACTGTAATTGATTTATACTCCGGAATATGAAAACGATGTGAGTGGATGTGGTTTTGAGGCACTGACAGGTCCATTTAAAACTCTCGTAACAAAAACCATATATTATTTGAATGCCACAAAGCCAATATTAATGAAAGTGAATTGTGTCATTTACTTTCAATTAAACTTATGTAGTGTTTGCAAGATTTATTTTCAGGGCATGGAAGGTGAGAGATTTACATTAATTTAATTGCTTTCATAAGTTATTTGTGTAACATATTTACTTGACAATGCTTTCAAGTTAACCTTACACAGAATTAATGCAGGTAGAATTAGTGCAAGCATAATGGTTTTGAATTGCTTTTGAATTTATTCCAGCATTTACAACCTTTTTGTTATTATGTTGGCACTGCTTTATCTCTCGTTCAGTTTTCCCTTATGTTCACTTGTAATTAGAATTTCCTTTCACATTGTTAATTGCCTTTTATTTTCCACACAATTTAATTGCTTGGATTGATGTTTTCTTGAATTCTCTTTTAGTGAAAGATATCCTTTATTGATGAGATTAATATGCAAGATAGACTAGCATTTATTTTGCAGGTTGCCAGGGGCTTTCTCTGGCATTTCCAGTGCTGCATCTCTAAGTTCACAAACTTTCTGGATTGAAAAATTAAATGTTGGTACATTTATAAGCCCTATACTACACCCAACATTTTGGTTTCGTTTCGAGGGAGGCACTTAGGGGATTGACCTTGGTAACATGTTGTAGTTTGGTTTTCTCTTTACCTAGTTTTCTTGAAACTTTTATTTACTTTGTATTTGTTTCTTTTCTCCATTATTTTTAAGTTTTTTTCATTTCTTGGGTGTTGTAAGAACCCCCCATTTTATCTATTCAACCACGTGCTAACAATATATACCGACTATCTTGTAAATATAAAGAAATGGTATTTCGAGGCATTTTTTTAATGAAGAGTTTTGAGGCTAATATGAATCATTCAATGCACCTATTTCACTGATTAGTTTCAAGGAAAATTCAAAGGAGTCTCGAAGTAGCACATGGAGAACCACTTTTAGTTTGGTAAGAAATGGAAAACATTGTTACATTTGAATTTCCTATCAAAGATCTAGGAGTGGCTGAAATGCATAATATTTCCTCATCTGCACTACCAAAATTTCATGGTTTGGAAAATGAAGACCCAGATACGTTCTTATTTGAGTTTGAAGTACTTTGTAGAGGATATGATTATTGTACTAATTCTCAAAGGTTGCAAGTGTTTCCTCTTACTCTTAAAGGAGCAGCTCTTCGATGGTTCATGAGCCTTGGTGGGAACTGCATTCAAACATGGGAAGACATAAAGAATGTATTCTTGGAGAAACATCAAGACTACTGCCAGGCTGGTGAAGATCTTTTTTGAATAAAACAAAGGGAAAATGAAATCTTTGAGGATTATGTGGATCAATTTAGATACAACATCCAAAAATGGAAACATAATAATTTGGTAAAAGAGACCTTGAAAACATTCCTACTCAAAGGAATCAAAGATGAATTTTTAGAACCTTTAAATCTAATAGGAGCAGGTGATGTTTTTCACTTACCATATGATGATGTTTGTAAATTATGCATTAGTTATTCAAGAGGAATCTCCAATATCGGTAAGAATTCTTGAGAACTTTCTTCTAGATTTTTGGAATCTACTACAAAAATAGGAGCTACAAAATATTTTCTAAATTTACAATTGGATGATTTGCAGGAAGAATGGAAGTGGTGTAAGGGGAATCATTCAACAAATTATTTTCCATCACTGCTGGGGTTTCAACAGCTATTTAAGGAATCAAGTAAGGAAATAAATCGACTGCCAGGTTTAACTCAAAACTCATTATCATTTAATACTTGGAGTAATATTTGTTATCCCCAGTAGGTTCCACAACACATCTACAACCCCACAGTTCCATGGCAAACCTATAATCCTCCTTTGATTCAATAGCCCACCATATTCCCACAATGGCCCTCTCCCTCGAACCAGATATTCCCACAACCTCAAGCATGGTTTGCAGCCTCCTCTCTAGGGAAATTCCCCATGCCAATTCCATTACCTGAGCCACAACAGTTGCAATTACCATCCAATGTAGCACCATGTTATCCCTTTCTATGGTCCCAACCATTTGTGCAACCAAACCCTAATTTCAACAATCAAGTTGCACATCAATTTAAAACACCTATTTTTCCTATTTGCTCCCCTATCAAATGTAATGTCATATCCTTTAGAGAGGAGAGAGGAGTGAATCCAAAAACTTCCCCTATTACAACACATCATTTACCTCGGGAATAAAATTTAACCCATAAACCATTAGAGAAGCAATCCATGATTGGAACTTGTTTGGAAACTGTTGTTGAAATTCACAAAGAAGAAAAACATAGAGTTTCCCTTAACCATCCGTGTCAATCTAAAGAGAGAAATATTCAAGTTGTGGAAGACCTATAAAAGTTGGAGAACCATGAATATGTGTGTCCTATTGAATCGTGGTTCCAAAAAATTGTCAGTACACCCCATTTCCTCATCATTCAAAAACTCTCAGTACCATATCAAGTAAGTAAATTGGTTTGTCATACTTCAATATGTGTTAAAGTGTGCATTTTAAACCTGAGTGTGAGTATATTTAGTATTTTTTTATGCACATGGCTTCAATGGAAGTATGCCTTCACTTAAAGGGGATATTTATTTCTTTAAAAATAGGGTAGGATAATAGGAGAATAATGAATACAAATGCATAACAACACTCATGAGCTTATGATTCCCTAAAATAAGAACTTTTGAAATTTCTATTATCATGCACTCTCATGGTAAGACTTGTTAGAAGCAATTTACACTTAATATCTCATATTTTAAAATGATTTTGATTGTTGATCAACATGTCAGTCAAGGATATTGTTTTAAGTTACATGTAATACTTTTTCCTATTCTAACAAACTATCATCCTGAAAATCTTTTCAAATTCCTCTTCGAATGGACTAGTGAAAAACCTCCTATGGTGGACCACACCTACAAAAATCTAATAAGCTTTCATAAAGAACCCTGACATGATCAACTCAAGGAATATTTTTGGTCATTATCCGAGATGTTTCTTAAATAAATTCTTAGGGTGGCATGACCAAGCGGTAAAGAATAGTAATTAAAAACGTTTCACTATCTAATAGAGAGTTAACAGTGAGTTGATGCATGCATGCACTCAACTAGTGTACTCCAGTTAACTGAAGATTCCCTCATCAGAAACTCATGCATGTCTATTATGAGAAAGACCCAGTTGACATTAAAGTCAAGGACAATGTACTATCAGTTGCATGTGTTTTCTTATAAAGAAAACTAATGCATGCAGTCAAGGTATCATTCCTTGAGGATTGCGCAATTCTGACAATGTGTGAGAGAGTGTTCCACTCAGTTGAAGGTGAATCATCCCAGAGGTACAACGCAAAGAAATAGGAGCTTGGAGGGCAGAGAGGAAGGGTTGAGAGAACCCAAGATTACCTATGAGCATCTGTGAGGATTGTACTGAGAGCTGTCTAGCTGTGAGAGCTAAGGCTTTGTATAATTCCTATGTATTTACACCTTGTATGATAATAAAGATAGTGGGGATTTTAGCTGAGGCTTTCCCCAAAGTATTTTTATGTGTATTGTATGATTGATTCTTCTTCTTCTGGTTATATTGTTCAACTCTATATTTAAGCTTCTGCAAATTGATAGTAGAAGTAGGTTATAGTATTCTGCTTTGATTTATATTGCATTATTGGGTTAACCTACATCAGAATTTCTACATGTTATAAAAGCTGGATTTGTAGAAATTTATACATGGTATCAGAGCTACGAACAATATAGTGAGATGAGAATTTGAAGTTTTAAGTTCAGGGTTGCAGATGCAAATCAAATTCATATCATACTTCAAGGTTGGCCAATGATGTTCTATGGCTTGAGACTCGAGTATGCCTTGTTAGGTAGCTTGAATTACATAGTATGGAAAGATAGAATGGAGGCTGTATTAGAAGACAATGGCTTGAAGGATTTCATTGATCAAGAAATACCAAAGCCAACTTCAACCAATGCACAAGAGTTCACTGAGTGGAAGAAGTGTGTGGCGAAGGCAAGACGAATCATCCTTGAGGGAGTTCGAGACCATATTGTCTCGAATCTCCATGGGAAGGATACTCCATTTTCAATTTGGAAGACATTGAAGGACCTCTACCAGAACAATAGCGACCAGAGGAAATTAACGCTCAAGGATAAGCTTCAAAGAATCAAGATGGAGAAGAGCGATACTATTTCCACATATCTAAACAGGCTCACCACATGCAGAGATGAGCTTGGCAGCATGGGAATAACTACTGTTGATGATGATATGGTGAGCCTCATTCTCCTTGGCCTTCCAAAGAGTTAGAGTATCTACCAAGACTCTGTGAATGGAAGGGAGAAACTGTTGGATTGGGAATGACTGTGGTCGGATCTTATGTAACAGGAGACCAGGAGGAGCACACAAGATTATTCTTCATCCAAGGATGATGATGAAGAAAATCTGGCCTTAGCAATTAAGGCAAGGAAAGGGAAGGGAAATGCTTCCAATTTCAAATTGAATTCTTCTCATGGAGGGAAGAAGGGTGACATGTCTAAAGTAATATGCTTTAATTTTCACGAGATGGGACATTATGTGACCAATTGCCCATAGAATAAGTCCAAGAAGGGATCCTTGGAAGGATTGGAAGGTGAGGCATTAGCCTCTCAGTCTCAAATGGACTTTACCCTCATCACATGCATGGTTTCATCGATGATGGGTTATGTTTGGTATCTTGATAGTGGAGCCTCATTCCACATGACCGATGATAAAAATTTATTTAGTGCCTTGGAGGAGAAAGACCTCAAGATGCAGATAGAGATGGGTGACGATTGAAGGTATAGTGTTTCAGGTGTGGACACGGTTGCTTTTTAGAGGAATCATGGAGCTTGTATCACCTTGACAGATGTGAAGCATGTTCTTGTACTAAATAAGAACTTGGTATTGGTCATGATGTTGGAGGATAGGGATTCGGGTGAGGAATCTTTATAAACTAGACGCAGATGATTGTGCAGCATTGAGTACGAAAGAAGAATTGGTGTAAAGCCAAGACATTGGCAAGTTGTGGCACATGCGGTTGGGCCATTTGCATCATGGGGCTTTGAAGATAATGCAACAGATATCTACAGGACTTCCCAAAGGTAAACTTGAGTAAGTTGACACATGCAAAGGTTGTAACTTGGGAAAGTACACCAAGTCTTCCTTTCATGATCAAGACCGTCGAGAAAAGGCTATCTTAGAGCGAGTTCATACTGATGTGTGTGGACCATTCTTGACAATCCACAATGAAGCAAAGGTATTATGTGATTTTCATTGATGATTATTCTCGTAAATGCTGGATTTATTTCATGCAGAAGAAGGACCAAACCTTCACAAAGTTTTGTGAGTTCAAAGCTTTGGTCGAGAAAGAGTCAGGGAAGAAGATCAAGGCCTTGAGAAGCGACAACAATGGAGAATATGTCTCTCAATAGTTTAAGGAATTCTGCGCAGCGGAAGGAATTAAACGAGAGTTGACGGCACCTCATAACCCACAACAAAATGTGGTGGCCAAGAGAAAGAACAAAACTATTGTAGGGACAAGCACGGGAAATTCTAAATGACCAAGGCCTACCACTTCATTTGTGGGTTGAGACATGTGACACAGTGGTCTATTTGTAGAATAGAAGCCCGCATCACATACTTGGGATGAAGACACCAAAGGAAGCTTTCTATGGTAAGAGACTAGATATGGGTACTTCAGGATCTTTGGCTCATCGGCATGTTGCCATGTTACAAAGGATGCAGGGAAGAAGCTTGAGCTGACGACAGAGTTGGGATACTTGTGGGGTACACTGATACACCTCACAATTATCAGGTGTACTTGCCTATCAGTTGGACGAAAGTGGTTCATAGAGATCTCAAGTTTGATGAGTAGAAGGCCATGCGAGTTTCCCTTGAGAGGGAGCTCCAACTACAGGCTCTAGAGGAGCTGTTGGTTCCTAAGAAAGAGGAGCCTCAGACTGATGCAGAGCAGTTGCATACAGAGGTTCCAGGAGTGGAGACATCCACTCAAGCAGAGTCTTCCACAGATGGACAGAAGCGCACAAGATAAGTTGACAAATTGTTGAAGGATGTGAGAGAGAATGTGGGAGCACCATCTTCTCAGCACAGACAAAGGAGGTCACCTAAGAGGTACATTGGATACATGGTCCTTGTTGGGGAATGTGTTGAGACCGAGGCATCTTCCTTTGAGGAAGTAGTGCAGAAGCCAATTTGGGTTGATGCAGCTATGGTGGAGGAGTATGACTCCATAGTTCCTAACAGTGTTTGGGACATGGTTCCGAGACCAGAGAACAAGTTAGTTGTGAGTTCCCGTTGCCTTTACAAGGTAAAGCTAGCTGCCGATGATGGGAGGATCATGTTGTTGCAGTATAGTTCAACAGAGAAGAAAGATGCTAACATTTTGACAAAGGAATTGTCAAATTGTAAATTCGAGTTCCATAGAGACAGGATCGGGGTGGAAGATAATCCCTTTCTTGTTGAGAGGGAGTGTTGAAATGTGGAAACAAGAATATTCCAATTTAATTTGTCCTTGAATTAAATTGTGAATTAAAATCGAATTGTCTTAACGACTACTTGGAAATAATTAATTAAGTTATTTTGACTTAATTAGTTGGAGAAATTCAAGTTAGAAGTCTTTCTGAAGTCATGCAAGAGTTAACCCTTAAATTAAGGAGATAAGATTGAGTTATATTTGAGTTGTAATTAGTTAACTCAGTTTACTGAGTTAAGTCTAGTTAAACTAGTTCCAAACTATTTTAGGAACTAATAGAGAGTTAACAGTCAGTTGATGCATGCATGTACTCAACTAGTGTACTCCAGTTAACTGAAGATTCCCTCATCATAAAATCATGCATGTCTATTCTGAGAAAGTCCTAGTTGAGATTAAAGTCAAGGATAGTGTACTATAAATTGCATGTGTTTTCTTATCAAGAAAACTCATGCATGCAGTCAAGGTACCATTCCTTGAGGATTGTGTAGTTCTGACAGTGTGTGAGAGAGTGTTCCACTTGGTTGAAGGCGAATCATCCTAGAGGAACAACGCAACGAAATAGGAGCTTGGAGGGTGTTAGAGTCGGTCTTTACATCCCTCCGTTATGGATCATTTCTCTTTTTGCATTTCGTTTTTAGGGGTCTCGCTCGATTCACTCAGTTGCATTCCGCTAGGGGCATGCCATAATCTGACGAAAGGGTCTTATCAATCATTACCCCTCATGCTTTGTACCTGCTAGCTCAGGTCTGTTCATCAAACCAATTTTAAGGTTATTTATAGTGTTGTTCGATGTCTAGGTCAGAAAAGAGTTATTTTATCCATTAGGTCTAGGGTTTAATGCCAGAAGGCCAAAGGGAGGATCAGAATAAGTTTTTATCACAAAATTTCGTTGTCATACTGATTGATCATGACTTTTCTTCAAGTCAACTTTTCGTCCTTTGAAACCATTGCCATGTATATTTGCAAGGTTTTTTGATTGAAAGTGTTCAAATGCAGCCTCTGGTCATTTTTTTCCGAAATTCGATGCCACCACTCCTGCAAAAGTTGACAAAGATTCATCATCAGCTCAAAGATCAGCTGAAACAAAAAGCAGGGTTTGTATTAAAGTGAAAAAAGTGTCAAATAAGTTAAAACATTACAAAAATGCGTTTTTACAAATCAAATGACTTTATAAAGGTATTTCTATGTGTATCAATGTCATTTGCATGCCAAGAACAAAGAGGAGGAATCTCATAGTAATTTTTGTGAATGAGTGAGAAATTGGGCAAAAAATCGTTGCAACTCGCCGGTGCGACGCACTGGGTAGGAGGCGCGGTGCACTGGGGAGGTGCGGTGCACTGGGTGCGACCATTCAGTGCAAAATAACATTGGCGCGACGCACTGGGGAGGTGCGGCGCATTGAGCCTGCCGCGCGGCGCATACAGTCAGAGGCCTAAAAAACAGTCGAAACTCATTCAAATCACTCCACAAACACACAGTTTTGCCTCGTTTCGAGCAATGTGGCTAGGTTGAAATGATTGTTTCCCCCAGGATATGCCCAGAGTGAAAATAATGATGATAATGATTATGTTTCTACCATTTAGAAGTAGTGTTAAACAGTTCAGAAGGGATGACGATACACCCATTCGTCTGTATACATATGAGATTATGGATGCTAATCTGGAACAAGTTTTGGAGGTAATGGGTCTGGAAGATGCAGTTGACATAGCTGATGACATAGGAGTAGCTGATGCAATTCTTGCTTTACATTCAAAAATCAAACAGAATTCTTGGATTAGGGAAATGGCTAAGTTTCACCAACTACTTGTTTTCGTAATAAAGGCAAATACAATGGTGAGAGCAATGCGGGTCATTGTAGGAATGGAAAGTTTTGGAACTGCTTCTATGAGTTCCTCTGACTGATTTAAGACTACAAATGAGATTGCAGGGAAGGCTGTAGATAGAAGAAATTCATCCTAAAGCCCAAATTGTGTTAAAAGTCGCGAAAGTGATTGAAGGGAAGGCTAGACTGGCCTCCCCTAAAGCATTAGTCTCCTCTGGGATTTCCCCAATGAAGTCTAAACCCCATTGGGATTTCCCCAATGAATTCTAAACCCCATTGTTGAGATGGCCTTTCAGTTGAAATGGGTTTGAGGGGCAAAGGCAGCAGCTTTTTCTTGCCTTCAAAAATTTGGCATTTGTGGCAAGAAGTTACATATTTCTTTGCATCAGCAAAGAGTGTGGGCCAATAAAATCCAGCCCTTAGGATTTTATCAGCTGTTGATTTCCAATACAAGTGTCTTCCACAGTCTCCTGCATGAAATTCTTTAAGTACTTTGTCAGTTTCATCCAGTGTTAAAAGTCGCGAAAGTGATTGTTTTTTGTTTATTTCTATTTGTTCGTTTGTGGAAACCTCTGCATGCGATTTACGACCAATTCGCCACCAAAGCTGCACAGTCCATCACCCATTGAAAGCAAATCCACAGTGCGTCCCTCAGCTCGGCCTGTAGTCCATATTGTGCACCCAGCACCCATTTGAAGTAGGTATTTACTCCATTGCTCCCGAAACCTCTGCATTTCCAGTTTTTCTCTGTGTCTGAACCCGTGGAACCAAAAATTTCACAAATCGAGTCGCCATCTCTTGAGAGATATTCTGCCATCATCCCCGTTTTTAATATTCTTTCCACAAAGCGACTAGTTTTACCCATTTTCATAGTAAATCAGACTTTTTAAACAAAAACGTAGTGCCTTACCCAAACTTGCGCATGACAGCCTTTGTTTTTTTCGTGCTTTATCAAAAATAATTCCTCAAAATCCATTTCCCTTTGCAAGTTTCACTCATTTTCCTACAATTCAAGCTCATTTTCTCTGCATTCCACTCGAAGAGCCAGCAAATCCAGCAAATTTAGTCAAAAACCCTGACTAAACTCTGCAAAATTTGTTTTTAACCATAAATTTTACGCAGTGAGGCCATTTCTATGTAAGGCTCTGTCTGCAATTCCCTGGGAAAACCTTAGAGCTAGTACCCAGTGTTCTGTTGCCTCTTAGACCCACATTTAAACCAAAAACACAGAGAGTTTAAAGATGGAGACTCCAGCAGCCTTGAATGTCACTCTTGTCAATGCACCCCACAAGGAATTGGAATCACTACCTTTGGCTGATAGGGATTATCTAATCCAAGACTTGGTTGGTGACAGACACCACCTGTAGACATTCTGTGAGCTAAGGAATAGTTATCTGAATAACAATGATTTTTATGGGATATGGGAATCAAATCTGCCCATATACTTCCTCCCCTCTGTCAATATCTTCCCTGAGATAATTCACCTCTACTGTGAAAACTATGAACCAACTCAAAGGGCAGTCAAGTCTGCATCTGGGAGCATCCTCTTTCAAATAACTCCTGACTCCATCAATCAAATGCTAAATTTCAAACCAACTCAGCTGTTGTTCCCTCTTTCTATGAAATTCTTGCTTGATGAAGGTCCTGAACTCTCTAGCTCAGAGATAACCCGAATTGCCCAAATATTTATGAGAGAAGATCACCAGCCTACAGAGCCACCTCCTTTTCACTATGTATGGTTTAATGAAGTGGGTAAATTACTGGTTGATATGATATCCAATGTTATGGGTTTCAAGACAAGTGAACATGTTGATGAAACTATATTGGTCTTACTGTCTGCATTTACCCCAGGGCAGCCCCCTGCTGTCAAATACAATTATGCCAAATTCATCGCCAGCAAGATACATGACTAACTATTGAAACTAGATAGGGAGGGAGTCTTCAAGTATTCATCCTACATCTATCATCTGTTACTGTATTATCAGCCAAACTGTTTCCAATTCCCCATCAAAAGTTTGGACTCTAAAGGAGAAAAGAGGTCTGTGATTTTTTGGACCTCAGTCTTCCATGAAATCCACAGCTCTCCCTACTCCTACTGTGAGTTCATTGACATGTTTTTCTATGGAGTCTCTTCTCTCCTAAAAAGAACTCCTCCTCCTAGATTGTCTTATGATATGCAGAAAATATTACAGCTCTCAAAAAACTACAAAATAGGTGACTGGTACTTCTACCAGAAACACATTGTCATCAGGATATATGGCTATGAGCTGTGTCCCTACAGGCTACCAAGATATGTGCCAATGAGACTATTTGCCTTGGAATATTACAGGAAATTTATCAATTCAGATTTGACTCATTTTCATAGCACCAAGAAAAAGGCTCAGTTGAAATTCAGAGACCAACTAGGCCCCTATGTCATGAACAAAAAAGAAGGATGGCAAGATGCTGATCAGATATTGGGTGAAAAACTCGTATTAAAAAGGAGTTTTTGGTGGGTACCCTATGACCCAAATGGCTTTATCAATGCAAGAAAAATAAAATATAGGTTGTTAGCTTATGAACATTGCAAATTCCCAGAGATAGAACAATTTTCCAACCAAGATGAGTGGGTAGAAGACACACTAGTTGAACAGCTCACTGAGGAAGAGATAATGTAGCAAAATATGAAAGATTTGGAAAAGACTCTTGACTTGGATTCCTTTGGGTAGGTGTCTTTCAAACTGCCACAACAAGTCAGAGAAGGCACATCAACTACTGCAGCTTCACAAGCTACCCAAGAAAGGACTACACTAACAGCAGGTACAACAAAAGGCAAGGAGGTAGTAGATACAGAGCAAGAAACAATGACATACCAGCCAACTACCTCAAAGGAACAGAGTCAAGGGAAATCCCCTCCACTGCAGATAGAGGCACCACAGATTCCAGCATTACAGACTGCTCTCAATGAGGAAAGAAGTAAGAAACGGGACAGAGAAGAGACCACACCTGCAAGTGGGTCAACACAGCAGCCAGAGGCCAAAAGGAAAAGAGTAGATCCTCTACTTGAAGAGGAAATTAGTGAAGAAATCACAGGCAGTCCAAGGAGGGAGAGGGAAACCAGCCAGCAAACATCCACCAGCTCTCACAGACAAGAAACAAAGAGGCAACATGGTATGGAGGTGTCCTCCTCAAAGCAGCAAAGTAAGCAGCCATTTGGTATTAAAGGAACATTCATGGAAATTAAAGCCCAAAATGAATTATTGAGAATACAACTTTATGATAAACTTCTCAAAACAAAACCCTCCAAATAGCAAAGACTGATGGCAGCTTATGACATTAAGGACGAAAAAATGATCTTAAGTCATTTCAAGCCTAAAGTTCAGCAACCACAGACAGCTGCGAACTACATAAAAACAAATCTAGAAGTCCTCGCCAAAGACATACACCTAATGGACCAAATTGAGTTGCACAAGAAAATAGGCGAATGGTCTATGCTACATTGGCAGACAAGGCAATGATGGCCCACCAATTGAAGGAGTCATTAAGCAATACATCTACCCCATTGGATTTGGAAAGAATATCTTCCTTGGCTAAATACAACAGAATAAAGACCCTAGAGGAAATTATTGTTGAGCTAGGGCATGACCCCAAGGACGCCAAGGGCATCAAAGCACTCATAAGGAAAAAGGAAGAAGATATTGCTGCACTTACAAAGAAATTGAGGCTGCTTGCAACCATGCACCCACAAACTACAGAACTTGCACAAGAAAAGGCAGAAGGAGATATGATGGATTTGCTGATGAGGATGAATCAAAGGATAATTCAAATGGAGCAAGAATTGGAGAAAGAATTGCAAGCCAATCAAGGAGAGTCGACCTCCCAACCACCTGAAACAGCTCCAACAGTTGCCACTGTCCCTCCCACACTTGCAGCGGCAATCCCTCCTATCATCCCAGCATCAACAACAGGTACATCAACCATGGATGCTTCAGCAGCAGTAGCAATAAGAGCACCAGAATCTAGCTTGAGTATGGAAGAAATGATGAGAGCAGTAAAAGAGCTAGAAGTCAAAATGTTAGAGCTAAAAGAGGCCAATGAAAAGTCGGCCAAGCTAGAGGTAAGCTATGACAAATCCAAGATAACAGTCGCTAAAAAAACAAGAGAAATAAAGGCCTTGGATAACAAAATAAAATCCTTAGAAAAAGAGCTTACTCTACATAAAAATTTGTCTGAAATCAAGTCAATTCTGTGGACCAAAATTGGCTAGCCTATCACTGACCAATGGCAATCAATTCAGAAAATACATGAGCAAATAGAATTGATAGAAATAGCCCGAGTAGAGATTCAAAGGGCCAGGGAATCATTGGGAAATATGCATGAACAGGCCAATAGAATGATTCAATTTTTGAATACTCTTACCAAAGTACAACTAGCAGCTCTAGATATCAGGAACAGAATAGACACCATTTTGATAGTGAAAAAGGTGCTGACCCTAAGGAATTTTGTTCAAAATCTAGAAAGAAAGTGCCAAGAAATGCAGACAGAGATAAATGCATTCAAAGAAAAGTTTGCAATGTTGCAGAGCAAAGGGTTACCCAGCTTACTGACCAGCAATGGGAGACTGCTAACGCATGAACAATATGCTAATAGGGTGAATACCTATGTTTCCAATCAAATTACAACATCATCAAGCATGTCAGAAGATACAGTGCCTCCCTCCAGGCAGAGTCTATATGACAAATTAGAAAATTTGTTTTATATTGAAAATGAGATAAATCATCTTTTTGAAGTCCAGCCCAACTTCTACAGGTATACTGAAGCTGATGAGACACTAATAAAAATACAAAGACATCAGATGCCAACAGACCAATGGTGGCAAGGAATGCTGGAGGTTTTACCGAGGTAATTTTGGTTCTTTTTCTTTTTTGATCAGCTACATGTCAAAAAATTCAAATGCACAGGCCACCTGTCAAAGAATGAAAACAACAGAAAGAGGAAATCAGGTTGGGACTGCAGCTCATTAATGCAAGACCACGCATAGATAAAAGGCCAAAATAACAACACAGGAACGCAGAACAAAGACACAGCTACCAGCCGACTCACTCAGTCCAAAAAGTCAAATGTATCTGATAGACTAAACATCCAGCACACCAACATTTACTGCTGCATTCATTTCTTTCATTTACTTCTTTTGTAGAGTAGGTGAAGGAAGTTATTGCTTGATATCTTATATACACGATATTTTGTATCTCCTTTTTGTATGAATGCCTCCCCATGAGATGTATTCAGGGTTGGTGATTTACTCTCTGGACTATGCTGTAACTCTAAGACCTTTTAATACAAAGTCTATTGAAGTTCATTACTGTTGGACCGTCTGAATGAGGATTTGATGTTCTGGGACCTGCTACAGAATTCCTGTGTATTTCTATGGATCAATAAGTTATTCTAAACTTCGTTTTGTGTCTTATGTGTTTCCAAAATTCATATATGTTTCATAATCTTATTAATAGAGAAAAAGAATAGCCAAGAATTTGTTTAAATACACTCTATGTTCAATCTCTGTTATTAATTATGTTTTCTTCAGAGTTAGCATAAACAGGAATTCTTAGCTGCTCCTGTTTCCACTGATTCTTTCACTTTGAATATGGCCTAAGAATTCTTTACTGCTCCTTGATAATATTCATGCACTTCCCTCTACCAGCATGATGAAGGATTCTTAACTGCCCTTCATCCACTGGCTTACATTCCACCAATTTCTATATTTAAAAATTGTTCCAAGATCGATTATCTTGCTCTGTAGTATTGCCCTTTACCAAAGAAAACACTCTTAGCAGTTCATCTTCATTGACACCATTTTCCCAATGGTATAAACTGTTTTAGACTTGCATCCCAGCTCTGTTTAAGATCACCATCCAAAATACTTAAAACCAAACTCTGTGCATCATAACTAGCCTAAAATACTTCAAAACAAAGCTAAATTAGAAAGAGAGAGCCCTCTCTGGTTGTAGATTGGCTAGAATTTGTAGCGAAAAGACTGGTTAGTGGTTACCTCGGCCGTATTTTGCCATTAGAGCTTTCCTGGGCGACAACCTGAGTGATAATAGATGCTACAAACCATGCGTAGTGCTATGCATCTGTTAACGTCATGTTAGCTTGTCGGATCATACTCTTCAGTCTCTAATCCAGATCCCATGGGGTTTCACCCAGTAGCATCGCAATCTCCTCGAATCCAATGATCAACTGTGTTTCTGATTTTGGTCAATTGAACTCCTTGTTCAATGCATCCTGAATCACTACTATCCTCGCATTCAGATTATCACTAGAATGCTTTATGTACCATGTCAGCGCCCAATCTTGCAGCGCACTTACCAAAGTGGCCTTTTTGACATTGTCGTCTGTAACTCCGTGTGCTTCCCATACCACTTTCACCACAAACCAAAACTATTCTGGATTTTCATTTCCTATTCCTTTAAATACTGGTAACTTGATCGTATTCGCCATGTTATCTTCTGATCTCGTCGATCTTCACCCTTATTCTTCACAGCATCCTCTTATCCCACCACTAGACACCCCTTTAGGTAGATTCCGGTCCCGACAATGGAACCATTTGTTGGCTTATTGGGGCCTGACCCAGGTTCAGAAGAGTTATTCAGCCAAACAAAACTCACGCTACCAGCCCTTTCGGCAACATTCTGTGGAGCATGGATTGAAGTCTCACTCGAGGTATAAGGGGGGGTGCTAGATCCAGGTTTTTGTACCGAAAGGATGTTGTGATGGGAACTTGGAAGGTTTGCGATTAACCCCATGGCTTTGCGCCACTCTGTACTATTCTTCGACCTTTGCGTAGATCTGGACAAAGTATTCTTTCGATCGAGTCACGTGGTTCTTATAGATTAGATTTAGTCTTTTGGGGTCTTTAAGAAAACATTTAATAATACTACCAGTGTGCGTACCCAGATCGATTATGAATTTAATTTACTAATCATAACACAGAGATCATAACAGATACATAACACAAAATGAGCACAGATCACAATTTCCAGAACTACTTATCTTTATTAATATGGTCAATCCAGTACATTCCACTTCCATCTTGTGCACACAACTGCAGGGGTTCGCACACATAGCTGCGGACTCTACTAGGCCCCTGCGCACACAACTATGGAGCCTCTATCTCCTATCACCAACCCAGACTCGGACTTACAGACTCAGAGCTCTATTTGCTTCTTCAAACCCATAACACTTCAGATCTAACAAAAAGCTACCTTCTACCTTAGCACCTTGCTCTATTTATACCTTCCCATGGTCCACGAACCAAGGGTAAGCTGACTCACTTCCTCTTTCTTTACATTATTTTTCGGGCAGACAACCCTTTGACTCAACCCATTACATCTTGCACTCCGTGCTTTTTACAGACTTTTATCTTTGCTGCTGACTGTTTGGATCTCTGCAATTGATAGTAGATGTTCAAAATATTACTAGTTGGTATAGATTTGATTCAAAATTTTTTATGATTTAGTAGTTTTGGAGGTATACATAGGTTTTGTTACAGGAAGTAGCATATACACGTAGGTTGGGTTCATTAAAGTAGCATATGCATTTTGATGTATGATTCTTGAGGTTGCAGCTAGTTCTGAATGATGATGTAGGCTTCCGAGTTCAGCACAGTGTTTTGTTGACAATGATTTGATTATTTAGATTAACTGATGGTTGGTTGATGCAGTTTGGGTTTCTAAGTTTCTGATGGGTCTAGTGTGAAAGTTTGATGAAACTAGGCCTTCATGTTGTATTATTGTGTACCAGGAGAATCCAGTCTGAAAATTAATGAAACGTGATCCTTGGAGGAAGAGAGAAGGTCGTAGCCTTCTGTAGGCCGACACCTACGTATTAGTACACATATCGGCTAGTAAAAGAGCTAGGGGGTTGTAGCTCCCTTCTAGTAGAAGCTGGAGAACAAGAGAAGGTTGTAGCCTTCTACATGTGGGTTCCTGTTGTTACAGGTTAAAGTGTCTACTCAGAACTGCTTATCCCACTAAGGTGTGACAGTTGCCTTAGAAACAAACAAAGTAAAGCTACTTTCGTTTTTCCTTTATGAAGTATAGATAGAGAGGAACAAAGAAGACCAACCTATGTCTTGCGCTAATCTCCTGGTTCGATTCCTCTCTTCTTTCATAGTCTTTCGCTACTTGTTCCCCTGCATGCCCAGCTTCACAAAGTACCTGTAAGATCACAATAGCATAGCACTATACAAAGACATGGATCTATAATCATAAACAATCTAGGATCAGATGTAAATTGACCATACAAATGCAGCAAACATGAATGACACAAAAGTATGGAGGAAAACTTGAATAACTTTTATTGATAAACAAGAAAAAAGCCAAGAGGAGTTACAACCAGTTGTTCTGACCCAGCATCAACCTCTCAGCAAGGAAGCCCCTCTTCACCTCATACAAAGCTTAGATCACCCAACAATCTGATGTTTGTCTCAAGAAACCAACAGCAATTACTTACAATATGCAAAATTCCAGCCTCTGGATCTCTGGGATGAGGGATCCATATATAGATATCTGTAATGGAGATGAGTCAGCTTATGATTTGATTAGTGTCTTCTCTCTGATAGTTCTTGCTTCCACTTGGAGATTGATGATCTCTTACTCATCCTTGGTCGAATTCAGAGAGGCAAGTGTCACAAGAGAAGTTTCTAGAAGCTTCCATTGCCTCTCCGCCTCGCAGAATGACATTGCCATTTGTCATTTCTCGCCCATCGCACCCCATGGAAGGGATTTTTGAAATGCAACGCACCCTCACTGTGTACTTAGGTGAGATGCAACGCACCTGGCCTATGGAGCAGCTGAAATGATCCTGTTTTTACCAATTCTGAGCAGTTTTTCATGGAGAACTTCTAGGAGAAGCTCTAATCAGTTGACCTTGTTCCTTTAGGGGTTAGCACAACACTTTTAGGGAATTAGGAGCCCTTGGTTTATGGACATTTCATGCTTGGGGTTGTAGTGCCCAAAAATGTCTATAACAGTTGCCCCCTAAAGCATGAGGTCGTTAATCTTTTGATGTCGGGTGAAATGCTTTATTACGAGGATCCGAAGTTCTTTCAAGCTGGGAGGAGACCTGTAATAAGATACAATACAATACATTATTTTCATGATCTAGTTGAGTTGGGCATTCCCATGCTCATCTTTATAAATTCATTTTCATGTACATGAGACAGACAATCGTCTGAGTGTAGACTGATGATTCTGATAGAGCCATCATCCCTTTGATTGGATGATTATCTGTGCGGCAATGATGTACATTTGATGTCTTTATTTTCTTGAATATATATCGTAGCCCGGATGGGTGAAACTAGATCCGGGGTCTTCAATCTCGTTCGATCTTCACTCGAAGTACAAGTCTATCCATGTGAGAGATGTTCTGAAGTCGAACATGGAAAGACATCGCTTGATTACCAGCCAATAATATAAGCTGTTAACAAGCGCGAGAGGAATCACTGATAATGATAATGACCCTCAAGGTACTGCAGTACAATTCACATGGTGTGAATAAAGGACTTGGGGTCGAACACCATGCAAAATCTTTCGGTCGAAGGTCATTGATGTAAACCTGTCGCCGGAAGTCAGAAACTTGCCATTGAGGCATGCAAGCTTCAAAGTACTGAATGGGGTGTTCCTAGATCAACCTCTTGGATAATGAGCTGATGTCGACAAGAAGTGATCCGTCACAGGAGGGCTTTAATGAATCCCACATCAATGACACGGAACGGAGCAAATGATTTTAATGGAGGTGAAAACGATCTGGTGAGATTGTAGTGGGTGAGACACAGGTGAATTCTCTGAAAGACTTCTCTTTAACATATCAGAGACACTGACGTGATGGATTGGTAGCATTAACCCCAAATGTGGATGGTATGATGGGACCATGGTGATGTGACTGATGAATGAAACAACCCAACCCGACTTGGATGCGGAGTGAAAGTCTCATGTTCAAGAGAGACTTGCTACCAACAAAGTTTCTTCAAGTTTTCTTCCCAATTTTCCCCAGTCATTGCTGACCAGTACCTCTTTATTTTTATCAAGCTTGAGGAGGATAACATATGCTTGTTCTATAATTTTCCCTTCAGGCAAACCCATCGCTATGTTTTAACGAACCTAGCGATAGTGAAACTCGTTCTCGTCTATAGACAAGTTTGTCACTATTAAAATTTTAACGAGTTTAACGACAAAGATAACTCGGTCTTTTTCAATTTTAGAGAGTCTAAAAAGGAATGTAAAGGAAACTCCAAAATTCCTTTTTCGTCGTCTAATCCCTTAAGTGCGAAAAAGTATAAAACAATACATAAGGGATGAATTTTTGATACTTTTAACGAGCCGAACAAAACAAGCGCTTGATCTTTTTGTGTAATAATCCCTCAGGTCCAAAAAGATTAAAATTTAGAGGAGGGATAGCACTTCCGGTCCCTTTAACGAGCTGGAGAGGCCAATGGCTTGGCAATCTTTTCAAATTTTACGAGTCGATTGAAAAGAGCTTAAAGGAGACTCGTCTTTTGAGGAACGAGTGATAAAATGGGTGGCAACTGATTCCAGGTAAGGTTTGGAATTTTCCAATCACAGCAGTGTTACAAGGGTGGCTAACATGATCACTCTTCGTAGTTGTTCCTCAAATTGGGTAAACAATCAAATGGAGGTGAATGATCGGCCAATGCAAAAGTGGAGGTGATGGTGCAAACACAACCAAGGCTTTAATGGCTGAAGTATTACATTCACGATGGTTATTTACTGGAAATTGGTTCATTTTTTAATGAGTTTAAACTCTGGGGGAACATGTGCTCATTTCTTATGTTTATTTTTTAACGAGCATGAATTCTGCACTAAAACTGCTCAATTAATCCAGTCGTGTGATAAGAATGTCTCATATATAAAAGCGGCAACTTTTAGAGTTTTTCCCCACATCCTTTCTTTATGCAAGTTAGGAAACGGCTAATCCTACGAGTTTAAAGGGTTAGAGGACCTACAAATTTAAAAAAATAAATAGTCGCTCTTCGCTTGCATGCCAAAAGGTTTGCCTGCCCCCAGGTATAAAACAGAGTTTCAAGGTTACCCCTTCTTCCCTCTGTTAAAACATTTGTTTTACCGGGAGAGGTCTACCTCTTACAGGTTATCAAAGATTGTTCTATTTATGGCGTAAACAAAACACTTCTTCGGCAATGTTTCTCTAAATAAACAAAGGTGAGTGGTGATGCTTGCCAACCCACATAACTTTGACAAGAGAATCTTATTCCAGAATAACCCCCTCTTCCAATCACGGATGGGAGTACAGACTAGTCATATTTTCTCGCGGAATCCTACCCTATACCCGAAGTTTTCCTGCCGAAGCAGACCAGGATGCATGCCCCCTGGGTTTCAGTCATGTCCCCTGGATTACTCGCGCTCATCGGGCAGACGGACTAGGGATTGAGACATTTCTTGCGTGAAAAGACCATTTAGGGATGGTATATGACTATTTGCTCTGTGTGATCCGGGAAATGAAAGCTAGTCTACGAGATTGACCACTCTTCCTTCGTGTGGAAAACACATTACTCTAAAGAGTGAGGAGACAATTGCTCCCATGCAATAAATATAGTCTCGTCCAAGGAGTATATTATAATCCAGGGGTCCTTGAACTACCATTACATTCATTTGAATAGTTTTTCCTCTCAATGTTATTGGCACATTGGGAAGGATCCCTAATGGTCGACTGGTTCCTTTATCAAAGCCTGTTAGATTTCTCATCTCAGGAAAAAGCTATGGCGAACCAAGCGCTTTCCAAGCAGTCGAGGAAAGGATACTCACAGAATCCCCTTCATCTATGATGGTGCCAGCCATAACCATTCTATATATTTGAACAATGATTCAGAATGGTACACTAGCTGGTAAACGGGGTCTGCGTAGTTGATTCCAATCAAAGGAGATAGCTAGGTTGCTTGGAGGTGGGACCGAATAGACAGCTAGATATGACTCTGACAAACTTCCTTCCTGCGGTAAAGGAACGGGTAAATTTCCCCCAGGTTCATTGGAGTCGGTGCTTACGAAAAGAATCTGGACGGTGTCATCCTTTTTCTCTTGGTGACTGTATCATCTGAAGATGGAACCTCTGAAGGCAAGACTGGGTCAACTGGCGCCTTGACCTTTTGACTTTCGTCTGGTATGGGTTGAGATGGTTTGTCTTCAATGATAGATGCTTCAGTTGACCACCTGAGCGGGCCAGCCGGATTTTCAACTAGTGATGGACTCGGCAAGAGTTTTTTATATCCAGGAGGAAGTCGTAACGGTGAAACTGGACGATCGTGCAAAACTCTTTTAGCCTCATCTAAGAAGGGACAACGGTGGACGGTATGATTGCCCTCGCACAGTTTACAAGGAAATCTATATTTTCCTTTTTGTCCTGGGGCTTCACTTTCACTAGTCGACGGTGTGTTTTCAACATGATCATTAGAGGTTGACGACACCAGGTTGTGCAAACGAGGAGACCAGTCCCTTAAGATCCGAGGGATGCAAGGACAATCTCTATGATAGTCCTTTGCAAATGACACATGGCGATTTAGGCCTGGTCGGTGCAGTGTGTGGATTTTCGCTAGACGACGTTCGTTTGCCCCCATTCGCTTTTGGCTCCTTCTTCTTCTCTTTCTTCTTCTTTTCCTTCTTCTTCTCAGGTACTTGACTTTTGGCTTTACCAGCCCCATCAAGCGAAGAGGAAGGAGGAGAGGAAGAATTGGAGGAAGTAGAAGGTTGGTGGGTAACTCTGGACTCGTCTAGTTGCTGACTCGATTGTTCAGGAATTGCGGTATTCTGAACGACAGAGGTTGAGAAGAGCCATACAGGCAAGCCGATTGTCAGTCCTGGAAGCGACAATGTGGCCATATGGGGTGCACCAACATCTCCCCAAGAGGAGAAGGGACTAGGATTTCCTCCAATGGGAATTCCTTGGTTGGTGGATTCCATTTTCTCAACCCAAGATCAACGTTTAAAATAAATTTTAGATGCTTTGACACAACTTGTTTTTTCAATTTTTAAGAGTCAAGAAAAAACAAAATATGACTCTAGTCTCCTTCGATTTTTAATGAGCCCGAAGTGACAAGTGCTCAGATGGACCTTTTCTGTTAAAGAGTCTGAAAAGGAACGAAAGGGACTGCTCTGGAAATCTAGGTAGAGGGATTACCAAACCAATCACAAAACAGTAGAATACTTTTTACGGTATGACAGTCCATCTTCCCGAATGCTGTGTTCAGTGCATTGCAATCGATAGGGCAGCAGACACGGCTTCCTATGGATAAAGGATTAAGCCTATTGTGGTCTCCCAAAATATGCTTGACGGTACGTGGGAGCACAAGTCCGTACTGGCACTTATCGTCTCAAAGTGGAGGAATCACCCAACCATCAGTGAGAGCAACAGTTACCAGGATTTACGACGCTGGAATACGTCTCTAGCCTAGACTTCTAAATGTTGTGCGTTAAGTTCCAAAGCGTTGTTAGATTCATTGAATTTATTTTATAGTTGATCTTGTTTATGAAGTTTTCCCTTCAAGTTCACCGCGAGATGTAGATGTAATTCCTAAAATGCAATCTAAGATGATAAACAATATTTTTATCTTCTTTGTGCAATGAAAATCCTAGCTACTAAGGAAAGAAAAACAAAATTCTTTCACAAAGAACAAAGAGCACACTCTAAATGCACTTTCCTAAATCAAACCAATTAGACTGTCTAAATGCAAATTCACATGCATGTATTGGTTTTCGACTTTCTTAGTATATGAATGATAAAAAGAAAGTGGATGCACAAATCTGAATTTCTTTTCAAGCGACAAATATCAACAAGTTTCTTTTCGAAATCAAAAATGGAGACGATCACAACACCTTACGATTTTGAAATGAATACTTGTTTTGACACTAGAAAAATTACAAATTCAGACCAAAAACAATAGTAATCGGATAATCGACTATCAACAGCAATCAAACTCTTTCCTCCGATTTAAATCGACACTTGCGACAGTTTCAAATCAAAGGACGATAGTATGATTATGCTACTTTTGCAAAGGAGAACTAAAAATGACTCAACAAACACACGAAAACATTCATAGTTCTTTTGTACAAAGGAGGCGGAATAACAGCAAGGAAAAGGGGTTTCAAACAGACATATACTAATCACAGGCAGCAAAATTCAGGAATAGAACTGGAAAGAATGAATCACAGAAACCAAAACTGCACAAAGCCTAGCCTGATCAGTGCACCTGTAACACAGGGAATTTGAAGCGCAGTGCACCTTCTACACTCGGGAAGTGCGCTGAATTTCAGATTCTCAGAACAGTACCTGCACTGGGCCAGAAACGAGACTTTGCTTGGGTTTTGGGTCATAGTTTGCAGTTCAGTTCATGGGTTTTGGCCGAGCAAAAGGTAATCAATAATTCAACAATCAGGGGTATATCTAAGGAGGATCTAAGAGCTATCACAAGGGAAATCAGAGAGTTTGTGAATCAGTTGTTTAAATCATAAACAAATCCCATAGATGGATTGAAGTAACATTTATCTACTTTTCATTTGCTATGGAAAATGTAGTTCGAATGCTACCTGTAAGTTTATGAAATAGACAACAAGGAAGGTAAATAAACAAACTAATTCTTCCCCAGTGGAGTCACCATTTTGTTACAGGGAAAAGTGTCTACTCAGAACTGCTTATCCCACTAAGGTGTGACAGCTGCCTTAGAAACAAACAAAGTAAAGCTACTTTCATTTTTCCTTTATGAAGTATAGATAGAGAGGAACAAAGAAGACCAACCTCTGTCTTGTGCTAATCTCTTGGTTCGATTCCTCTCTTCTTTGATAGTCTTTTGCTACTTATTCCCTTGTACGCCCAGCTTCACAGAGTACCTTTAAGATCACAATAGCATAGCTCTATACAAAGACATGGATCTATAATCATAAACAATCTAGGATCAGATGTAAATTGACCATACAAATGCAGCAAACATGAATGGCACAAAAATATGGAGGAAAACTTGAATAGCTTTTATTGATAGACAAGAAAAAAGCCAAGAGGAGTTACAACTAGTTGTTCTGACCTAGCATCAACCTCTCAGCAAGGAAGCCCCTCTTCACCTCATACAAAGCTTAGATCACCCAACAATCTGATGTTTGTCTCAAGAAACCAACAGCAATTCCTTACAATATGCAAAATTCCAGCCTCTGGATCTCTGGGATGAGGGATCCATATATAGATATCTGTAATGGAGATGAGTCAGCTTATGATTTGATTAGTGTGTTCTCTCTAATAGTTCTTGCTTCCACTTGGAGATTGATGATCTCTTACTCATCCTTGGTCGAATTTAGAGAGGCAAGTGTCACATGAGAAGTTTCTGGAAGCTTCCATTGCCTCTCCACCTCACAGAATGACACTGCCATTTGTCATTTCTCGCCCATCTCACCCCATAGAAGGGATTTTTGAAATGCAACGCACCCTCACAATGTACTTAGGTGAGATGCAACGCACCTGGCCTGTGGAGCAGCTGAAATGATCCTGTTTTGACCAATTCTGAGCAGTTTTTCATGGAGAACTTCTGGGAGAAGCTGTAATCAGTTGACCTTGTTCCTTTAGGGGTTAGAACAACACTTTTAGGGACTTAGGAGCCCTTGGTTTATGGAAATTTCATGCTTGGGTTTGTAGTGCCCAAAAATGTCTATAACACCTGCGTATTGGTATGAGTCTGCACCAACACAATATTGTAAACATGTTTTCTTTATATTAAAATAAGACAAAGATGACAACAACAAGTGGTTTTTCTCCCCCATTGGGTTTCCACCTTAAATCTTGGTGTTCATGTGTGTTTCTTACGTGTGATGGTTTATTATGTTATTACTGCACATAGTTACTATATATTAATGCACTAATGAAAGATCAACACATGATAAATTGATTAAAGCATTAGTTCTTTGTGTATACGATGGTTTCTTTAATCACAGTAGCATACACATGCAAATTCACTTCACTAAAGTAGCGTATATAAATCTGATTGGGAATTGAAAATTATCGAATTATAAGTATTGATTCACCTGCCCTCTCAGTATTATTTCCAACAATTGGAATCATATCAGGTCCTTCAGAAGAAGCTTGATCGCTTGAAGGGATATCTTTCAAGATGAACAATCACAAAGGCATGGAATCTATCAGACCACCAATATTCAATGGGAACAACTTGGTATATTGGAAATAAGAACCAGAGCTTATCTTCAATCGCTTGGAGCCGATGTTTAGGAAATTGTGGAAGGAGGATATCAATTTCTGGCAGCAATACCTACAGATACAACAGGTAAGAAGTTATACGAAACCAATGCCAAAGTAGTCAATACTTTATTGGGAAGTCTATTATAATCAGAATTCTTCAAATTCATGTAGTTCAAGATAGCCAAAGAGATATGGGACAAAATCATTCAGAGCTACGAAGGAGACTCCCAGGTAAAATGTGCTAATCTTCAAACTCTCATAATTCCATATGAAACTCTTAAGATTCATAGTGACGAAAGTATTTCTACTTACTTTTTACGTGTAGATGAGATTGTTAATCGCATGAAGAATCTACATGAAGAGATAAAGGAGGCTACTTTAGTAGGAAAAAATTTGAGATATTTATCTTCTAAATTTGATTCAAAAGTATCTGCCATAGAAGAAAAGCAGGATCTTCAATCTATTACTATGGTTCAACTTCATGGAATTCTAACTACCTTTGAAATCATGAAAGGAGGTCCATCAGATATGAGAGAGGCCTCTTTCAAAGCCTTAACAAAGGGAAAATAAAAGGAAGAACACAATGAATCATGATATGTTTCAGAAGAAGAAGATGAGGTAAACTTTGTCAAGAAGCTTCAACCAGGTTCTGGAAGATTCAAAGGTAAGCTACCATTCAAATGATTTTCTTGTGGTAGAGTCATCCATTATGCTATCAAATGTCCTCATAAAGATAAATATGAAAAAGGCAATAGAAAATAGGGTGTCAATAGAATAAGTTTCTATACCCATGAAGATAGTGATGGATTATCTAATAGTGATGAAGATGAAACTAGACAAGCTTATAAATTACTCATGGCTTATAACAATGATGATTTTTTGGATGCCTTAGAAGAGGAAGACTTTCTCGAAGAAATCACAAAACTCAAAATCTATTTGGAAGAAAAGAATATGATCATAGATGTGTTGACACATCAAATCACTGAAAGAGAAAAGCACAATGAAAAACTAGAATATGATCAGAAACTTTAAATGAAATCATCAAAGTTCAGCATTCTCCTCTTATAAAGATAGGTATTGGATATACTAAAGAATCATCCCAATCTCAAAAGCCATCAGCCTCCACCAGAAGCTATCTTGATGTAACAAAGACCAGTGAACAGTATGTCAATCATTAGCAAAAGCCTAAAAGTACTCATAAGGTAAATCATGCTCAATTTACTCCAAGGATGAACATTAATAGAAGCATCAACCAACAAGTAAACAATGCCAAAAGATTCTATGATCATAGAAACTTCTTTAATGGATAATGTTTTTCATGCCATAACTTTGTGCATAAGGTTTCTCAATGTGTTACTTACAAAACTATCATGACTATAGAAACACGAAATCAAAGGAGCATAACAGGAATCAAGAAAATTTCCTATAATAAATTTTCTCCTCCTAAAGATGAAATTAAATGTTGGTTTTGTAATAACTTTGGTCATGAATAATTAGAATGCGGGAGAAAATTTTGGCCAACACTTCAAAAGGAGAAAACATCATCAAATTCCAAGGTATGGAGAAAGAAGGAATTTCAATCAGAAAGATGTGGAATAAATCTGTTTGCATAAGGACAAGACAATCAATGGTACATTGACAGTGGATGCTCCAAACACATGATAGGTAATAAAGAGAAACTTCATTCATATAATGCGTTAGAAAAAGAAAAGGATGTCTCCTTTGGAAACAACACACCAGCCGTCATTAAAGGTAAAGGTTCTATTTATTTGAAAGAAAAGGTTAAAGCTGGAAATGTCATGTATGTTGATGGTTTAAAACATAACTTGCTGAGTTTCAGTCAATGTGTGATCAAGGAAATGAAGTTGTGTTTTGATCAAATGGATGTGTGTTTTGTGAGCTTTACATAGGGAAGACCGTAATCAAAGGTACAAGAACTCCAAAGAATTTATACATAGTCAAAGGAGGAAAAAATCAATGTTATCTAAGAAAAACAGATGAAAACTGGTTATGGCACAGAATATTGGGACATCTAATCTATTCTCAATTAAGAAAAGAATGCAGGCTCAAGGAAGTCTGTGATCTTCTAGATATCAGCATCCCAGAAAATACCATATGCAAACCATGTCAAGTCAGTAAGAAAACCAAAG
This sequence comes from Pinus tabuliformis, assembly GCA_031772625.1. Classification (NCBI taxonomy): domain Eukaryota; kingdom Viridiplantae; phylum Streptophyta; class Pinopsida; order Pinales; family Pinaceae; genus Pinus; species Pinus tabuliformis. The sequence continues at coordinate 142,933,947 of CM062806.1, read as the reverse complement.
TTCATTTCAACGAAAAAGAAGGAGTAGCAAGTAAGCCTCTTGAACTCATCCACATTGATTTGTGTGGACCAACAAGGAAAAAGTCACCTTGTGGGGAAGAATACTTTATTTTATTCATTGATGATTTTTCTAGAATGTGTTGGATAGGTCTACTAAAGCATAAATATTAAGAATTTGACAAGTTTAAAGCATTCAAAGATTTAGTTGAAAATGAATCAGATTGAAAAGTCAAATGTCTCGGATATGATGGAGGGGGAGAATTCATATCAGATGAATTCTTTATTTTTTGTGAACAACATGGAATGAAAAGGCGGTTCTTTGTTGCCAAAACTCCTCAACAAAATGGCGTAGTAGAAAGAATGAATAGAACCGTTCAACAAATGGCTTGAGCTATGCTTGATGAATCTGGAACTCCTGCCACCTTTTGGGGTGAAGCTGAATTTACTTCCATGACTATTCTCAACAAAGCTAATGTTCGGGTAGTGATCAAACTCCATATGAACTTTGATATGGTAAGCCACCTACTGTAAAAAACTTTAGAGTTTTTGGAAGCAAATGTTTCATTAAAAGTACTGATGAAAAACTTGGTAAGTTTGAACCCAAAGGAGATGAAGGAATTCTTTTTGGTTATTCATACAGAAGTAAAGGATACAAATGTTATAATAAAATACTTCGGAAAATTGTTGAGTGCATTGATGTAGTAATTGATGAAGCATGCAGAGATTCGGAACAGATGAAATGAACAAATGAATATGACAATGAGGAAGATGATGAATTATTTCCTTTATCAAATAAAAATGATATAGTGGAAGAAACCAATGAAGCATTATAAGAAGATAAGACATACAGGGAAAAGACTCCATCTAGGTATGTTCAATAGAATCATCCAGAATGTCAAATTCTAGGAGAAAAAGGGTCTGGAGTACAAACAAGAAGAACTATTATAGGAACCTCAAGTTATCTAGCATTACTATCCTCCATATAACCATAGAATGTAAATGAACTTAGCAAAGATGAATGTTGGGTTAAGGCCATGGATGACGAGCTTGACCAAATTGAAAAAAATCATACTTGGGAATTAGTTCCTAGACCTCATGGTAAAAATTTTATAGGAACAAAATGGATATTTAAGAATAACTTGAATGAAAATGGATAGGTTATTATAAACAAAGGAAGACTTGTTTGTAAATGGTATGCTCAACAAGAAGGTATAGACTTTGAAGAAACGTTTTCACCTATTGCCAGACTTGAAACAATAAGAATGTTTCTTGCTCTTTCAAGTTTTAAAAAAATCAAAGTATATCAAATGGATGTAAAATCATCTTTTCTTAATGGGGATTTAGAAGAAGAAGTTTATATTGAGAAACCAGAAGGATTCATTCTAGGAAATGATGAAAAACTTGTATGCAAGCTCAAAAAGGGTCTATATGGTTTGAAACAAGCTCCAAGGGCCTGGTGTTGCTGTCTTGAGAAATATCTACAACAACAAGGTTTAATAAAAGGTTCTGCAGATAGCAACTTATACGCAAATATTTAAAATGATAAACTGCTAATTATTGTTGTTTATGTTAATGATATCATCTTTGGTAGAAATGAAGAATCTATGAGTCAGAACTTTGCTTCAGTTATGCAACAAGAATCTAAAATGTCCTTTCTAGGTCAACTTACTTATTTTCTTGGTATAGAAGTACATCAAATAAAAGATGGTATTTTTATTTCACAAACCAAATATCTCAAGCAGATTATGAAGAAATACGAAATGGAAGATTCTAAACCTGTATGTACTTCAATGGTAACAGGATGTAGTCTTAGCTCTAACGATGAATCACCTACAGTGAATCAACTAGCATACAGATCTATGATTGGAAGTCTACTTTATCTAACAGGTACGAGACCTAATATAATGCATGCAGTAGGAATTGTTGGGAGGTTCCAAGCAAATACAAAGGAATCACATCTTCAGGATGTAAAAAGAATATTCAAATATCTTTAAGGAGCTCAAGACTTTGGTCTATGGTATCTTAAAGATACAGATCTCACTCTTCATGCATATACAGATGCAGATTAGGGAGGAAATGTTGATGATCGAAAAAGCACTATTGGAGGTGCATTCTATATGGGATCACGGTTAGTGTCTTGGTTTAGCAAGAGACAAAGTTTGATTGCATTATGTTGTCTTAGTGGGTCCTGACCCAGGTTCAGAGTTAAGTTTTCCAAATAAATCCCTACACTACTAGCCCTTTCGGCATCAATCTGCGGAGCATGGACCGAAGTCTCACCCAAATCAGTGTGGGGGGATGCTGGAACCAAGTTTCCGTACCCAGATATGATTGTGATGTCATTTTATGCCCTAAACCCGCCTTCGCCTAGATCGATAAGTTCTTGAGGGTTATCGATGTAACTTCCTCTAACCAGCCTCTAGGCCTTCGTGAAGGTCTATGACTGCCCTTCATGACCCCAAATAGGCGAATCAACCACTTACCTGCCTCTGTAATCACTCTTGAGTTTGTTATTACCTATATTGGCTTAAATCTCTGATATCTTTAGCATGCATTAAGATATTCTTCACATAAACATATATTATTACTTGCGTTCATATAACAATGTAAGCCATGCAGAATCGCACATCAATACAATATCAAATCATGAACCCAATATTCATCATAACATAAACATATTCATTCATAACAGAAGTAAATGGGCAAAACACATATATTTCCAGAATAATGTATTTATTGATGCTTTAGTTTTGCTTATAGACTAGACTATCTTGCGCACTCAGATACAGACTCTACTCTAGGCCTCTACGCACACAGCTATAGAGCCTTTCTTCTATTTTAAGACTCTTCACTCTTCAACTCTAATGACCCACTACATCAACTATCAACTTCATTGAACTGCCTTAGACTCACTAAGACTCTCCCTTTCAGACAATCCCATCGTACGCGAACCATGGGTAGGTCTATACAAGCCAACACAACTTAAGGGATATTCCCTTTATGACACTTACTATCTTCATGCTCCATGACCATAACTTGTGGAGACTTTACTTTACATCACAAAAAATGGGCTTTCTGCCCCAAAACTGATGGCAGGGGACCCTGTCCCAACGGGCCCCCAACACAAATATCGTTACTTGCCCCCGAATCACTTTCCTAGTGTGGATATCTTAGTATGGAGACCTCCGCACTCTGTGTGGCTACTTGCTTGCTACTCAACCAACTGCTCAGTCGCTGGTTCTGCATTGTCTTATTTGACCTTCTGCTGTGTCCTCTGTAGGCCTGCAAGCTTCTCTTCAATGGCGGAAGAGATAACATATGCCTAGTCCAACCAAGGCCCCAATCTGGCCTTGAGAACCGCCTCTTTCTGTTTTGTTTCCTCCACCTGCTCAAGAAAATTCTTTGTCTCATGTAGCTTATCCAGTCACTGTGAGATAACAACACTGCTCGCCATTGCTCTTGCTTCGTCATACTGCTGCTACAATTCCTAGGCCTATATGTTCAACCTTTGCAGGTTAGGATCCTCCTGCATAGTCGTAACAACCTCCATAGATTTCTCAAACAGCGCGGTACAATCTGCCACTGCGACATCTACTCTTGCAACTACATCCTTCACAACAACTTCATGGTGTGCTCTGGCCTTTGGGGGAGTTGAAGGTTGTGACTTCAACTCGAGCTCTGTGATTCTAAGGTTCAGTTCAAGCTGAACCTTGGCCATCTTTATCCTTGCATCACGCACACCTGCAACCAACTTCCTAATCTTGGCCTCCACTAGCACTTCTTCAAGGATATACAACTCCGGAATGATTCTGTATGCTTCGGCTACCACTGCTGTGGTGTGCTCATTCTTCTCCTAAACCTTCTTATATTCTTCTAGCGCAACTATCTTCTCAACAAACATTTGTTCATTGTTGATTTTCTACTTGCTGATCATGCTCAGCGCACTGCTCTCAGGCCTTAATCTCTTCCATCACACCTGCTTGTAGTGTGTGAAGGAATTCACTAGGGGGCGTGGACAAGTTGAGGCCAACATTCCTTAGCACGCTGAAAGTAGCCTTGTCAGCTTCCTCCTATACACTTAAACCTCCATATGGAAGTGTGACTGCCTAGAGATCCAGCGATTGAACCAACTCTGCTACTTGAGTGGGCCCAACGCCAAACTAGTTGATGTCGCGCTACCCTACCCTGCACTTGCCAGCATTCTAGTTTTTTGGATCTGCAGCTCACGCAAACCCATCTATATGTCACTTTATGCCTACTTCTACTTTTCAAACTGTTGTAGCAGTTCCACAGTCGTATCTCTTACCTTGTCTCCAATATTGTTCAAGTCACTCTCCGTCAAGGTGATTGGATCTAGCGATGATTTTGAGGCTTTTTTCTTCTTTCACTATGCCTCCTTTTCCTATTCCCTATGTCACTTTACGCGAAAAGGAGTGCTCTCCAGAGCTACACCCCCCTATTCTAACTATTCATCATCCTCCATTTGGGGCGAAGGAGGCTTCTGAATTTTGTCAGAGCCGCCTCTTCCTGCTCCACTTGCTCCTTTATGGCATGCTCTGTTTCTGCACGTGCCTTGTCCTCAGTCTCCTTCTTCCTCTTCTCTTCCAACTGTTGCAATTTTAGTCGGTCCAATTCGTTCTTCTACTTCTCCGCAAACTTGCTAGTCCCAGTAGCCAAATTTGATGGTGTGTTGTAATCTACTAGCCATTGCTTAAGGACATTGGCGATGGCATCATCTGTAGCCAAGTAAGGAAGATCATACCACTTCTTATCAAAATCCTTCAACGTCTTGATGTACACTTGGTGGAAGTCCACTTTGAACTCTGCGTACCAAGATAACTGCTCAAAAGTGGTTGGTGACAACTGTGGCTTACAGTTGATGGTTGTGCAGATGCTTGCCTCCATCAGCACCCAAAAGATTTTTCTTTCACGAACACGTGTAGCGTCCTTTGTGTCCCGTAACGAAGAAAACTTCACTACTTCTGGTAAATCTATCTGAATGAGAGGAAACTGGCTATCCTCTAGCAACTCCCACATGACCAACACAATTAATAAGAATAGCCATGAATAATGAAATGTCTTGCTTTGGTCCTATGCCTCTCTACAGTTCACGAGGAAATCGCTTCACAGGCAGCCTGCCTAGTTTAACTGTATTCCCTCCATGCACTGAGGTGCTAATTAGACCACTGTTGCCAACACCTCATCCGCATGGCACTTCCTCATCACCTTTCTAGCCAAAATTTGGGTGGCCACTTTCACTGCGGGGTCGATAATACTAGAGATGGAATACCCATGCGCTTTCTTGACAAGTTTGAACTTGTCCTTCATCTTCTCGGCAAGGTCATGCTCGCCCGTCTTGCCACCAAATTCCTTTGCTGGATTCAATCAAGAGTGAGGGAGTAATGTGATCCTATGGATCAGCATATCAATGATTGGTATTAACTCACCCAACCACAAGAACTCGCCATGCACAAGGCACAACAACTGCTTGATGACCGTCAAGTTTATGGGTACACCATGGTAGTGTGACACCCATAGGAGGTTCAATAATCCTGCCTTGTTCACCCCTCGAATCCATTCCACATGCTCCAGTGTGGTGACACTAGACTCCTTGTAGAACACATGCTTCATGAATGTATTGGTAGCTAGGTGGGGAAACCGCTGAACGTCTCCCAAATCCCAGTCTTCAAGCTTCATATGTGTGATGCGCATCAAGTGTGGACCTTCAAACATTATGTTTCTGGCAGCAGAGGGGTATTCAGGAGGAACTGTCCCTCATCTGGGTCCTTCAAGACCTTCACTTTGCCCTAGCGCAGAGGGATGTACTCCAATAGCTTCAAAATATGGTCTACTCCCTCAACATCTATGTCTTTCGTGCCCTCATCAGCCTCCAAGTCTACCACTTTTCCTTTCTCCTACATGGTTGGCTTTTCTTTCCACTGAGCCTATGTGGCCACATGTTTCCTCGGTGACTCGCACACCAGCAACATCTTTTTCTGTTTATCCTTCTTCAACTTGGGAACCTCTCTCGGCAGCGTAGGCTTCGGCCTAGGTGACCTTGGTGCCTAAGGAACTGTTGTAGGAACCTCCATACTCATGACTTCAGGGGAAGCTCCCTCAGAGGTGACAACATCCCCAGTACTAGCGGTCTCGATTGGTGCAGACATGAAGCTGTTAATGAGGTTCTAGGTTGCCTTAGGTAATCTATCAAACATAGAACTAGCAATCAAATCCTCAAAGAGCTCACGGTTCATGTGCAATAGATAGCACATCACATAAATTATCAGAATGCAAAGTGTTTCTCACTGGACGACCATATGTAATTTATAGACAATTTCGAATTCAAATTCGACCATTCCCCCTAAAATCTGTCCATAAATGTGAGATTGGAAAAATATTTCCAAAGATTTCACACTTGATTTCAACATTAAATGCCTTAAATGTCGGCCAACTACTCCTCTTAACCGTCTTCTAGTAGTCAAATCTTGAACAGTGACAGTAACAGTCACTTTTTGGCTACACTGCACTGTTTCTCATCCTATAGTGTAGCCCCCTTCACACATCTGCTAACACTGTGACACCCTTCTATTCGGCACAGACCCCTCATCTCGTAGCTCTACAACCCAAGAAGTTTAGTTTATAGTTCTGAGCCTCCTTGCATCTGCCTAGAGTGCTAAGATTGTGCTATCATCATATAGTCATATGGCTAGATCCCTAGTGTATGGCTTCAATCGGCTTCCATTTACCTTTCCGGGAAATGGATCTCCATTAAATTTGACAAGCTGAACTACTCCAACATCGGTAATCTCCTTGATTACATATGGCCCCAACCAATGCTTCTGAAATTTTCCTAGAAATTTATCAACCTTGTAGTCATATAATAAAACTAAATCATTTACCTTGAAGGTGGGCAGTTTTATGTGTTGATCGTGTCATGCCTTTTCGTGCTCCTTCTGAACTTGTTGATGGAAACCAACCAAGAATCTATCTTCCTCCATATTTGTTAGTTGTGTGAGCCTCTCTTCTAAGGCTTTGTGTTCTACCATCCCTATGAGCACCTCTATGCATAGACTAGGTACAATGTATTCCATCAGCATCACAACTTCTATGCCATAGACCAGCCTAAAAGGTGTTTGTCTAGTCAACATCTTACAAGTAGATCTATAGGCCCATAACACCGCTAGTACGCGCATGTCCCAATCATTCATTTATCCATTGAAAACCTTTGTTAGTGCAATATCCAGTATATTATTAAATGTTTCCACCATCCCATTAGCCCGAGGATGAAGTGACATGCATTTTTTATGATACACTTGGAACTCTTCCATCAATACGCTGATTGTTTCATTAAGGAATTGCATACTGCGATCACTCATCAAAATCTTTGGGAAATTGAACTTGGTAAGCACATATTCAAACAGGAAATTTGTTGTTGTTTCCCATGTACAATCCTTTACAGGCTACACTCCACCCATCTTGTCAAATACTCAATCGTGGTGATGATATACCGCACACTTGTCTTCTTTCCTGGAGGCTGAATTAGCCCTACAAAATCAATTGCCCACTTTTCGAATGGTTGTAATGATACTTGTGGATTAAGAGGCATATCATCCCTCTGTGATAGCCTGCCCATCCTCTAATATGCATCACATGCCCTACAATATGTTTTCGAATCCTTATGTAATGTCGGCCACCACAACCCAACATGTAAAATCTTATGTGTTGTTGCTTTTCTTGTGTAATGGCCTCACGCAGCTGCTCCACGAGCTTCAGCTAGGATACTACTTCGTTCAAAATCAAGCACATAGCATCGTAGTATCTCATCCGATCTAATTTTATACAAATGACCTATAATCACAGAGAAGTCTGCCACATGCACCACTAATTCCTTCTTCTATTGACTAGTGTATCCCTCTGGAGTCATTCCCGTAGTGAGGAAGTGGATGATGTCTACAAAATGATTGTCTGGCATGCACACCACAAAGAGCTATGCGTCAAGCAATCCTTCCTCCAAATTAGTGGGCTCCTCTCCAGTTTAAATGCATGACAGATGATCCAGTCCAACATTCAATCTCCCTAGCTTCACAATTACTTAGAAATGATTCTCTTGAAACAGCAGAAACCATCTGCATATTTCCCCCCCAACACAGGCTTTTTGACCAAGTACTTTAACACATAATGGTTTGTATACAACTTAAATTGTCCACCTAGCAAGTAATGCCTAAACTTCTAGAGCATGTACACCATAGCCAACCCTTCACACTCCATCATCGAATAGTTTTTTTCAGCCTTCGACAACTTCCTGCTTGCAAATTCTATCGGGTGTTCCAGTTCTCCTTCACCAGCTTGTGTCAGTATTGCTCCCATTGCAATACATGAGACATCCACATTCACATGAAACTCCTTCTTCCCATCTGAGAAGACTAGGATCAGCACAATGACCATTTTATCCTTTAATATTTTGTCCAACTCCAATCGGACCTTTTCCTTATACTTGAGATTAAGGCGATATGGCCACTACTTCATAGGCTTCATGTCTAGTTTTAGTTTTATCTTCATTACTCCTAAATCGTCTATTATCCCTTTTAGGTTTGAAAACTTTGTAGGGAACAAATCCTGGTACTTGCAGAGCAACTCAACAACCTTTTCCACTCTAGAATCATCCTAGTAGTCCCCTATCTTTGCAAACTTCGGCTCCTCCTTTGTCCCAATGTTCACTTGACATCGAGTTTTTAGTGGCATGGTGATATTTGGATTCTCTATCTACGACCCATCAAATTTGTGGTGACCTTCTGTCTCTGGGATATTAATGTTCCTTGGATCCTCCTCTTCTTCTTCAGCAGTCACATTGTATCACTCTAGCACATGGCACAGCTGGGTGGTCCAATCTGGTTGAATCAAATCTAAGGGATCCTTTGGGATTTGGAAGATCATTGCCTTGACCTCTTGCAATGCTTCATCAATGCACTCAAATCCATATTCAAAGTTGAATGTCATCAGGAATTCCTGTCTCAAAACATCCCATTCGTTCATGCCGTGGTTGAGCTCTGTCTCTAGGTACCAATTCATTGGTATTACATCTCAAGTGTGACAGAACAAATGCACCCACTACAGTTTCACTTCTGCTCCATAAGCATCAGTCCATTGTGCTAAGTGATCACATGGATCACTTGTCCCATCATATTTCCCTGACAATCACACCTTTGGGCGACCAAACCGCACCCTCATCACTCTTCTATATTCGCGCCATCCATCAAAGTTGTCTTTATGCATGCCCCACCATTTTGCAGGTGTAACACGCAGTGCCAAGTCCAAGGCTTGGAAGTGATTATTCTCTAGCACTTCCCTTTCAAATGCATCCAAAAATTTATCAATGTTAGTTAAACCATCATAATAAGGTAGAATTATTACCTTCGATGATACACAGCGCAACGATTTGGTCATCATTTTACAACGTAGCGTAGACACTTCATGCAATCTATTCTGTGAGTGTTCAAATTCCTCATCTGAATCTGATGTGAAGGAGATTTCATGGTCCCATGAAATATGTCCATCTACTGTCAGATTCACCCAATCTTGATCTCGCACCGTTATCTTATAAATCTGGTCCAAATCATCATCACTTTCATAATCGTAGACCAGTTCAGTATAGCACGGTCCTTTTGCAGGGTCCAAAGGTACTACTACATGGAGCGATTTTCTTTCAAATGATATCGTTCACTTCTTAAAATTGATCACCCCATTCATGTTGATAGCCCAGTCAATCCCAAGGAGCGCGGGGTAGGGATTGTTTTCATCGACAATCTCTATTACTTCGAAATCCGCCAATGTGCTCACGCCTTTAATATCGATTGTCACTCCTTGAAATATTCTCATGGGGATAATATTTTGTTGATTCACCATCCTCAATTGAATAGGAGACCACTGCAGCACAGTTCTCCCCATTCTCTCCCATGTCTATTTTGGCAAAACATTCACATCTGACCTGACATCTAGAATAACTTTGTCCCTTTCATACTCTCCTATTTGAGCGGTGAACCTCATCTCATGCCCTATTCTTGCCTTATGTTTTCCAATTTTCCTGACCACATGCGGTCCATCGAGAGCATTACCAACACATTTATTGACCAACTCCTGTAATCCTTTTATGGCCTTGCTATTGCATAGCAGTTTCATACAGTTTTCCAAAAGGGTAGTAAGCATGGATGGGTCCATTTCTTCAAACTGCTTATCCTGAATTCCTAATGTAGAAGCCTCAGCAAATCTTTTCTTCACTTCCATGAAGGTTTCTTTCGCACGCTCTAGATCAAAGCCAACCTCCTTCTCTGGAACTTTGCGGACCCATTCACTTTCTTCAGGCTGCTTTCCTTTATCTTCGCGAGTTGTCATTCCACCATGAAACACTATATTCACATTAGGATCATCTTCACGGGGTTTATCCCTCATCATCTATAGGTTCTAGGTAGGCTATTGAGGCTACTTGCCATTTTCATGCATCTTATCTATTGGGCAGTGGATCCCGCACATAACGGTTTTGGGGCTTAAAGCCCACAATTTTAGGTTATAGTATGGTAAAGGCTCCACGAAGTGTGCAGAGCATGAATTGTAATGAGTCAAGTCAAAGGGTTGTCCACCCAAAAATAATGTAAGATAATAGGAAGTGAGTTGGCCTACCCATGGTCCGCAGACCATGGGAATGTATAAGTAGAGCGAGGCTCTAAGGGTAGAAGGCAGCTTTTGATAGGATCTTGAATGTTATGGGTTTATGAATGCCATATTTACTTTGAGTCTGTAAGTTCGAGTCGAGGTTGATAGTAGTTAGAGTAGGGTCTGTAGCTATGTGCGTAGAGGCTTGGTAAAGTCCGCAACTGTGTGCGTGGACCCCTATAGCTGAGTGCATAGGGTGGAAGTGGATTGTGCTGAATTGAAGATTCATGTAAGATTGGTGTTTCGAAAGTAATGTGCATCTGATAGAAAATCTGTATGTTTGTTCTTATGTTATGTTTTTATGCATGTATTTAAAAGTTACGGTTGTGCACGCTAGATATAACTATTGAATGTTGGATTAAGATCACAACAATTAGATCAGATCTATAATAATTGCAATAATAATAAGACATCTTGGAAGTTCCCCATTGTAGAGATTCGTGAAGGTGAGGTAGCTGTGCAGAGCAGCGCGAGTGCACAGATCGGTTCGTGACCATTCTAGTCCTCATCAAGACATCCCTAGGGTGCTGAAACCTAGTTCCAACACCCTCCCATACTACCTTGGGTGAGACTTCAGTCCGTGCTCTGCTGATTATTGCCGAAAAAGTCGGTAGTGCAGGATTTGTTTGGCTAAAACTCTCCTGAACCTAGGTTAGGCCCCAATAAGCCAACAAATGGTTCTGTTGCTAGGACCAGGATCTGCCTAAGGGATGTCTGATGTTGGAACATTGGAACCCTACGAAAAAAAATATTGAAGATTGGTTGGACTGAAGCTGCATGAGTTCGTGGTATAGGAAAATAAAACCCCACAGATATCTGAGAAGAGGTGGCTGGATCGCTATATATATACGGAGATCCACAAGATCTTCTTCGCGACCTTCTCGTCAAAACTGTATGGTTGGATTTGTTGAAAATGGAAACAAAAAATGCTAAAAATAGAAGTTTTATTTTTAGCAGTGCAATATGGATTCCTATTTTAGTCAGTCCTTGGACTAGAAATAGGAAGTAAAATTCGAATTTGGTCTTACCAGTAGTTTGAATATTAATTAATTAATTCAGTTTGAGTTAATTAGTTAAGGAAAATCAAACTTGAAGTCTTTGTGAGAACATGCAATAATTTCTCCACTGATTGGGGAATGTAACCTTTATTTGCTCCACTGATTGAGGAATTAAGGATGAGTTCTATATTGAGAGGATTAGTTGACTTAGTTTAACTTAGTCAAGTCCAGTTAGATTAATTTAACAAGTTTTTAAATTAATGAGATTCAATTTGTTGATGCTTGCATGCATGTGAAAATTGGTATTTTCAGATCACTGAGTATTCACTCATGGATAACTGATGCATGGAAGTTCAGATAGAGACCCAGTTGATATCAGATGAGGGACAATGTACTATCAATTTATACATGGTATTGGAGCACAGGTTATCAAATTCTACATGGTATTGGAGCACAGGTAGAGAAAATTCTACATGGTATCAAAGCACATGTGATCAAAGGAGAGAACAGTATACTGAGAGGAGATTTCAGAGTTTTGAGTTTTGGGTCAAGAGTTTGCAAAGTAGATCTAAAAATTTATGTACAAAATTTTCATAAACAAATAGTAGATTTGGATTCCTTGTGGAAAAATACCAAATTAAAAAAAAAAATCAGCTAAATTGAAGTTCGGATGAGGGAGATATCACTGATTTAAAATCAACACTTTTTCTAAGAAATTTCGTGATGACAAGAAAGTGGAAACATATTGGTGTGCTAGTCAAGAACCTATATGCACTTAACGTACAAGATGCATGCAAAGCCTTGAGGAGCAAGGCAAAGGTTAGATACTTGGTGGTTGAGAGGGAGAGTAAATTACCTCTCAACATGCAGTGCCAGAAGAAGTCTCCGACGATTGTGGAGGAGCCACGATTGGTGAAGTAGCTTTAGAAGGTTGTGGAGCAACCACAACTAGAGAAGCTGAGAGGAGATTGAGTAGAGACATATACTCATGTAGATACCTCCAGTAGGGGAAAACTTTGAGCCAGGTGGGTAGAGGGATCACATGCAGCCATACCTCCAGGTAGGAGGTGGGGCAATGTTGAGTGATCATCCCAAGGAGGAGGGGTAGCATCATTGAGGTACCCAACCTCTTTGATTCAAATTTGCTATGGGAGCCCCGATGAGGAGTAGCAGGACTGACTGATTGGGTAGAGACAGATGCAGATGGAGTAGCGGGTAGAGCTATAGTGTAGGAATCCCAAGACAGCGCATAGCTAGCAGGCTACAACAATGCGAGAGACACAAGTGTGTTGCACCAGTGCAGGATGGAATAGGGAGGCGTGGAATGGTGCGAGATGCATGGAGATGTTGTAGTAGCATAGAGGTTAGAGAAGGAGTACTTATCAGTAGCAGGTAGAGCTTCAGCATCAGAGTATGTTTCTAGCCCAACAGAGAGGTCAGCTGGGAGTTTTTTTTGTTCTGAGAGTTGTTGGAGCAACCACACTTGGTAGAAGTGTTGCATGCAGAACATTTCAGAGTTACAGGATCAGGTTCGAGAGAAAGCCTTTCTTATTGAGAGGGAGTGTTGAAAATGGCAATAAGAAATGCTAAAAATAGAAGTACTAAAAATAGCAGTTTGGGCATCAATGCTAGATTGGGAAACAGGGAATGAAAAATGGAAGTGCTAAAAAAAGAAGTTCTATTTTTAGCAGTGCAGTGTGTATTCCTATTTTAGTCAGTCCCTGGGCTAGAAATAGGAAGTAAAATTTGCATTTGATCTTACAAGTAGTTTGAATATTAATTAATTAATTCAGTTTGAGTTAATTAGTTAAGGAAAATCAAACTTCAAGTCTTTGTGAGAACATGCAATAATTTCTCCACTGATTGGGGAATGTGTCCTTGATTTGCTCCATTGATTGAGGAATTAAGGATGAGTTCTATATTGAGAGGATCAGTTGACTTAGTTTAGCTTATTCAAGCCCTATTAGATTAATTTAACAAGTTGTTAAATTAAATGAGATTCAGTTTGTTGATGCTTGCATGCATGTGACAACTGGTATTTTCAGATAACTGAGTATTCACTCATGGATAACTGATGCATGGAAGTTCAGACAGAGACCCAGTTGAGATCAAATGAGGGACAGTGTACTATCAGTTGCTAGTATATTCCAAGTGAATATTCCTTGCATGAGGAAGGAATATTATTCCCTCTAGTACTGCATAGTTGGACCTAAGGTGATAGTAGGTATGATTTGGCCAATTCACACATGTTATGTAATTGGACCCCAATCAAAACTGCACAAGGAAATAAGGGCTTGGAGGACTTGTGTAGCCTATATATTCGGGCCTAAGTAGTCCATGAGCTACATCATCATAGTACCGAGAGACAAGGATATCTTTTGAGCTGATTCTTTTTGTATATTGTTAAGGATTTCCACTTGATTGATAATACAGAGATGGGGTTTTAGGCTGGTGCTTTCCCCAGGTTATATCTTTTGTGTTATGGTTGATTACTTCTCATTCTCAGTTATATATGTTCATGCTTGATGTTTCTCATGTTCAATTAAGCTTCCACAAAGTTTATGGTAGATGTAGATCTAGTATTATGCTTTAGTACATTGCATATATTAGTTTGATCTGCAGGTGAAATTTCTACATGATATTAGTGAGCTAGCAAATTTGTAGAGAAAATTCTATAGGATCATGAGGCTAGTTGACAGCCAAGGAAGGTGCAAACTTGATCAACCGATAGTGTGGACTCCCAAGTTGGTGTGTAGGCTAGAGGCATCTAAAGATAAGATCGCACGGGCCATAGATCATTTGCTGGATCGGATAATAGGAGGGTTTATCATTGAGTTTGCGATAGACACACCATGAGCTAGAGCGAAGCTGAGTGGCGTTTTCTCCAGGGGATGCGAGGTAGGTACATGAAATCCTTAAATACCTGGATTAAGATGTTGTTATGTGAAAAATGGGTGATGTGAATACATTAATGAGTCAAACGATGCAGAGTGGAAAGGTCTAAAAGGGTATCGAAGGGTTAGGAAATAGTCCTTTAATCTCACCTCCGTGAGTAGGTGAGGAAGAGCGCGATTGGGTTTCTCTGAGGAGTGCGGTCAGTTTGATAAGGCAACACATTCCACCATTTTCACCTCCATTTATGCCATCACCCACTTCACCTTCATCTCCTCCATCTTCAACCACCCCACCTCCACCCAACCCACCGTTCAGCATGGTGAGTTCGATCAAGCTACCTGTATTCAGAGGAGTGGGGAGAGAAGATCCAGATCAGTTTTGGTTCGTAGTAAGAGCGGTGTGGGAAGCACACGGAGTTACGGATGATAACATTAAGAAGGCCACCTCGGTAAGTGCATTGCAGGATCGTGTGCTAACTTAGTATATCAAGCACTCAAATGATCATCCGAATGTCAAAATAGCAGAAATCTAGATTGCCTTGAACAGAGAATTTAGCTGGTCGAAATTAGAAATGCAATCGATCATCAGATTCAAGGAGATTGCAATGCTTCCAGGCGAAACCCCATGGGATTTGGACCAGAGAATGAAGAGCATGATCTGTGAGGCTAACATGACGCTGACAAATGTGCAACACTGTGCGTGGTTTGTGGCGTCTTTGACACCATACCTAAGGACAATGTTATCACAACAGAAGCTTTCAGCCCAGGCAAAAGCATTGGAAATAGCAATGAGGTTGCATGAAACTCTGATACAAGATCCTAGGTTGGGAGTCCAACAGATCCACCCGCAAATACAAAACCTATGCTTGGAGATGCAGAGTTTGAAATAGGATAGGACACCCTAGCCAGAAGCACGAGAAGAAGTGTGGTGCACAAAATGTAAAAGCCAGGGCCACGATAAGGATCATTGTCTGATATTCGTGAACTATCTGGAAGGGGGGGCCAATGCCGTTGAGACTAGAGGCGCAGGCAAGACCTAGCATGGTGCCCTAACTCTAGTGTGTGATCTGTCAGGTGGGAGGAAAGAACACAATGG
The DNA here is from genome assembly GCA_031772625.1 of Pinus tabuliformis. Taxonomy (NCBI): domain Eukaryota; kingdom Viridiplantae; phylum Streptophyta; class Pinopsida; order Pinales; family Pinaceae; genus Pinus; species Pinus tabuliformis. Next base: position 142,918,253 of record CM062806.1, on the reverse strand, counting down.
ACAACTGTCATCTGCTGTAGAAGTTTGCACAAACCCCCCAGCAGCTATTTTGAAATTTTTGTTAATTGGTGGGCCACGACAAATGAAACTGTCAAAGTTATGATTTTTTGATAGATAAAACAACTGCTTATACGATGCAGCATGAGGCGTGAGGTCAGGATTCAGCCGCAGCAATAGCGTGTGGTGGATTCCAGGGACGCGAACGAGGACGAGGAGGAATGGGACCCGGACGAGGGCATGGACAGCTGATCTACTACAATTATGAAGGACCTGGGCACTAAGCGCTTGACTGTACGAACCCAACCATAATATCTTGTTCGTACTGTGAGAAGTTTGATCACGAAATGGTAGACTGTCCTACGGTGATCACCCAGATGCGTGGAAAAGGGGTACTACAGCCTACTCCGTCCCGGAACATCCAAATGATGAGGTATAAACTGCACGAAGAAGAGCCTAGTGTAAACATGGTTTTCAGAAGCAGCGAAACTACAGCGGAAGATAAAAAGAAGCAGCCCGAAGAAGATTCATGGGATCTGTTATCACAAAATCGTGTACTAAGGGCTGCTACTTAGCAAGATCTCATGCAACTATTTCAAACCAGGCTTTAGACTAAGGCTTAGCATCCTTAGTCAGAGAGGGCTCTCTCACAGATTTTTGATATGGATTAATGACAAGAAAAGATGGCTAACTCTTCAAACAGTACATGAAAATAAGCTGGTTGGAACAACAAAATAACACCTCTTCCATTGGGCTCATGGAGTCAAACACTTCTGCAGTAAACTATTAACTACTCAATCATGGAAGCCAAGGCATATAACGTTTAAACACTCAGAAACATTTCTAAAAAAAGAACCTCAACTCATAAACATACACAGGAAGTCTGAGCACTAGGTGAATTCAGAGTGATTGCATGTCTATTGAGATGTAAAACAGAAAGGATAAAGACAAAACCATATATATTCTGAGCCTTTGAACATTAGATGAATCTTGGGAAGAAAAAGTAATCTTTCTATTACTGTCAAAAGTCTTTTACATTAGCCAATACAAAAAACTCTGTCTTTTTCATAAATCTCCAACCTCAATTACATCAGAGTTTTCGCTATATATAGGAAAACATACTTAACTACTTCGAGTCTCCTCCTCAAGCATGAGGGGAGCTCGATGACCTATCATTAACTACCCTTATCTATTTTTAAACAAACTCATTAAATACATAAAGTATTGAGCTGTAATTACAAAGAGTCCTAATCACACTAAAACTCTAACTTCATCTCCTCGTATGCCTGATTCCTTTCTTGATCTTTGACAGCTGTCTTTTGTTGGTTAGGCTCAAGATGATTGAGCTACAGATGCAAGGAACGCTGACTTTGGATACCTGTAAGCGCTGATGGATCATTTATCATCACGATCAAAACACCTATTTTTAAGGTCCCTGTCTCCTACCATCCTCCGAAAATGTAGCAGCATGTTCCCAAATCTTTAATAGCTCAAAGTATGGAACGCTGCTACCTAACACCATGTCTCCAGATGAGCTGTAGGCTGTATTGATGTACAAGTGTCTCTCTTCTAACATTCCCGGTCAAACTGTTTATTCTGCATTGAAAACATCACCTACAGCAGTTTCATAGCGCGCTACGAAACTGCTGTGTGATTTAAAAAACACAGTCTTCCTCTAAACTCCTCACAAAATTGAATAGCTGCTTGACATAAGAGGCCAAAACAAAGTTCATTGTCATCTTTCAATTTCTGCCGTAATAACAAATAGCTCTGCATTTCTTGCTGTAACCTTTGCTTCTGAGCCAGTACTATTTCAAAAGTCTTGATTTCAAATTTTCCAAGTTCAGAATACATCATAGTCCAATGCTTCACCCTTTCCACAACTGAAAGATCTGATGGGAAGAGTGATTCAGAGAATACTATTTCAATTGCTTGAGGTCTGAAATCTTTGTCATAACAACACATTATGATTTTGTGTGGGATCCATTCAAACTCATAATCAATAAATGAACCATCTGAACACTTCAAACAATAAACTTTATGTATATATCTGCCAGCCTTTCCAGAGTACACATACGAACAGAAACCATTTTGTCATGAAGGCGATCAGCTACAAACTTAATTATCTCCATCGGTATAGATTTCAGGGCATAACTGGCAATATCACAAATTTCTGCCACAACTTGTTTATGCACATTTTCATCATAGTCTAACAATCTATCGCTCATTGCAGAAATGATGTCAGCTGCCTCATGCCTAAATGGATTTGATAAAAGACATTCTTTTGCATGTTTGCCAACTGATAGTCGAACTTCAACATCCTTATCTGTAAGTCTCTTTAGGAATTCCAAGAAAAGCGGCCGAAACACTTCTGGTAGAGGGTGCCCAGGTATCACAAAAAGGAGACCAAGTAACTTCACTGACTTCAACCTCACATCTAATTGATCTTTCAGGAGCTCATGTGTCATATTTTGAATAACACCCTGCAGCATCTGGGGTGCACACTGATATATATCATAAATAGTCGCATGGTAAGCAGTTTGCAAGGAGACTATTTATATTATCTAAACCGCGGAAAGCTGTAACAATCAAATGAAAGACATCGCTCAACACATCATCATTGTAAGGAGCCTCTGGTGTTGTGATTCTGGTGATTTCACTAACGCAGGTGGCCATCAGAAGTGCCACATCTCTATCCCGGTGTCACTAATAACGGCGGCCTTGTGGCAATCAAATCCTTACCATCATTTGGCCTCTTCACTCATTCCATACATTTGGTAATATGGCAAGGGGGGTCCTCATAAAGACCATTTGACACATGGCATTTAATCATTGCATTCCGTAAGAGAAAATTCTAATGCTAATGTCGTCAAACAGTTTACGTGCATTCCCCATGCTACTGCACATGGCATACATAATCACAAGATTGGGGATAATGTTTTGATCAAGTTCAATCTTCATCATGTGGGCATAGATCCATACTTGCAATTATAATGCCATCATGGGCTATTTTCATCCGCTCCTCAATACAAAGATCGGATGATGTTTTTCTCTCCTCGGAGAAGACTCTCATACTTTGTAACCAGTGATGCCCATAGAGATTTACACTGGTCTAGACCACGATCAATTCCATGCTCGAAAAAAGTTGCCGAAATCTCTTCCCAGATTACCTTTTCCTTCTCTGTTTTAAACCTATTTTCCATATTCCCACGCATTTCAATCAACTTCAGAGTCTCATGTTGTTTCCCTTTGCCACGCTTCTTAGTTGGAGATATAACTGACAAGTCTACATTCAATGTTTCAGTGGGAACCTGAGAAACTCCAACAGCAGATTTCGCATTTGAAACTTTTGATGTGTCAGACAATGTTATAGAAGGCACTGACGGAGATAAATGATCGATTATTTGTTGACTATTAGAATTTTGTTTAGAAGTTGTTGATGCTTCCATTGATGATTTTTTCACACCTTGCAAAGATGTAATTTTTTGGCACACTATCATCAAAGCTCCCAAGAACTTTGTGGTCTTTTCTGGATCTTTCTAACTTTAACTCTTTAGTAGTGACGCCAGAAATATTTTCCATAGCCATTACAATAACTTCTGGCCGTTTGCTAATGTACTTCCGTCACTGCTCCATAGAATAAGAAGCATTATTCAACTTCACACAGATGATTTGTATCATGTATGCGCATCATTATAAACCAAGACATAGAAAATAAGTACATCGAGATTAATATTCTTTGTCCATGATGGTTCCATAGGTACAAAATTATGCCTCTGCATGCTGGGGTGAATTTAAGTGTCTTTGTATGATATGAATAACCAACAAATCCATTAGCATCATTGTAATAGCTGTCCACATATCTATTGAACAAAGATTGTTGCCCAAATGGCTGTATGATAGGCATTGGTCATGCATCCATCAATGAACCAATTATTGCACCCTTTCTAAGAAACTCACACTGACCAAACTTAATGACAAGCATTAATGATGACTTCTTGAGAACATGCCACCTGTAAAATGTATCCGCCCCAGAACTATTTTGCATGACAGCTACTATGGATTCGAACAAATCCCCCATTTCGTAGCACGCTACGAAATCACTAAAACAGGTTGCGCTGCGAAACTGCTAAAGAATTCATGCGCTGCAAAAACACTTTGTCTTTAAGCTAATCTGAGCAAATTTTTCGAAACAGAATTTTCAATGATAACAGGATCATGAGGCTTCTACAAAGGAACCCGAGTCTAACTTGGAATGCATGAAGGAGACGTTGAAAGAAGCTAGGAAAAGCTTCACGGAGGATTCTACTCTAGGTAGTAGGGATCGACTAGAGCAAGGAATGGATCCTTCCATGCTTACTACCTTTTTAGAGACATGCATGAAGCTGCTACGGGACAATAAGGAAGTTAGGGGATTGCAAGAACTGTTAACTAGGTGTGCAGGGTCGAGTGAACCATGCATGGTTCGGAATCTAGGAAAGCATGCTTTGTGCACCGAGTGGGAAATGTGATTGACAACATAGATTGGTGACTATGAGATGGATCTGGTAATTTTGGACTTTGGTACAGATGTGAATGTGCTACCTAAATAGACATGGGAATGCATGGGTAGGCTTGCATTACAATGGTCTCCTATTCAATTACAGATGGCAAACCAACAAAAGATCTTGCCAATGGGAATATTGCAAGGAGTAACAGTGGACATCGAAGGCACGAGCACACAAACATATTTTGAAGTAATACAAATTTTGGATGATAGTAACCCTTACCCCACATTGTTAGGAATAGACTGGGCCACAAATATGAATGGATTCATCAACCTAAAGAGATGAAAAATGATATTCAAGGAAAAGTCTCTCCATGTAATAGTACTAGATCCAACCGAAGGAGCACGCTACACCGAACCTGTGTGTTATGAGGACAGTGATGATGAACTGGACTGAATTTATCAGATAATGATGCAAGACTAGGATCAGGTGAATCCCATGGCGGATGGAAGAATCTCATGGGAGCTCGATAGTTCCTGCACGTCGGATTCAGATGAAGAAATAGAGCAATGGAAGAACTGATTGCAAGAGGTAACAACGCTGAATTGTAATATGATGGTTAGATCACTGCGACGCATGATGACCGAAGCAAGGGAACTGCCAACTAATGAGGGAAAAACAAACGTGGAGGAATCTGTAGACCACTATAAAAATACAATACTGGGATAGAAGTTGCATGGTGCACAAAAAGGGGTGTCGCGCACAACAACTACACAAGGGAGGAGTACACCATAGAAGTCTAGGTGGAATCGGCGTGAATATAGAAGGCTAGTGCATGTATGGATTGGAGGTTCCCTATGTCGAACGCGATCTGGGCAACAAGGACAAAGTAGTTTGCGCATCCACTTGTGGTAAGGGATGCAGATGTATGCTGTGCAACCACCTCCCCAGATAAGGACCAAAAATCAAAACCCGACGTGGTAGCAAGGAAGGCAATGCATTCCGTTAGTAGTTCGCCTAATAAAATGAATCCATTGGAATGTGTACGTATTAGTGGCTCGATGGGCCTTTAGGACCCTAAGTGAAAAAAGGAGTACAAAGGTGGCCTTATCATTGATGAGACAAGAGGAAACTAGGAGGACAGAGAGAACTCCGAAGACCACAAGCCCCAGAATTCAGATAGGACGCGGGGGCATGGGTAAAGGAATTCGATAGCTACGGGAAGCCATTCAACGTGGCATCTTGAAACTTCGCAAACTTGATGAAGAATGGGCACAAATGAGGAAGAAAAGCATGATATTGGATGAAGAAACCAGCAAACTAAAAACCGAGGGCACACAAGCAGACCGAGCGAATCTAAGTGTAAGGAGACTATGCCTGCCCAGCCCTACTACTACACCGGAACAAGCTGCGACCCTACTATCATGGCTACAACCGCACTTCACCGAATAGGGGAGCGTACCACACAAATAAAAGCGTGATATGCTACTGGATACGAAGGTACTCGAAGGGTGCCCGCAGCCCGGGCTAGCAGGAAAATTGGAACTTCGCACCAAGTGTGTGACCACCTGACTATCCTTAGGAATCCCAGTCTCAGTGCTCCAAGCAGTTGAAAGAGGGCATGGGACTATAAAAGAGTCTATAGGGGAGTTACACAGCACGGACGCAATGCGCAAAATCAGTATGAAGCACAGAATTCATCTGCTTACAAGGGACCACGCTGCCACGTGGGTAGGAGAGAAAGTGACTGTTACAGATATTGTTCATGACAAGATGTCCAATTTAAGACACCGAGGAGTGGACAACAGGCCATTAATACACAGGTTCAGAACTAGGGTTGAAAGTATCTATTGCCAAAATCAGATTAATAAGCCACGATAGGAGGGAACGGTTGAATTTGAATTCAATAAGGCCTATAAAGAATAGGTGGCCCGTCACCAAACAACCCTTGGCTTGTTTAAGTTGTGGTGTTATTAGACGAGCAGGAGCATGATGAACTTGGAAACTGTAAAGGCGAGTCCATGGTTTGACGCATTACCAAAGGATACATAGGAGTCCCTAATCAGAATAATGACAACAACCAGGGGAGCTGCCCAGAGTTCTACACTGTGGACAGGTGATGTGCCAAAAATCCATAAATTACCCCGAACGTTGAGGACCAAAACGGACCCCCAAGCAGCAGCACCCCTCCATATGTCTCCATGAAATCTTGGGTTTGGCAAACTGTCGATGGAGGAGAAGGGTAAAACGGTTAATATTGAGAGCGATGATGAGGAATAGGACCCTCCAACTTATGTCGAGGAAATAGAACCAGAAGAAGAAATAGAAGAAGATGTCCAACTAGTACGTGCCACAACAAAGCTACCCAAATATGTCCCTCTGTAGAAAGGGAGGATAAAGGTCCCTAAAGACTTGGATGCTATGATGAGTACACTCAACACCTCATTCCTCCTGGAAGGGGTTCTATTTGAAGGTATGACTATAGGTCGCGTACCCACTATAAAGTTTGAAGAATGGGACCTTGTGGATATTGAGAAGTTCCTGCACCTAGAAACTAGCTAGCTGATGGAACAAGGCATGGAAGGGGCGATTACCACTTTGAAGCCATTGGCAGTGCTGCATGGGGTAGAGGAAGCTGGGCTACTCCATCTCCTATCAATTCCACACTTCCATCAATCCCCAATCATGATATTTTTTATCAGACAGCTACTTTGCCTGGTGCATGATGGGTACTTGTGGCTGGAGGAGTCCATTCCCATCACGACGGAGCTCATTCATAGGATTTCTCGACTTCCCTGTTCAAGAAGGGACCCCGCGGAAATTTCCAGTGCCAGTGGGGACTTGATGCTTGCGGAGGCTATGAAAAAGAAATATAAGTTGGAAAAAAAAGTAGAGGGGGTATGTTATTACTAGTATTCAGGAGAAAGGGGTTCGCGTAGCTACCCAGTTGTTGGCAAGAAAGGTGATGAGAAAATGCAGGGGCAACGAGGTTTCAACCACAGTCATCACACTGGTTGAGTAGAGTGCAGAGGGGGTTCAGTTCAACTGGGTGCAGTTCCTCTGTGACGAATTCTTGATGAATGGTAGGGAAGCCTAGGAACAGGGTAAGAGCTTCCACCACACGTGGTTTCTCCTATCCATCCTATTGGTTACCGATGAGTTACTTGAGGATAGTTAGTTTCCTCCCCTTTCCCAGGACTAGCCAGAGGCAGCAAGGTATGTGTCGTTATGGGAAACAAAGGATGCTACATGAATCAGAGAAACCAAGATCTTCTAGGTGCTAATGGAGGTAGGCATATGATTATGAATCAACAAATGGCCACACCTATCTGCAGAAGTATACAATAGTCTGAAGAACTTTGTAGACTTTAAAGTGGATATGCATAATGTATATATCAGGGCGCGAAGGGACCTAGAGAAGAAGTGGACCACACTCCCCTTCATCGCCATAGATGACAATGTTTTCGCAGTGATTGATACTTGGCCGCTGGACTGGCACGCACTAGATGTGGTAGTGCTCTACGAAACAAAGATCCGGAAACAAAAGGTTGTTGCCAAGCAGCTAGCCCAACAGAATTAACAACTAGCTGAGGAAGTGAGGGCGTCTTGGGAGGCAGTAAAGGCCGCCACGAAAAAGACTATAGCAAGAGGGGTCCCTACGACGCAGGAGGAAAGACACCCAGACATAACAACAAAACAAGGGACAGATGCGACAACGGAAGGCGTGGACCCAAGCACCACCTCATCACCATTGAAATGACCGTGCATGCTAGAGCATATTGGGCCATGAAAGGAGACCAAGGCTTCCAAGTTGGAAGGGGAACCTATTACACTAACTGAGGGTGACCTATACGAAATCGGCGACACAGTTTGCGATGCCACTAGGGAAGTACTCCAAGAAGCAATGACGGAGCAACAGAATGTGTTGGGGATGCTAAGGACGTAGATCCAAGACCTTCAGGTGCAGCCTCCACAGCCGGGAATGATTACTTCCCATGGGACCACAGGTACATCCGCAACCAAGCAGTTTCTGCGAGCCAAAATGGCTAATACCGTCATGCTGCCAGAGGGGGCACTGACAGCGGAGAACATGGAGGAAAAAGCCATAGTAAGCCAGCTTAAGGGCCTTGGAATAAACTTGGACACTCTTTCGCACGAGATATTATACCAGTTGTAGGATGGAGCAATGGCAGAGCTCTGCGCTAGGGAAGGATGTGCAGTACAGATGCTCAGTGAACAACGAATCAATATTGAGCAGTTGAGCCTCCAACGCAGCAAAGCAGTAGCTCAAACTCAGCAGTTTGAGCAACTCATTGAAGAAGCCTGTTGCCACGTCCCCAAACTAGAGATTGCAGAAAACTTACCAGTAGGTATACAACTCCACAAATTGGCTAGTGGAGTCCGCGAGGCAAAAGAGGAAGCAGCAAGGATCTAGTTCGACCTCAACTTGCAGATCACAGAGCTAAAAATGAAAGTGCATCCCTCTACATCACCAAAGGTCAGAGAGTTGTGGCAACATGCTATTCAATCTGGGTGGGAAGGAACCACACATGCCATGCAGTAGTGCACCGGCTTGTTGGATCAGTCACTTATCACGGTGACTTCACTACAGGAGAACCCAACCTTATAGCAGTTAGAGAAAAAGCATGGGAGTTGTAGCAAGCCTATGATAATTTCTAGGGGACCATGTAGATGGTTGCTATTACTTAGTGATTGGCTAAGATGAGAGAATCCCAGGCTCTCAAGGCACAAGTTGACGCCGCTCGACAGAAAGAAGCAGTGCTTAAATAACACATCTAGCCTTGGCTTGATGAGGCATTCGCGGTCACTGCGAACATTGAGGGAAAGTTAGCGCACATGCAGGTAGTATACAAACTCAGACAAGTAAATGAAACTAATACTGATGCATCAGAGGCTCGCATACAATGGGTATAGCAGATGGCGGAAGAATTTTTTGCGGACGTAAGCGAAGCACAGAAGTTGTTGGATGACCTTCGCACAAAGATTACTGCACCAGCCAAGTGACTCGAGACAAGTCACGATGATTGTGTTGGTGGCTTGTTGGGCATCAGATCCCCCGTGTAACAGATTTAGGGCTTAAAGCCCACAATTTTGGGTCATAGTATGGTAAAGGCTCCGCGAAGTGCATGGAGCGCGAATTGTAATGAGTCAAGTCAAAGGGTTGTCTACCCAAAAATAATGTAAGATAATAGGAAGCGAGTCGACCTACCCATGGTCTACAGACCATGGGAATGTATAAATAGAGCAAGGCTCTAAGGGTAGAAGGCAGTTTTTGGTGCGATCTTGAATGTTATGGGTTTATGAATGCCATATTCGCTTTGAGTCTGTAATTTCGAGTCAGGGTTGATAGTAGTTAGAGTAGGCTCTGTAGCTGTGTGCGCAGAGACCTGGTAGAGTCCGCAACTGTGTACGCGGACCCCTGCAGCTGAGTATGCAGGGTCGAAGTGGATTGTGTTGAACTGAAGATTTATATAAGATTGATGTTTTTGAAGTAATGTGCATCTGATAGCAAATCTATATGTTTGTTCTTATGTTATGATTTTATGCATGCCTTTAAAAGTTACAGTTGTGCGTGCCAGTTATAACTATTGAATGTTTGATTAAGATCACAAGAATTAGATCAGATCTATAATAACTGCAATAATAATAAAACATCCTGGAAGCACCCCATTGCAAAGATTCGTGAAGGTTAGGCAGCTGCGCAGAGTAGCGCAAGTGCACAGATCAATTCACAACCATTCTAGTCCTCATCAAGACATCCCTAGGGTGCAGAAACCTGGTTCCAACACCCTCTCATACTACCTTGGGTGAGACTTCAATCCAAACTCCATGGATTGTTGCTGAAAGGGCCGGTAGTGGAGTATTTGTTTGGCTAAAACTCTCCCGAACCTAGGTCAAGCCCCAATAAGTCAACATTAGGTATTAATACAGGGCAGTCTTTTGTCGCGTGGTCAAACTGGGTACAGTATTGGCATGACCAGTGCATCGGGTTCATACATTCTCGTGCGTCAGGCTCATACATTCTCGTGCATAGTGTCCTAGCCCCCCATAATTGTAGAAAATAACTTGCCGTCGACCTCTCATAGGTCCTCCTCTGCTTCGGCCTCGTCTCTGCCCCTGATATCCTCCTCATGCTAGCTCAATGCCTTAATCTAGAGGCTAAGTTTGTCTGCATTCGATATGTGGGCATTCTCTCCATCATTAACTCGTAACTATGGCAATTGCGCTCCTCGTGACCTACTGATTTGCAGAAGTTTCCAAAGAGTTGTTACGGTGTTTGTACAAATTTCTACAACAAGTGGAAATTATCTATCGCATGTTTCCCAGCTACTTGACAGGTAGCACACCACAATGTGGTCCCTATACTTAGCCCTGCTGGAGATTTTGGCCTTAGAGGCATTGGCCCTCTTCCTGCAGCATAATTCACGAATACATGGCAATGATATTTTTCATTCCCTTGACTTTTACATTTAAAACACCAAACTTCTTCACGAACATATGGCTGAGCCACTCTATCCTTCTTTGAACTTTGGAATTCTAGGAAAAGGTTCTGCAACTTTGCATGAATCTACTGAACTCCCAAATAAGCATCTTGAATTGGTGTCTCTTGCATTCTCATTGCGATCTCTAGGGCCTCCACCTGGGTCCCAATCTTTTCTTGTGATAAGGAAACCATTAAATGAGGCAGGAGTGAAGCCATAAAACATTCGCAGTGTTTCCCATCTGTAAGATTCACATTAGCTTCATGGATCTTGCACTTCAATCTTTGATCTATCTCCGAGGGTGTCTTTCCAGGCTTCATCATGATCTCCTTGAATCCAACAATCAATTATGTTTCAGATTTGGGCCTATTGAATTCCTTATTCAGTGCAGTTTGAATGCCTGCCAAGGCAGATGTCGGGTTATCAGTGCATTACTTAATGTACCACATTAGCACATTCCTTCAAAGCAGTAACCAACATTTCTTTCTTCATCTGATCATCTGTAATGTTTTGGGCTTGCCACACAACCTTCATGACAAATCAAAATTATCTAGGTACTCATTTTCCAAGCCCTTAAAAATGAGCAACTTTACTGTATTCGCCATATTGAACGGTGGTGGAGGTGGAGGCAGAGTGGGTGAAGGTGTATGTGGTAGGGGTGAAGATGGAGGTGGTGTGGGTGGATGGGCTATTCGGGGGAACCCTCGCCGTATTAACTGGACATCAATTTGCAGAGAAGTCTCAATTAGTAGGCTATATTCAAATCTTGTTCCCCTTCTATCCCTGAATAACTTTCCACTTCACATAGCTCCAAACATCAAGGTAGTTTCTAACCCTCTTTTCACACAAGATAATTTTAATCCAAGTATTCAAAGATCTCAAATACTTACCTTTCGGTCCCTTGAATAAGCGTCGCTCTACTTCACTGTAGTTGACAGAGGTATCAACCATGAACTCTGTCATAAATCCTCCAAGGACACGATCAAGCAAGTGATTGAAAGCGTAGACGATCTTATCTTCAAAGGCTTCCAATATTCGCACTAACTCTGGGGTCCACACTATTGGACCGTCAAGCCTCCACTTTCCCTGGTCATCATCCAATTTAGCGATCCACTCATATAGCTCGATCGGGAAGGAAAAGAAGAAAAATTTGTGCATCTATGTGTACAGATACCTATCCAACCACTGCTCTTTTTTCATTCACAGATTTTTGTTTTCTTGTGCCGCAAATTCGTGGATCTTCCTATGCAACCAATATTCAATTTCTTTCTTCGTCATATTCCAGTGATGTGACATCACACATAGATTTATGCAAATCCCAGTCCCAACAATGGAACAATTTGTTGGTTTAGTGGGTCCCGACCTAGGTTCAAAGTTAAGTTTGCCAAACAAATCCCTACATTATTGCACCTTTTGGCATCAATCCACGGAGCACACACTAAAGTCTCACCCAAAGCAGTATGGGGGGATGCTAGAACCAAGTTTCTGCACCCATAGATGATTGTGATGTTGTTTTATGCCCTAAACCTACCTTCGCGCAGATCGATAAGCCCTTGAGGCTTATCAATACAACTTCTTCTTACCAGCCTCTAGGCCTTCGTGAAGGTATGTGACTGCCCTTCACAGACCCCAAATAGGCGAATCAACCACTTACGTGCCTCTGTAATCACTCCTAAGTCTGATATTACCCAAATCAGCTTAAGTGTCTGATATCTTTAGCATGCATTAAGATATTCTTCGCGTAAATAGATATTATTACTTGTGTTCATATAATAATTTAAACCATGCAGAATCGCACATCAATACAATATTAAATCATAAACCTAATATTCATCATAACTTAAACGCATTCATTCATAACAGAAGTAAATGGGAAAAAGACAGATATTTCCAGAATAATGTCTTATGATTGATGCTTCAGTTTTTCTTACAGATTCAAGACTATCCTGTGCACTCAGCTGCATGGGTCCGCGCGCTCAGCTGTGGACTCTACTCTAGGCCTCTGCGCACATAGTTGCAAAGCCTCTCTTCTACTCTAAGACTCTTCGCTCTTCGACTTTAATGACCCATTACATTAACTATCAACTTCATTGAACTTCCTTAGACTCTCTAAGACTATCCTTTTTATATAATCCCATGGTCCGGTAGGTCTATAAAAACCAATACAACTTAAGGTAAAACCCCTTTATGACACTTACTATCTACACGCTCCATGACCATAACTTATGGAGGCTTTACTTTACATCACAAAAAATTGGGCTTTCTGCCCCAAAACTAACCACAGAGGACCCTGTCCCAACACCTTTTCTATAGCTGAAGCAGAATATGTGGCTGTTGCATCTTGCCGCACACAATTACTTTGGATGATGCAAACATTACAAGATATTCAAATCACATGTACTCCACCCATCTCCATTCTATGTTATAATACAAGTGCCATCAGTATTTCAAAAATCCAGTCATGCACTCCAAGACTGAGCACATACCCATTAAGTATCATTTTCTATGAGAACAAGTGCTTGAACAAAAGGTTAAATTGGAGTATGTTACCTCCAAAGAATAGGTTGGTGATATATTCACCAAGCCACTTCCCATAGAAACATTTGAATATCTCAAACAAAATGTAGGAGTAGTTTTTGCATCATCCTACCGTTAAAATCTAGTTTTTCAGCAGAAGGTTCCTACGTGGGTTTCATGAAGGATAGTCGTGTATATACGTTAGTTTCTATGGCTACAGAAGCATATATATTTTCCTGATAGAAAAACCGTGGGTTAGACTCTAATATGGGTGCTTAGTTTTATATTGATGATTACAGTCTGCTGATATGCTTTGTTTCATTGATTTTTATCTCATTGATGAAGATGCCTTGATGAATGATTTATCGATAATGCACAGGTAGCACAGGTTCAAGGGGAGCATTAACCTTATCAAACATTCTGCATTGTTGGCATTATGGTTGCTGATTATAGCTATGGTTTCAGATATTCATATCAATTGTTGCATAGGTCATGTAGAGATCTAGGGTGTAATATGTCTCCTTCTATCATAGTCTATTTTTGAATCAGTCCTATTCGACATATGATATAATTTGTATGCACACTATGCAAGGGAAGGATGATGTAATAATTGCTATATTTCAGTCATGTATAAATAATTGGTATATCCCAACTTGGTTGGGTGGATGAGTCGAATTTGGTGTATCCCACTTGGTTGGGTGATTGATGTATGTATGAGTCATTGGTCTTAGGGAGGTCATACTCTCTTAGTTGAGTTATAGAGTCATGTTATTCTTTTGAAACATATCTCTGTAGACTCTGCATGTACTCAGGGGGAGCATGGACAACATAATGTATCTCAAAGGGGGAGAATATTTTGGTCCACCCTTTGCCCTTGATGTCAAAGGGGGAGAGTATTTTGGTGTTGCTTGATATCTCTAACAATTTCTACAACTTGCAGTAATCAACACCAATATGGTTACCATCAAGTCCAAAGGGGGAGATTGTTTGCATTATGATACAGGTGTTGTCCTTAATGGAAACTCACTCACAAGAAAGTTCAGATTTGATAAATGGAAACTGACATTGCAACAGGTCAATTCAGAGGTAACGGGGCATTTGTATAGAAGAACAGGAAGTTGGAACAGAGGTCTACTGATCAGAATCAAGAAGTTGAAGGAAGAGGATGTTTTAAGATAGTTTAAGATGTATACACAGGTTCACCTTGACAAAGCAGCATATACACGCAAGTTCGCAAAACTAAAGAAGTGTATATGTATGCACACACTTTCACAAGAGGAAAAGCACGTATGGGTTGGAAAATCAAGGAAATACAAGACTAAAGAATACCAAGGGTCAATACCATGGTACTAGCCCACAAGTTTAAGCAGAGTAACGACTATTTGATCCTGTCCAAGAATACCATAGGCTCTAAGTGTAGTTTTGGTCTGAGGTATTGAGGAAGGCCAAAACCTATATAAAGATGAGACGATGAAAGGGCCAAGTGTGCAAGTCAAAGGGTTTCTTAAGAATACTTCTATCTGAAGAATATTTTATGTTGCAGGGGTTATGATTATGATATAATCTGAAATATGTTGTGCAACTTGGATACAATTTTGGATTAGGATCATGAGACCTGAAATGACTTATCATTGTATGATTTGATATTGGTTGGGCTAGATCTGATTTCTTATGCATGTTTTATTCATTAAATATCAAGATCTAGGTATGTATGAAGTCTGGAATAGCAACGAAGTTGTGAGTTAATATTTGCAGATCTATATATTGGTTCATCTTGGTAAAGGCACATATACACGGAGGTTCAACTCTTACAACTAGCATATGCAAAAGAAAATCTTGTTATTCAGAAATGATTGATCTATCTGATCAGTGTTGTTGTTTTATTGTTGTCTGTTAATGAAGTATTCTCAGGTCTGAAAGTAAAAATCAATGCATAATGGGTTTGTGTCTGATTGATTGATTGATTAATTGAGAAGGGTTATCTTTGTTGTTCACTGTCTAGATCTCTGCAATTGACAGTAGATGTTTAGAATATTACTAGTTGGTACAGATTTGATTAAGAAGTTTTTATGATTCAGTAGTTTTGGAGGTATATGCAATTTTTGATGCAAGAGGTAGCATATACATGCAGGTTGGGTTCATTAAAGTAGCATATACATCTGTTGTATGATTCTTGAGGTTGCAGTTGGTTCTAAATGATGATGCAAGTTTCTCGGTTCAGCACGATGTTCTAGTGACATTGATTTGACTATTCAGATTGACTGATTGCTAGTTGATGTAGTTTGTGTTTCTAAGTTTCTGATGGGTATAGTGTGAAAATTTGATGAAATAAGGCCTTCATATTATATTGTTGTTTACCAGGAGCATCCAATCTGAAAATTAATGAAAAACAGTCCCTAGAGGAAGAGAGGTCATAACCTTCTGTAGGACGGCTCTTACATACTAGTAAACATATCAGATAGTACAAAAGCTAGGGGGTTGTAGCTCCCTTCCAGTAGAAGCTAGAGAACAAGCGAAGGTTGTAGCCTTCTATAGGTGGGTGCCTGCATACTAGTATGAGTCTGCACCAGTACAATATTGTAGACAAATTTTATTTGTATTAAAAGAACACAAAGATGACAACAGCAGGTGGATTTTCTCCCACATTGGGTTTCCACCTTAAATCTTGGTGTTCATGTGTGTTGCTTATGTGTAATGGTTTATTATGCTATTATTGCACATCGTTACTATATACTAATGCACTGATTAAAGATCAACACATGATAAATTGGTTAAATCGTAAGTTCTCTGGGTATGCGTTGGTTTCTTTAATCATAGTAGCATACATATGCAAGTTCACTTTAATGAAGTAGCGTATATAAATCTGATTGGTTATTGAAAATTATTTAATTGTAAATATTGATTCAACCCCCCTCTTAGTATTATTTCCAACAATTAGAATTGGAGTAGGTCCCTCAGAATAAGCTTGATCACTTGAAGGGATATCTTTCAAGATGAACAATCACAAAGGCATGGGATCTATTAGACCACGAAAGTTCAATGGGAACAACTTGGTATATTGGAAAATAAGAACCAGAGCTTATCTTCAATCACATGGAGTCGATGTTTGGGAAATTGTGGAAGGATGATATCAATTTCCAGCAGCAATAACTACAGATACAGCAGGTAAGAAGTTATATGAAAGAAAATTCAAAGCAATCAATACATTATTGGGAAGTCTATTAGAATCAGAATTCGTCAAAGTCATGCAGTTCAAGACAACTAAAGAGATATGGGACAAAATCATTTAGAGCTATGAAGGAGACTCCCAGGTAAAACGTGCTAAGCTTCAAACTCTCAGAATTCAATATGAAACTCTTAAGTTGCATAGTGATTAAAGTATTGCTAGTTACATTTTACATGTAGATTAGATTGTTAGTTGTATGAAGAATTTGGGTGAAGAGATAAAGGAGGCTACTTTAGTAGAAATTTTTTTGAGAACTTTGTCTTCTTTGAGTCAAAAGTATCTGCCATAGAAGAAAATAAGGATCTTCAATCTATTACTATGGTTCAAATTCATGGAATTCTAACTGCCTTTGAAATGAGGAAAGGAGATCTGTCAGATATGAGAGAAGCCGTTTTCAAAGCCTTAGTAAAGGGGAAAGTAAAGGAAGAACACAATGAATCAAGATATGTTTTAGAAGAAGAAGATGAGGTAAATTTTGTCAAGAAGCTCAAACGGGGTTCTAGAAGATTCAGAGGTAAGCTACCATTCAAATGCTTTACTTGTGGTAGAGTTGACCATTATGCTGCCAAAGTTCCTCATAAAGATAAATATGAAAAAGGCAATAACAAATAGGTTTTCAATTGAAGAAGTTTCTATACCCATGAAGATATTGATGGATTATCTAATAGTGATGAAGATGAAACCAAACAAAATTATAAACTACTCATGGATTATGACAATGATGATTTTTTGGATGCCTTAGTAGAGGAAGACTTTCTCTAAGAAATCACTAAACTCAAAATCAGTTTGGAATAAATAATATGTTCATAGACACATTGACACATCAACTCACTCAAAGAGAAAATCACAATGAAAAAATAGAATGTGAAGTTGTGGGTCTAAGAAAATAACTTGAGAAGACAAAATATCTTAATATTAGATTTTTTAATGATAAGAAAATTTAAATGAAATCATCAAAGTTCGGCATTCCCCTCTTATAAAGACAGTTCTTGGATATACTGAAGAATCATCCCAATCTCAAAAGTCAACAGCCTCCACCAGAAGCTATCTTGATGTATCAAAGACCATTGAACAATATGTCAATCATCAACAAAAGCCTAAAAGTACCCATCAAGTAAATCATGCTCAATTTACTCCAAGGATGAACATCAATAGAAGCATCAACCAATAGGTAAACAGTGCCAAAAGATTCTACGATCACAGAAACTTCTCTAATGGACAATGTTTTTCATGCCACAACTTTGGGCATAAGGCTGCTCAATGTGTTGCTTACAAAACTATCATGACTAGAGAAACATGAAATCAAAGGAGTGTAACAGGAATCAAGAAAATTTCCTAGAATAATGTTTCTCCAACTGAGGATGAAATTGAATGTCATTTTGGAACAACTTTGGTCATGAAGAATATGAATGCAAGAGAAAATTTTGGCCCACACTTCAAAAGGAGCAAACATCATCAAATTCCAAGGTATGGAGTGTTATAGACATTTTTTGGCACTACAACCCCAAGCATGAAATGTCCATAAACCAAGGGATCCTAAGTCCCTAAAAGTGTTTTTCTAACCCCTAAAGGAACAAGGTCAGCTGATTACAACTTCTCCCAGAAGTTCTCCATGAAAAACTGCTCAGAATTAGTCAAAACAGGATCATTTCAGCTACTCCATAGGCAAAGTGCATTGCATCTCACCTAAATACACTGTGTGGGTGCGTTGCATTTCAAAAAGCCCTTCTATGGGGTGCGATGGGTGATAAATGACAAATGATAGTGTCATTCCGCGAGGTGGAGAGGCAATGGAAGCTTCCAGAAACTTCTCCTGTGACACTTGCCTCTCTGAATTCGACCAAGGATGAGTAAGAGATCATCAATCTCCAAGTGGAAGAAAGAACTATAAGAGGGAAGACACTAATAAAATCACAAGCTGACTCATCTCCCTTACAGATATCTATATATGGATCCCTCATCCCAGAGATCCAGGGGGCTGGAATTTTGCATATTGTAAGGAATTGCTGTTGGTTTCTTGAGATAAAACATCAAATTGTTGGGTGATCTAAGCTTTGTATGAGGTGAAGAGGGGATTCCTTACTAAGAAGATGATGCTCGGTCAGAACAACTGGTTGTAACTCCCCTTGGCTCTTTCTTGTTTATCAATAAAAGCTATTCGAGTTTTCCTCCATACTCTTGTGTAATTTATGTTTGTTGCATTTGTATGGTCAATTTACATCTGATCCTAGATTGTTTATGATTAGAGATCCATGTTCTTGTATAGTGCTATGCTACTATGATCTTACAGGTACTTTTTGAAGTTGGGCGTGCAAGGGAACAAGTAGCGAAAGACTATCAAGAAAGAGAGGAATCAAACCAGGAGATTAGAACAAGACAGAGGTTGGTCTTCTTTGTTCTTCTCTATCTATACTTCATAAAGGAAAAATAAAAGTAGCTTTACTTTGTTTGTTTCTAAGGCATCTATCACACCTTAGTGGGATAAGCAGTTATGAGTAGACACTTTTCCCTATAACAAAATGGCGACTCCGTTGGGGACGAATTAGTTTGTTTGTTTATCTTCCTTGTTGTCTATTTCATAAACTTACAGACAAAGTTTGAAGTCGTGCCAGGTAGCTTTCGAACTGCATTTGCTATGCAAATGCAAAGTAGATAAATTTCGCTTCAGTCAATCTCTCGGATCTGTTTATGATTTAAACAACTGATTCAAAAACTCTCTGATTGCCCCTTGTGGTAGCTCTTATATCCTCCTTAGATCTATCCCTGATGGTTGCATTACTGATTACCATTTGCTTGGCCAAAACCCATGAACTAAACTACAAACTGTGACCTAGAACCCAAGCAAAGTCTCGTCTCTGGCCCAGTGCAGGTACTGTTTTTGAGAATCTGAAATTCAGCGCACTTCCCGAGTGTAGTAGGTGCGATGCATTTCAAATTCCCTGTGTTTTAGGTGCGCTGATTAGACTAGGCATTGTGCAGTTTTGGTTTCTGTGATTCATTCTTTCCAGTTCTATTCATGAATTTTGCTGCCTGTGATCAGTATATCTCTGTTTGAAACCCCTTTTCCTTACTGTTATTCTGCCTGATCCGGATTTAAACAGGAACGCAATAGATTATAGAGATAACCATAAATACAGAGATGCAATAACCATAAACATAGAGATGCAGCGGAAATAATGCTTCATTTCATTACTGTAAAATACTGAAATATGCTTACAACCAGAAATGGAAAATAAACCAGCTAGGGCGATGGTAGCTTATCTCTGAGAAGAGATGTGTGGCTACATGCCTCTGAACTGTTCCAAACTGTATTACAATGAGGCTCGAAGGCCTATTTATTGTTGAGAAACAATGGAAAGCCCTTCACATCCCGAAACCTAACCCTAGAAGATGAAACGCCAAATTGTGGGCCCCGTTTGGCTAAATTGGTACATCAATTTCCCGGGGTCGTAACTTTGGCATACGATCTCCGTTTGACGCGTACGATAGCTCGTTAGAAAGATCTATCCGAGTACTACCACTTTGGGAGGCAAAAAAACGTCGTTTAGGGCCTCAAAACGGCTCCGGAAGTTCAGGACCCGAAAAACTGCTAAAAATAGTAAACTGTGCTATAATTTAGGAAACTGAAAAGACTGAAAGAGACAGTTGTGGGGGTCCAAATGGGATAGGTGGGTGGCCACCAACATCTACCTGGATCACTGCCTCCTTTGTACAAAAGAACTGTAAATGTTTTTGTGTGTTTATTGAGTCATTTTCAGTTCTCCTTTGCAAAAAGTAACATAATCGCACTGTCGTCCTTTGATTTGAAAGTGTCGCAAGTGTCGTTTTCAATCATAGGAAAGAGTTTGATTGTTGTAGATAGTCGATTATCCTGTTACTATTGTTTTTGGTCTGGATTTGTAATTTTTCTAGTGTCGAAAACAAGTATTCATTTCCAAATCGTAAGGTGTTGTGATTGTCTCCATTTTTTATTTCGAAAAGAAACTTGTTGATAACTGTCGCTTGAAAAGTAATTCAGATTTGTGCATCAACTTTATTTTTATCATTTACATACTAAGAAAGTCGAAAACAAATACATGCATGTGCATTTGCATTTAGATAGTCTGATTGGTTTGATTTAGGAAAGTGCATTTAGAGTGTGCTCTTTGCTCTTTGTGAAAGAATTCTGTCTTTCCTTCCTTAGTAGCTAGGATTTTCATTGCACAAAGAAGATAAAAAGATTGTTTATCATCTTAGATTGCATTTTAGGAATTATACTACATCTCCCAGTGAACCTAAAAGGCAAACTTCATAAACAAGATCAACTATAAAATAAATTCAATGAATCTAACAATGCTTTGGAACCTAACACACAACATTTAGAAGTCTAGGCTAGAGACGTATTCCGGTGTCATAAAGCCTGGTAACTATTGTTCTCACTGATGGTTGGGTGATTCCTCCACTTTGAGACGATAAGTGCCAGTACGGACTTGTGCTCCCACGTACCGTTGAGTATATTTTGGGAGACCACAATAGGCTTAATCCTTTATCCATAGGAAGCCATGTCTGCCGTCCTATCGATCGCAATACACTGAACACAACATTCGGGAAGATTGACTGCCGTACCGTAAAAATTATTCTGCAGTTTTGCGATTGGTTTGGTAATCCCTCTACCTATATTTCCAGAGCAGTCCCTTTCATTCCTTTTCAGACTCTTTAACGGAAAAGGTCCATATGAGCACTTGTCACTTCAGGCTCATTAAAAATCGAAGGCGACTAGAGTCATCTTTTGTTTTTTATCGACTCTTAAAAATTGAAAAAACAAGTTGTGTCAAAGCGTCTAAAATTTATTTTAAACGGAATAATCATCACCTTTTCCTACGTTGATCTTAGGTTGAAGAAAATGGAGTCCACCAACCAAGGAGTTCCCCTTGGAGGAAATCCTAGTCTCTTCTCCTCTTGGGGAGATGTTGGTGCACTCCATATGGCCACATTGTCACTTCCAGGACTAAAAATTGGATTGCCCGTATGGCTCTTCTCAACCTCTGTTGTTCAGAACACTGGAATTCCTGAATAGTCGAGTCAACAACTAGATGAATCCAGAGTTACCCACCAACCTTCTACTTCCTCCAATTCTTCCTCTCCTCCTTCTTCTTCGCTTGATGGGGTTGGTAAAGCCAAAAATCAAGTACCTGAGAAGAAGAAGGAAAAGAAGAAGAAAGAGAAGAAGAAGAAGGAGCTAAAAGCGAAAGGGGGAAACCGAGCGTCGTCTAGCGAAAATCCACACACTGCACCAACCAGGCCTAAATCGCCATGTGTCATTTTCAAAGGAGACCACTATCATAGAGATTGTCCTTGCATCCCTCAGATCTTAAGGGACTGGTCTCCTCGTTTGCACAACCCGGTGTCGTCAACCTCTGATGATCATGTTGAAAACACACCGTCGACTAGTGAAAGTGAAGCCCCAGGACAAAAAGGAAAATATAGATTTCCTTGTAAATTGTGCGAAGGCAACCATGCCATCCACCGTTGTCCCTTCTTAGACAAGGCGAAAAGAGTTTTGGACGATCGTCCGGTTTCACCGTTAAGACTTCCTACTGGATATAAAAAACCCTTGCCGAGTCCGTCACTAGTTGAAAAACCGGCTGACCTGCCCAGATGGTCGGCTGAAGCATCTATCATTGAAGACAAACCATCTGAACCCATACCAGATGAAAGTCAAAAGGTCGAGGCTGCAGTTGACCCAGTCTTGCCTTCAGAGTTTCCATCTTCAGATGATACAGTCACCGAAGAGAACAAGGATGACACCGTCCAAATTCTTTTCGTAAGCACAGACTCCGATGAACATGGGGGCAATTTACCCGTTCCTTTACCGCAAGAAGGAAGTTCGTCAGAGTCATACCCGGCCGTCTATTCGGTCCCACCTCCAAGCAACCTAGTTGTCTCCTTCGATTGGAACCAACTAGGCAGACCCCGTTTCCCGGCTAGTGTACCATTCTGCATCATTGTTCAAATATATAGGATGGTTATGGCCGGTACCATCATAGATGAAGGGGCTTCTGTGAGTATCCTTTCCTCAACTGCATGGAAAGTGCTTGGTTCACCATCGCTTTTGCCTGAGATGAGAAATCAAATAGGCTTTGACAAAGGAACTAGTCGACCGTTAGGGATCCTTCCCAATGTGCCCATAACATTGAGAGGGAAAACCATTCAAATGAACGCAATGGTAGTTCAAGGACCCCTGGATTATAATCTACTCCTTGGATGAGACTATATTTATTGCATGGGAGCGATTTTCTCCTCACTCTTTAGAGTAATGTGTTTTCCGCACGAAGGAAGAGTGGTCAAGCTTGTGGACCAGCTTTCATTTCCCAGATCACATAGAGCAAATAGTCATGTACCATCCCTGAATGGTATTTTCACACAAGGAATGTCTCATCAATATCCAGTCCATCCGCCTGATGAGCACGAGTGATTCAGGGGACATGACTGAAACCCAGGGGGCATGCACCCTGGTCTTCTTCGACAGGAAAACTTCGGGTATAAGGTAGGTTTCCGTGAGAGAATATGACTAGTCTGTACTCCCGTCCGTGATTGGAAGAGGGGGTTATTCTGGAATAAGATTCTCTTGTCAAAGTTATGTGGGTTGGCAGGCATTGCCACTCACCTTTATTTATTTCGATAAACATCGCCGAAGAAGTGTTTTGTTTACGCCGTAAATAGAACAATCTTTGGTAACCTGTAAGAGATAGACCTCTCTTGGTAAAAAAAATGTTTTAACGGAAAGGAGAAGGGGTAACCTTGAAATTCTATTTTATACTTGGGGGCATGCAAACCTTTTGGTGTGCAAGCGAAGAGCGACTATTTATTTTTTTAAATTTGTAGGTCCTCTAACCCTTTAAACTCATAGGATTGGTCGTTTCCTAACTTGCATAAAGGAAGGATGTGGGGCAAAACTCTAAAAATTGCCGTTTTTATATATGAGACATTCTTATTATACGACTGGATCAATCGAGCAGTTCTAGGACATAGTTCAAGCTCGTTAAAAAATAAACATAAGTCATGAGCAAATGTTTACCCCCAGTGTTTAAGCTCAATAAAAAAAATGAACCGATTTCCTGGTAAATAACCATCGTGAATGTAGTATTTCAGCCTTTAAAAGCCTTGGTCGTGTTCTCATCATCACCTCCATTCTGTATTGGCCGATCATTCACCTCCATTTGATTGTTTACCCCTTTTTGAGGAACAGCTGCGAATAGTGATCTCACTAGCCATCCTTGTAACACTGTCGTGATTGGAAAATTCCAAACCTTGCCTGGAATCAGCTGCTACCCATTTTATCACTCGTTCCTCAAAAGACGAGTCTCCTTTAAGCTCTTTTCAATCGACTTGTAAAATATGAAAAGATTGCTGAGCCATTGGCCTCTCCAGCTCGTTAAAGGGACCGGAAATGCTATCCCTCCTCTAAATTTTAATCTTTTTGGACCTGAGGTATTATTACACAAAAAGATCGAGCGCTTGTTTTGTTCGGCTCGTTAAAAGGATCGAAAATTCATCCCTTCTCTATTGTTTTATACTTTTTCGGACTTAAGGGATTAGATGACGAAAAAGGAATTTTGGAGTTTCCTTTATGTTCCTTTTTAGACTCTCTAAAATTGAAAAGGATCGAGTTATCTTTGTCGTTAAACTCGTTAAAATTTTAATAGCGACAAACTTGTCTATAGATGAGAACGAGTTTCACTATCGCTAGGCTCGTTAAAACATAGCGATGGGTTTGCCCGAAGGGAAAATTATAGAACAAGCATATGTTATCCTCCTCAAGCTTGACAAAAATAAAGAGGTACTGGTTAGCAATGACTGGGGAAAAATTGGGAAGAAAACTTGAAGAAACTTTGTTGGTAGCAAGTCGCTCTTGAACATGACACTTTCACTCCGCATCCAAGTCGGCTTGGGTTGTTTCATTCACCGGTCACATCACCATGGTCCCATCACTCCATCCACATTTGGGGTTAATGCTACCAATCCATCATGTCAGTGTCGTCGATATGTTCAAGAGAAGTCATTCAGAGAATTCACTTGTGTCTCACCCGCTACAATACATTTACACTCCATTCTTTCATGACCGCCACCCTGAACCTTATATCACCAGATCGTTTTCACCTCCATTAAAATCATTTGCTCTGTTCCATGTCATTGATGTGGGATTCATTAAGTCCTTCCTATGACGGATCGCTTCTTGTAGACATCAGCTCATTATCCAAGAAGTTGATCTAGGAACACCCCATTCAGTACTTTGAAGCTTGCATGCCTCAATGGCAAGTTTCTCACTTCCGGCGACATGTTTACATCAATGACCTTTGACCGAAAGATTTTGCGTGGTGTTCGACGCCAATTCCTTTATTCACACCACGTAAATTGTAATGCAGTACCTTGAGGGTCATTATCATTATCGGTGATTCCTCTCGCGCTTGTTAACAGCTTACATCATTGGCTGGTAATTAAGCGATGTCTTTCCATGTTCGACTCCAGAACATCTCTCACATGGATAGACTTGTACTTCGAGTGAAGATCGAACGATATTGAATACCCCGGATCTAGTTTCATCCATCCAGGCTGCGATATATATTTAGGGAAATAAAGACATCAAATGTACATCATTGCTGCACAGATAATCATCCAATCAAAGGGATGATGGCTGTACCAGAATCATCAGTCTACACTCAGACGATTGTCTGTCCTATGTACATGAAAATGAATTTATAAAGCCGAGCATGGGAATGCTCGCCTCAGCTAGATCATGAAAATATTATGAAGATAATGTATTTTATTGTATCTTATTACAGGTCTCCTCCCAAGTTGAAAGAACTTCGGATCCTCATAATAAAGCATTTCACCTGACATCAAAAGATTAATGACCTCATGCTTTAGGGGGAAACTATTATAGACATTTTTGGGCACTACAACCCCAAGCATGAAATTTCCATAAACCAAGGGCTCCTAAGTCCCTAAAAGTGTTTTTCTAACCCCTAAAGGAACAAGGTCAGCTGATTATAGCTTCTCCCAGAAGTTCTCCATGAAAAACGGCTCAGAATTGGTCAAAACAGGATCATTTTCGCTGCTCCATAGGCAAAGTGCGTTGCATCTCACCTAAATACACTGTGTGGGTGCATTGCATTTCAAAAATCCCTTCTATGGGGTGCGATGGGCGAGAAATGACAAATGGCAGTGTCATTCCGCGAGGTGGAGAGGCAATGGAAGCTTCTAGAAGCTTCTCCTGTGACACTTGCCTCTCTGAATTCGACCAAGGATGAGTAAGAGATCATCAATCTCCAAGTGGAAGAAAGAAATATCAGAGGGAATACACTAATCAAATCACAAGCTGACTCATCTCCCTTACAGATATCTATATATGGATCCCTCATCCCAGAGATCCAGGGGGGATGGAATTTTGAATATTGTAAGGAATTGTTGTTGGTTTCTTGAGATAAAACATCAGATTGTTGGGTGATCTAAGCTTTGTATGAGGTGAAGAGGGGATTCCTTGTTGAGAGGATGATGCTGGGTCAGAACGACTGGTTGTAACTCCCCTTGGCTCTTATCAATAAAAGCTATTCAAGTTTTCCTCCATACTCTTGTGTAATTTATGTTTGTTGCATTTGTATGGTCAATTTACATCTGATCCTAGATTGTTTATGATTATAGATCCATGTTCTTGTATAGTGCTATGCTACTATGATCTTACAGGTACTTTGTGAAGCTGGTCGTGCAAGGGAACAAGTAGCGAAAGACTATCAAGAAAGAGAGGAATCGAACCAGGAGATTAGCGCAAGACAGAGGTTGGTATTCTTTGTTCTTCTCTATCTATACTTCATAAAGGAAAAACGAAAGTAGATTTAATTTGTTTGTTTCTAAGGCAGCTATCACACCTTAGTGGGATAAGCAGTTCTGAGTAGACACTTTTCCCTGTAACAAGGAGAAAGAAGGAATTTATATCAGAAAGATGTGGCATAGTGTTGTTTGCCGAAGGATAAGAGAATCAGTGGTACATTGACCATGGATGCTCCAAACACATGACAAGTGATAAAGAGAAACTTCATTCATATAATGCTTTAGAAAAAGAAAAGAATGTCTCCTTTGGAAATGACACACCAGCCATCATTAAAGGTAAAGTTTTTGTTTATTTGAAAGAAAAGGTTAAATATGGAAATGTCATGTATGTTGATGGTTTAAAACATAACCAGTTGAGTGTCAGTCAAATGTGTGATGAAGGAAATGAAGTTGTGTTCAATCAAACATATGTGTGTTTCATGAGCGTGATACAGGAAAGACCATAATCGAAGGTACAAGAACTCCAAACAATTTATACATACTCAAAGGAGGAAAAAATCAATGCTCTCTAAGAAAAATAGATGAAAATTGATTATGGCACAGAAGATTGGGACATCTAAGCTTTTCTCAAATAAGAAAAGCATGCAGGCTCAAGGTGGTTTGTGATCTTCCAGATCTCAGCATCCCAAAAAATACCATATGCAAACCTTTCAAGTTGATAAGGAAACCATAGTTCATTTCAGTGAAAAAGAAGGATCATCAAGTAATCCTCTTGAACTCATCCATACTGATTTGTGTGGACCAACAAGGAAAAAGTCACCTCGTGGAGAAGAATACTTTATTTTATTCATTGATGATTTTTATAGAATTTGTTGGATAGGCTACTAAAGCATAAAGATGAAGCATTTGAAAATTTTAAAGCCTTAAAAGCTTTAGTTGAAAATGAATCAGCTCAAAAGATCAAATGTCTCAGATCTGATCAAGGGGGAGAATTCATATCAAGTGAATTATTTGATTTTTGTGAACAACATGGAATAAAAAGGAAATTATTTCTTTCCAAAACTCCTCAACAAAATGGTGTAGTAGAAAGAATGAACATAACAGTTCAACAAATGGTTCGAGCTATGATTTATGAATCTAAAACTCCTGTCACCTTCTGGGGTGAAGCTACATTTACTGACGTGACTATTCTCAACAAAGCTAATGTTCGGGTAAATAGTGATCAAACTCCATATGAACTTTGGTATGGTAAGCCTCCTACTGTAAAACACTTTAGAGTTTTTGGAAGAAAATTGTTCATTAAAAATATTGATCACAAACTTGGTAAGTTTGAACACAGAGCAAATGAAGGAATTCTTCTTGGTTATTCATCCAGAAGTAAAGGATACAAATGTGTTTGGAGCGGGATCCCCCAAGGGCAGTTTTGGGGCTAAAATCCCATGCTTAAGTCAAGTTTTTGTAATATTATTGTAAAGACTCTGCATTTTGTCGTCACAGAGCATGAAGGTATTATGTGTCACAAAGGGTAGTCCACCGTTAATTTTTTAAAGTAAAGTCAGCTGTAAGAGATCTACCCATGGTTAAAGGACCATGGGATTGTATAGAAAGAGCTAAAATATAAGTAGTTAGAGGCATCGAAGAAGTAAGAGAGTCATAGATTTAGAGAAATAAGTCTAAGTCTTGGGTTGTAGCATAGGTAGAGGCTCTGCAGTTGAGTGTGCGGAGGCCTAGGGTAGAAATTCGCAGATGAGTGCGTAGACCCATGAAACTATGTGCATAGGGTGAACAGAGTCCGTAACACTTGGAAGATATTAATAAAAGGATTTATTCTAAAATTTCTATGTATTTTTTCTGTTGATGGGTTCAGATATTTTGTGTATGAACTTCCTTTGTTATCCTTCTATGTTGTGCGAATGAATACAGTTAGATTGAATAATTAAATGTAATTACGAATATCTGATTATGTTGTGATAAACTTAAGTATTCAACAAAATAATCAAGTCACTTAGGGTAACTGAGGAATCTACATGGCACGTTGCCATAGCTGCACGAAAGTACTTGAGCCCCAGGTTAGGGTTGTGCAAAGGTTGATCGTATACTTTCACGAAGGTATTAAAGGCAGGAATAAAGGGTTTGTCTTACAAGCCCTAGAGTGAGATCACCTGCATGAAGGTAGGGATAGAAGAGATCAAACAACATCACAACCATCTTAGGGTGCAGAAACTTGGTTCCAGCATCCCCCCATACTGCTTCAGATGAGACTTTGGTCCACACTCCACGATCTGATGCCAAAAGGGCCAGTAGTGTAGGGGTTTTTTTGGCTAAATAACTCTAAACTTGGGTCACAGCCTGTTACACTAAAAAATGTCACCATGACTATTTACAGTTAGTATGGCTCAATCAACAGTCATGCTACCCTCTTAGGCAAGTCTTATGCCTCTGCTCTCCATGTCAAACTCCAAAAAGAGAGAAAGTCTTTTATAAATGTATTTATCTCTGGGGACGCAAGTTCTCTCAACCTTACCTGCGGGGACGCTCCCAATGTTCACAAAAGCTGCGTCTTTGGACGCTCTGTATGTAAAGGGGAAGGTGCGTCCCCTTGTAAAGGTCAAAATTCACAAGTTTCATCTTTAAAAAGTTACTTGTGGTCATTTCTAGAGCATTCTAGAAGGTTGTTCGACGTGTATTGAGCGCCTCCAGATGGTTCATGCACTCCTACCAAAGAGGAACTTATCCCATCAATAAGGGAGCTATCCCACCTAAAGAGGGGATTATCCCATTGATGGTGGACCTGATTAACCTCCTCTTAAGCACTATAAATACAGGCATTGGGCCAGAAGGAGAGGAGGTTAGAAGCTATACATTTCTAAGGGTAAATGCTGCAGGAATTAGGACTCCCATTTAGAAGCTTGTGAGGAGAGATTGCCATCTTTGCTTGTTCTATTTGGAAGTGGGTGTGCTTTGTCAAAGTAAAGGAGAACTCTTGATGGACCCTGGGAAGGACTTGCACAACACCAAGGCTCAGGTTGTATTTGTTCCTTTTGTTACCTATTAATGCAAATGAGTCCATTCTTCTCAATAACTTGTTATTTATGAGTTATTTCATGTACTCCTTGGTCTATGTGTTAAATATGTTTTATTTTATGAGATTATCAAGTGCTATTTAATCGTTTGATTGTTAGTGCATGCAGGTTTTAAAGTGAAGGAGGATCTCATCCGGATCAGAGGAGCTGGACTGCTACAACAGCGTTGGATTATAGGTAGGATCTAAACACTTGATTTCCCATATAGTAAATGCATGTTTAGAGAAGGATTGCTCTTGTTTGTCTTGTTTGTCACTAGAGAGTCTTAGGCTCCTAGGGAGGTTGGTTGTGTCCGCACGATCGACTCTTTCCGCCTGACAAATTGGCGACTCAACTGGGGACTCCATTAATGTGAAAGTCTTTTCCTTTGTATGAACTTTGCTCTGAGAAAATTGGTTTATTTTTCTGGTTTTTGGCTCTGTGACTTTGTTTTTGGGTGGGTTAGCTTAGAGTTAGATTCCTTTTAGTTTTTCTTGAGTTTTCCAGTAGGACGCACCCTCTGAGCATTGCACAGTGCGTCTCTGGACGCACTGTCACTGTGTACACAGAGCAGGCCCGCACCTGTTCTAACGGGTTGCCTGCGTCCCCTGCTAAAATTTGAGAAAATTCCATTTTTTGCACTTTTTCTCTTAGATTTTGTTTTTTCTTAGATTTTACTGCCCAGATTCAACTGAACTTGTTTCGATAGCATTGAGTGTTTTAGTGGATTTCATAGAAGTTTAAGCCCTAGGGTTTGGTTTTTGAGTAGGTCTTGTAGTGACTTTGGCGGTAGAAGTTGTCAAGCCTTAGATCTCTCTGGTTTTGTCAACATTCTTAGAAGTCAGACCTGTCATAAAGTCTACCTGTGTGAGCAACTTACCATTCAGTTGTCTCTTTGGCAAATTTCGAAGTGCTTGTTGATTAAGTCTTGAATTCCATTTTACAAAAAGAACAAAAAGATTTGAGTTTTGTTTTGACTAGTCTTTTGATTCTGCATTAGCTGGTCCTTGATTTGATTTTGGTCAAGTAAAACAACCTAGAATCATCTTTGTGAGCTTTTGCCTTGTTAGGTTTGCTTAGAGTAATTTCCTTTTTGATTTGCTTGTGAGTCAAGTTTTCATAGTTTTTATAGCTTTTAAAATTGATTTTCGTTACAATAGATTTATATGCTTTATTAAAAAGAGAAAATACAAAAATATCTCCTTTGAAAAGTTTTGTTTCAAGTAGCTTTGAAAAGTTTTGAAAGAAAAAGAGTTTTTCGTGCACGTAAGGAGTGGTCATGTTTGTATGCTTGAAAAGATAAAGAGAATTGTTTCTTTGATTGTCTTTATTAAGAAAGTTGTTTTCTATAAAATTTGCATTCTCTCAACTCTCTTAGTTAAGAATTTCATTGAAAAAGGAAAAGTAGCGTAAATCATCTTAGGTGCATCTTTGTAGTGGTTTGAGTCGAGTCTACACACCATTGGTTTCACTTCTGCTACCTTTTGTCTTTAAGAAAAAACCATAAAATTAACGCTTAAAGTAAAATCGACGTAGTAATTTTTATTTACTAGGGCTCTGAAACACCAATTTAGATCAGGCTAGTGTCTTGGAGTAGGTGAGTAATTAACTCTCCAAGACAACAAAACCAAACAAGTAGCTTATCTTGTGATAGATTAAATCCAATTGTCTCATTTGTACTCTGGGAAAGCTCCTCTTAAAGGAGAAGCACGAGCTCGTGTCCGAACCAGTGAGGGGATCAATCCCCCCTCGTTGGGAACGACGCCAGACATGCACGTATTACAAATGGTAAACCTCGGATTAACCATTGTCGAGGAGCCAGGGGTCACTTGTCGGTAAACCTTGGATTATTGTCAAGGAGCCGGCAAGGGGATTGAGCTTGATACTCTGCCCTTGCGTGCTGTCGGAGTTTAGACTGTTCCCCCAGGTGCAATTGTTGCGGTTGTAACCTTAGTGACCATTATCTTTAGGATTCTACCGAGGTGACGGTGGAGGGAAGATCCCACTGTACCTGGAGCAGACGTCGGCTAGACTCACTTGGATTTTCTGGGGGGTTCACTTCACTCGAGACGGTTAAAGTGGAGGAACTTGGTCCAGTCTATTCATTAAGCAGGTTGTCGGGGTAACTGTTCCACCCGCCACTTCTGTACTGAATCCGGCGAGGTTGGATTTCATCACCAACTAGCGCTTTCGGTCTGGAAGGCTACTGTTTGTGCTTGGTTTGACGCCCTAGATTCTTTAGGCGTGTGATTCAAATTTGTTTGGTTCTTTAGAGACTTTAGGTGGTTTGATTTGAAATTTTACTTTGTTTTCGTGTGTAGTAGTTAAAAGTTTTTAGCTGTGGCGGAATTACCGAGACAGTCCCGTAGACTTCGGGGCAAGTCTCCTGAGATTGTTACCGGAATAGATTTGTTAAGAAAACTCCGTAAATCGCGGAGTGAATCTCCTGAAGACATTCCGGGTCAGTACGAAGGGTTAAAGGTCCTTGTAACTCCTCCTAGTGGCAGTAGAGTAGGTTCACCTGAAGAAGGAGAATCTTCCTTGGTAGTCCATCCAGATTACCAAAGTTTAGAGACAGGTTATAATCCCGAAGTTGTTACAGTTTCTGAGCTTGTTGGTAGTTTTTCGTCTACTAGTGATACAGGCGAAGAACCTGAAATATCTGAACCTGTTACTCCAACTTCTAGTGTTCCAGATTCACCGAGAATAGAAAGAATTATCACCGAAAATCTTCCTACTGGTTTGATTGCTATAGAAGAACTTGCTCCAGAGGAAGAAATAGGTGTCTCTAACCTTGAAGGTCAACTTACTATTGATCTAAGGGAGCGTGAATCCATCTTTTACAGTCCTCCTAGAAGTACTTCTTGGTACCTTGCGTTAACCAATTTTTAGACAACTCAGGGGTAGGTTTTTCTACACCTCGTACTCCTTTTCCACCTGGAGGTATTTATACTCCTGTAAATATGTCTGGTCAGTC
This sequence comes from Pinus tabuliformis, assembly GCA_031772625.1. Taxonomy (NCBI): domain Eukaryota; kingdom Viridiplantae; phylum Streptophyta; class Pinopsida; order Pinales; family Pinaceae; genus Pinus; species Pinus tabuliformis. Next base: position 142,885,677 of record CM062806.1, on the reverse strand, counting down.
GTCCGTGTTTACTCAAAGTCCTGAATCTTTCTTACACGGCGGTCCTTCTGTTCCCACTGGGTATCAATCACTTTCTGGTACCTTTGCGGGGGCATCTCCTCAACCCGTTGATCATGGGTTATTAGCTGGAAACAGTGGTAATATACCATTGGGTGTAGGAGACATTTACATGATGTCAGGTTCAGTTCCCGTTTCCCAACCTCAAGGTGGCCAATTACCGCCTGGGGGGCAACCGCAGTTAACGCCTGGGGGCCAACCTCAAGGTACACAAATCGTGTCTGGGGGGCAACCTCAAAGTCAGTATGTACCTATGGTGCAATACATGCCTCAAGGTCAACCCCAGCCTCAATATGTACCCCAGGGTCAACCTCAGTATCAATATCAACCTCAAGGATGGCAACCTCAAGGATGGCAACCTCAAGGGTATCAACCCCAAGGTTATCAACCTCAAGGGTACCAACCTCAAGGTCAAGGTCAACCCCAGTATCAGTATTTACCTCAAGGTTATCAACCTCAAGGTCAATACTCGAGTCAAGGTTATCAACCGCCTCAAGGTCAGTCATATGTTCCAAGTATGGGAACTGCACCTTCCAATTATCAATCCTATCCTCAATCCGGTTATGGATCTCAGTATCCTCAACCTGTTACGGGTCAATACCCTGGAATGTTAGTGTGGGATCCATCACAGGGTCAACAGGTGTTGCAGCCAAGTATACAGTTGGTTCCTCAAGCTGGACAACCCGTAGTTTCTGGTCCACCCCAGCAACCGCAACCTGTCCAGTCAAATGTTCAAACTTCTGTAACTTCGGTAGTTACTCAGCCGCCAATTGCACCTAGTACTCCATCTCAAACGGCTGCTGAAACTACCGCTACATCTGCCACACTTACTTCTGGAGTATCGACGGCTCCGGTTTCTACTGTCTCTGTAACCACGCCTCAGACATCTTTACCGTTGTCTGGATCTACGATTCAAACCACGGTCCAGATGCCTGTAGGTCAGCCTGGTATAAGTACGGTTGTCACTACTCAACCTCAATTTGTTCAACCTCCGTACCAGGGACAGTACCAACATGGGCAAGCTGTCCAACAACCGGTTTACCAGTATCAACCGTATCCTGGGTACACTTATCAACAACCTCAACAACCCCAGTACGGTCCGGTTAATCCTGGTTTTCCAGGAGGATATAATATCCCTAATGCGATTCCTGTTCCTAGTTATCCTGGATATCCTCCTCCTGGGACTGGTCTTGTGACCCAGAGTTTTAGAGATCCTAACCGGCAGTTACCGTTTATCGCAACTTTGGATTTACCAGACTTGACGCGCCTAACGAATGATCCAATTCAATATCTTTAGTTCTGGCCGCCAATGCCAAATAAGTTGCCCAGTGATATACCCAAGTTCGAAGGTAAGTCTGGAGAGGATCCGTCCAATCACGTGATGACTTACCACCTCTGGTGTGCTTCAAATTCTATCTCGGATGATTCGATCCGCTTACGTCTTTTCCAGCGTACACTCATTGGTCTCGCAGCCAAGTGGTACATTGAGTTACCACGGGCCTCTTTTTACAATTTTAGCCAGTTAGCTACCTCGTTCTTAACTCACTTTCAGTTGCCGGTCAGATACGATAACGGCACGGAGTTATTAACTTCACTAAAACAATCGACGTCCACGTATATTTCTGATCACATTCATGAGTGGAGACGTCGAAGAAGACTAGTGAAAGTTTTTATCCCGGACCAAATCTTAGCTGAATGGTTTGTCAAATCATTATTACCGAAGATTACTGAAGATGTAGCTAAGGCCGGAGTAGTTACTGAGGAGCAAGTCATTGCTCAGGCGCAATACCTTGACTTAGTTTACACTCAGTCGGGTACGTTACACGAGAAGATTCCAGATCTTCCAAAGTCGAATCAAATCGCTGCTGCTCCTTCGGGATCTCATGCCGCTGATGGTATGATTGGTATCGTGAATACAAAGAGCAAGAAGAAGTCTTCCAAGGCTTCAACTACTCCAATTATCACTTTGCCTGATTCTCCGACAGGAGAGTCTTCTCCTGAACTTACCGCCGATATTCACGCTGTAGAGTCATCTACGGCCAAATCAAAAAACGGTGGAAAGAAGAAAGGAAAGAAGAAGGCTAAAGCAGACAAGGCTCCGAAGGAGAAAACTGAAAAGTCGGAAACCAATGACGAAAAGCGCAAACCTCGATATCCTTGTCTTATTTGTGAAGAGGATCATTTTACGAGAGATTGCCCTCATCGGGCCGAGGTTGTGAAAATAGTCAAAGGTTCTCCCACTCCTGCTGTGTTAAAAAATCCATTTCCGGAGCAGGAGAATAAGATGATAGGTTCTTCTTCGAATGCCAGTGAAGAACCCATTTTGATGATGTCTCATGTGAGGATTGCGACTCGATCGCAAGATTATGGTAGTAAGGCTCCTGTTGATGGTAAAGAAGCAGAATCTTCTCATTCTAACCCATCAACCTCAGCTCCTGGTTCCGATCCACTACAGATCGAAAAACCTAACCCGGACTTAGTAATTAAACCGCCCGCCAAGGGTGTACTTCGAAGGTCTGCTTTCAATCCACATGCGAGAGCAGCCCAGAATTACAACATTGTTGAGGACTTAGCTGTTTCACCCTCAGCAATGTCGGCATTAGAAGTGCTGCAATCATGCCCAGCACAACGAAAATTACTTTTGTCGGCTATCGGAGCTGTTGATGTTCAGGACCCGAACCTGATAATCTTCGATCTAGAAAATAGTACACCGCGTCTCCCCCATCAAATGGCTTTCCAAATTCCAGTGATAGTCAAAAACAGGCCTATTCATCGGACTGTGATTGATGAGGGAGCTTCTACGTGTATTATGTCGATTCAATGTTGGAGATCTCTTGGTTCTCCTTCGTTGAACCAATCCCCCACCATCCTTAAGGCCTTTGATGGCCGTGGGTTCCGTCCGTTTGGTATTCTACAGGAATTGCCTATAGGGGTAGAAGGTAAAACCGTTAGTCTGGATGTGGAAGTGGTTGATGCCCCTCTAGACTACAACCTTCTTTTGGGTCGAAGTTGGTCATATGCTATGACAGCGGTCGTTTCATCGGTCTTCAGAGTAATTAAGTTTCCATATAACGGTAAGATCGTGACTATTGATCAGCTGACATACTTTTCATCCGACCCAGCCTCTTCAGAGAGTATCCAGCATGTCGGTAAGACGACAATCCCTTATAGGGACGTTGGCGTAGGTTTAGTTAAAGATTCCGGTTTACTGGGAACTTTTCCTTTCCCTCCAATCAACGCAGACCCTTCATTTGCAACAATTCATATGATTACATCAGAAAACATTATTTATGATGATCCTTGGATTGTCCCATCTGAATCTGAGATAGACTCATTCGGTGATGCTATGCCTTTGAGTCCATATGAAATTGCTTATGAAGCCGTCATGTCTTTTACCGACTCGCGTTCAACCGAAATCGACCAAATGAATGTGGTCAGTGAAGAATCACTTTTCACCTCAACCTTAGAACGGATAGCGTTTCCCGAAGTCGTGTCATCTGACGAACAACTTCGCGAAATCCTAAGTGTAGACGATCTACCATGGGAGGATCTCCATCACAGATCTTCGTTTTTACCTAAGGATGATGCATTTGAAAATGATTTTTCATCTATCTTTACCGCTGAATATGTCAAAGACGCTCAGGATCCAACGAAACATTCTGATTCAGAGTTGAATTTAGGGAATATTTCTCGTACTATTCCCATTGATATTTCAGTGAAGCCCGGAATTGAGGAGAACATTCATATAGGTGCCGCATGTACAGAAGATGAAATCCAAACTTACAAGGCCCTATTCCAAGAATTCCGCGATGTGTTTGCCTGGTCTTACGAGGAAATGCCAGGAATCGATCCTGCCATTGTTGTTCATGAAATAAAGACCTACCCGGATGCTAAACCCGTCCGGCAACGGTTGCGTCAGATTCACCCTCGAAAAGCGGCTGCGATTAAAGCAGAAGTCGAAAAGCTGTTGAAAGCAGGTTTCATTTATCCGATCCCGTTAACGGATTGGGTATCGAATATTGTTCCGGTCAACAAGAAACAAGGAACAATAAGAATCTGTATCGACTATAGGGATATAAATCGAGCTTGTCCAAAAGACAACTATCCTACGCCTTATATCGATCAAATTATTGATGATTGTGCCGGAAGTGAAATGTTTTCCTTTATGGATGGTTTTTCGGGCTATAATCAAATCAATATTCTACCTGCCGACCAACCAAAAACGGCATTCATTTGTCCATGGGGGACATTTGCTTATTGCAAATTACCTTTTGGGCTTAAGAATGCCGGGGCCACTTTTCAACGGGCGATGTCTTACGCATTTCATGACATCAAGCACATTGTGCAACCGTATCTCGATGATTTGCCTGCTCATTCTTTACATCGAGCTGATCACCTTGTCCACCTACGAGCAATCTTTATGAGGTGTAGGCATTATCGAATTCGGTTGAATCCCCACAAGTGTGTTTTCTGTATAGAAACAGGTCGATTGCTGGGATTTGTTGTTTCAAAAGCCGGCATTCGCGTCGATCCCTCGAAGGTCGAAGCTATCATCAAATTGCCTCCTCCTTCGAGTTTGCGCCAACTCCAAAGTTTGCAAGGGAAAGCGAACTTTTTACGCCGATTCATCCCAAACTACGCCGAGGTCACTAAAGGTTTTACACGGTTGTTGAAACAGAACGCACAATTCTTTTGGGACGAGATTGCCCAACAATCTTTTGATGCACTTAAACACGCGTTGACCCATGCACCGTTGTTGCATCCTCCCAACTACAACCAGGACTACTTCTTATACCTCGCAGCTTCGCATTCCACCATTGGAATGGTGTTAGTTCAAGAAGATGAATTCGGAGCGGAACATGTGATATATTATCTTAGTAGGACCTTAAATCCCACTGAGTTAAAATATTCGCATGTGGAGAAATTGGCCCTGGCAGCCGTTCAAGCTGTCCAGCGTTTTCGTCACTACATTCTTCTCCGTAAAACTACAGTTATTTCGGATTGCAACCCTATGATTTATATTTTGACAAAACAACTGCTAGGGGGCAAGTACTCTAAATGGATCGTTATCCTGCAAGAGTTCGACTTGGAGTTCGAGAAGTCCAAGTCTAAGAAATCCTTAGTTTTTGCGGAATTGATGTGTGATTTCCCGCGTGCTGACACAGAGACTGTGGCAGAGGAGTCCATTGCGGACGAATCTTTGTTTCTTATCAGTACTGTAGATCCGTGGTACGGGGATATAATCATCTATCTCCAAACCCAAACCTTTCGGCCTGAAGCTTCCAAGGCGGAACGTCGAAAAATTCGGTTTCAATCCCAGCAATACAAAATTATTGGAGATACACTTTATCGCCGGGGGGCAGACTTAGTTTTTCGACGTTGTTTAACTCACGAAGAGGCTGAGAAGGTTTTGAATGATTGTCACTCTGGAGCATGTGGCGGTCATATGTCTGGGTATGCCACAGCTCAGAAGGTGTTGCGCGCTGGCTATTTCTGGCCGTCTATGTTTAAAGATTGTATCATTGCAGTCAGGAAGTGCCACAACTGTCAAGTGTTTGATCGCAAGATGCGCGCACCACCTGCTCCTCTCCACCCTATAATTGCCGTTGGTCCATTCGCCAAATGGGGTATTGACTTTATTACTTGTAACCCTCACTTGGCGGGGGGCATGCGTATATCATCCTCGCGGTTGATTATTTTACTAAATGGGCCGAGGCGATGCCTACATTCGACGCAAGCGGCAAAACAGCTGCAGTTTTCGTATTCAATCATATCATAACTAGGTTTGGTGTCCCACAAGCAATCATTACTGACCATGGGAGCCATTTTCGAAACATCATGATGACTGAGCTTACAAGCCAGCTTGGTTTGCGCCACGATAGCTCTACTCCTTATTATCCGCAAGCCAACGGTTTGGTTGAGTCTATCAACAAAGTTCTAGTTATCATGATCCGACGAACCATTGGTATTCATCGGTCGAATTGGCACAACATGTTATTTTCAGCGCTATGGGCATACCGAACCTCAGTGAAAAATTCAACAGGGTTCACTCCTTTCCAGCTAGTTTATGGCTTGGAAGCTGTGTTACCCATTGAATGCGAAATCCCATCACTTCAAATGGCTGTCGAATTACTTCCAGCTACTTCCGAAGAGGAGAAACGTTTATTGTACTTAGCTAAATTAGATGAGACTCGACGTGACGCTACATTGGCAATCGAGACTCACGCGAAGCGAATGAAAGCTCAGTATGATAGAAATGTGACCCCTCGAAGTTTTTCGGAGGGAGACCTAGTGCTATTATATGATCAAGCTAACGATAAGCTAGGTGCTGGAAAATTCGTTCCTATGTGGCATGGACCCTACATTGTAAAGCGAAAGCTAGCAAAAGGGGCTTATGAGCTGGTTGATTTTGATGGGGACTCTTTGGGTAAACCCAGAAATGGACTTTACTTAAAGAGGTATTATGCTTAAATGGTGGGTATGGAGAAAGTTTTAGATAGGTTAGATTTTCTTTCTAGCTAGTATGTTTGTTAGTTAGTCAGTGTGCTTAGCTTAGAGAGTGTGTTTTTCGTCGTTATTCTGGCTTATCTTGGTTTTACTCTTGATATTGCAGATGTCGACGCCTCTCCAAACATACATTGGATTTGCTGATGGTGCTTGTCGTAGTACACGGAATATCTCTTCCGCAGCTTGGGTTATCTATTCACCCTCTGACGAGTTAGTTTCTATGCATGGGGTAAGCCTCGGTCAAACAACGAACAACATTGCAGAATACAGTGCAGTGGTTGAATTATTATCCGAATCTATTTCATTTGGAATTCGACGTTTGATAGTGAGGTTAGATTCTGAACTTGTTGTATTACAGCTTAATAGAGTTTATGCCATTAGAAATCCTGTGTTATTAAGGTTGTTTTTGAGAGTGCGTCTCTTGGAACGTGAATTTGATTACATTGAATATCAGCATATTCCAAGGTCTTTAAATACATTAGCAGATGCAATTGCTTCTCGAGTGTTGGACAGACATTTACGATAATCATGCAAGTAAATTTAAAAACATTTCATCACATATGTTAAACAAGATAAGCCGGTAATAGTGATATATATAGATAGGAGTGTGTCAAAAAATATACATCGTCTTCGATCATAGGTTGAAAAACACCTTATGATCGGCAAAAATGATAAGTACAAAAAGCCAAAAATGTCATATGTGTCTACAAAAGTGACTAGTCAATCACTGGTGGTGCTCCCTATACGACACCACTGCACGGGCTACCTTACGCAAAAATCTCCTAAACGGTCCAGGGACTGCGACTACATAGCGCTGAAGCCTGATAGGAATATCATCCATAGTAGTCTCAGGCATATCCGCCGTCAGACGCTCTAGATCATGCTCCAACTCAGCTAGTACCTCTGCAGCCGCGTCCTGTGGGGCCGGTACCGGTGCAACTGGATGTCTCCTCTCAAAAGGCCGGAGGTTGGCTGGGCGCTGTGGACCAACATCTGCATTTTAAAATTTTTTACTGTCAGTTTTGAGACGATATATATAAAAAAAACAAAAAAAAAATACATAATTTGAAAACTTGTGAAAAATAAAGTACCTCTGTCATCCCATTGTTCTCCCTGTGGAAGAACCATGTCCGGATCACCTCGAAAATCTACTCCGGCATACGGAAAGTCCTGGATCAAAAAAACCTGGTCCTCTAACCAGTGAAAATAACTATCAGAGAATCGAACAATCGCCGCGCCCTCGTCAGGATGCCGGGCCATCACCGTAACCCATCGTATCAGCTTTGGCTCCCGAGGACCCAAGATATCAACAGTGAGTTGCTGAGGGATCAGCATCGAAACTCTCTCTAAGGCAAAGCTCACGACTAGAGGCCCATATCCAAAGGTCTTCAGTCGTCCGTTCTTTGCCCTAGTCAGTTGGCTCTTCATATTAGCCGACACAGCATCACACCAGTTGAAAATGGTGCCTTGGTAACAGTCAATCGCCATCCGCATTTGGGACCCGGAAGCAATATGTAAAGCGGCTGCGCCGCAAATTCTGGTAACCGTGAAAGCAATGACTTTGAGTTCACGCAGAGAGATGTGTTTGATTTCCACGCCTTTCGCATGGTGTGCATTGGGTGTGCACCAATCTGCCCGGAGACTAGCAAGGGATTGGCCACCCGGCCTAGTCCCAGCTAGATTGAGTTGCTCACCTCTATTCGGCAAGCCAGTGAGAAAGTATATGTCAGAGGGCTCTATCTCGAGCTGGTGCCCTCCGATGTAAAAGCATTGCTCTTGAACGTTCCATCTCTCAACCAGCCATTCCAAGAATCTTACCTGAGCCCTCATGCCAGGTATGGCCCAGTATTTGTATAATCCACATGCTCTTAGGGCATCGAGGGAAGGTTGATGTTCGATTGCAGCTTCATCAACCTCCTCGTGCTCTCTTTCTCTCCAATCCAGCATGGTAAGTGCCCTACACACGAATAAATAGGCATTAGAATTAATTTTGGGAAATTTGAATGGTTGATTTTGGAGTTTGGGGTTTCAAAGTCCGCGTTTTGCGGAGGACGCACCCCGCGTTTAGAACACAGGGCGTCGGGACGCAGCTGGCCTGAAGGTGGGCTGCGTCCCCCGACCTTTTTCCTGTATAGGAAAAAGTCGGGGGACGCAGGTCACCCGAAGGGCACCTGCGTCCACCGCAGAGCGCATTTTGAAACCTAAAACCCCCCAAAAATCAAAACTAAACCTAAAATACAATTTTAATCGGATGAAATTGAAGAGTAGGATGTTGTAAAATACCTGGAAGAGACGGCGTTCGATTCTGACGGTCGGATTTTCCGCAGCGACCACGGGAAGTTTCTTGCCAAAAGCCCTTTTTTCAACCTCAACAGTAAAATGGTAAAAATGACATGGTAAAAAGTCTTTTTATAGGTTTTTTGGATGAATTTGTTCATTTTTCACCATGAAAAGATGTTTTTCGATGTATTTTTGCCTATCTTAAACAGGTATGAGTAATGTGTTGCTTTTGTGCAGGACAAAGGGATTTAGAGGGAAAATTGTCATTTTTCACGAACAAAAATATCAGAGTCATCTTTTAAGCCCTTTTCTGACTCCTAAAAAATGAAAAGATTGCCGAGCGTTTCTTTTACACTCGTTAAAACGGAATTAAAAGACGGTCCCCTTATAGCTCTTTTCTGACCGTAAAATCAGGAAAAGATTGCCGGGTTTTTGTCGTTTCAAACTCGATAAGGAAATAAAACGACGTGTCCTTGATCGCTTTTTACTTTTCAGGTCAGTGGCACTAATTATGAAAGTACTCCTTGGTCGCAAGATCAAGCGGTTCCCCCAGGTATTATTTTATACTTTTTCGGGCTTGAGGGACACAAATCTACGAAAAAGTTCAACTTGGAGTCTTCTTAAGTTTTTCAGACTCTCTAAAAATGAAAAACGCCGAGTTTCTCCTATACTGGGCTCGTTAAACATTTCACAGTAAAGGACCTGTTCAATTACAAACAGGAACGAACCACTCCTTCCTAGGGTTCGAATCAAAACTAGGTTGGACTCATCCGAAGGATGAGCTTATAATCAAGCATATGTTATCCTCCTCAAGCTTGTTAAAAATAAAGAGGTACTTGCCAGAAATGGTGGGGGAAAAGAGAGAAGAATGAGCCTATTTGTTACCTTTTGTCTCAGAAGAAACTTTATTACCACTCTTGAACACGACACTTTTCATTCACCTGGGTTGGGAAATCCTTTACCTCACAGTTGATCAAACCACTTTGAAAGTCTTTAGCCGGGTTCCGGGGATTAACTTTGAGTTATTCGTCACCAAGCCATCTGTCGTGTCGTTATGTGTTCAAGAGGTCTGCAAGCAAAACTTTCATCTGCAAAATACTTGTCATCCATTTGACCATCCCTGAGTCAGTCCTTACAGCAACATTTCTTCAACTTGAACAATGATTTCGTGTTGTAGGCTTGCCTGCAACGGGTCGCTTTCTATCGACATCAGCACATTATCTAGAGAGATGACTTAGAAATCGTCAGTACCTTGAAGTCTGCATGCATCAATGGCAGGTTTCTCGCCTTTGACGTCAGTTTACATCATTGACTTTCGATCGAAGGATTCCGTGAAATGTTCGACATCAACTCATTCATTCACATCTCATGGATTGTACTGGGTACTTTGAGAACCATTGACATTACTGGTGGTCTCTCTCACGCTTGTTAACAGTTTACATCATCGACTGGTAATCAAGTGGTTTCTACCATGTTCGACATCAACTCATTTATTCGCATGGCTAGAATCGTACCAATTCGGGAAGTAGAAATGAAGACCCTGGATCTAGTTTCCACCATCCAGGCTGCGAGGAGTTTTGTATTCATTATCTAAGTAGACTAATCATAAACAGATGGCTGCGCCCATACTGTGTCTACAAAAGTCTATGATTATGATGTACTGCAAGATCATTCCTGTATCAGAGTAGTTAGTCTGTTAGTTAAAGTTTTAATCTGAGTATGGGAATGCCTACCTCAGTGATGATATAATCTTATACATGTATTTTGTGTTGAAAATTGCAGGTTCTGACCAGGCTCTCCACGAGATAATCCTTGAAATGATAAAGCGCTTCACCCTTCCTAGATAATACAAACCCTAATCTATTACAGGCTTCGCACTTTAGGGGGCAATCTGTTACACTAAAAAATGTCACCATGACTATTTACAGTTAGTATGGCTCAATCAACAGTCATGCTACCCTCTTAGGCAAGTCTTATGCCTCTGCTCTCCATGTCAAACTCCAAAAAGAGAGAAAGTATTTTATAAATGTATTTATCTCTGGGGACGCAGGTTCTCTCAACCTTACCTGCGGGGACGCTCCCAATGTTCACAAAAGCTGCGTCTTTGGACGCTCTGTATGTAAAGGGGCAGGTGCATCCCCTGTAAAGGTCAAAATGCGCAAGTTTCATCTTTAAAAAGTTACTTGTGGTCATTTCTAGAGCATTCTAGAAGGTTGTTCGACGTGTATTGAGCGCCTCCAGATGGTTCATGCACTCCTACCAAAGAGGAACTTATCCCATCAATAAGGGAGCTATCCCACCCAAAGAGGGGATTATCCCATTGATGGTGGACCTGATTAACCTCCTCTTGAGCACTATAAATACAGGCATTGGGCCAGAAGGAGAGGAGGTTAGAAGCTATACATTTCTAAGGGTAAATGCTGCAGGAATTAGGACTCCCATTTAGAAGCTTGTGAGGAGAGATTGCCATCTTTGCTTGTTCTATTTGGAAGTGGGTGTGCTTTGTCAAAGTAAAGGAGAACTCTTGATGGACCCTGGGAAGGACTTGCACAACACCAAGGCTTAGGTTGTATTTGTTCCTTTTGTTACCTATTAATGCAAATGAGTCCATTCTTCTCAATAACTTGTTATTTATGAGTTATTTCATGTACTCCTTGGTCTATGTGTTAAATATGTTTTATTTTATGAGATTATCAAGTGCTATTTAATCGTTTGATTGTTAGTGCATGCAGGTTTCAAAGTGAAGGAGGAGCTCATCCGGATCAGAGGAGCTGGACTGCTACAACAGCGTTGGATTACAGGTAGGATCTAAACACTTGATTTCCCATATAGTAAATGCATGTTTAGAGAAGGATTGCTCTTGTTTGTCTTGTTTGTCACTAGAGAGTCTTAGGCTCCTAGGGAGGTTGGTTGTGTCCGCACGATCGACTCTTTCCGCCTGACACAGCCCCTCCAGCCAACAAATGGTTCCATTGCCAGGACTGGAATCTGCATAAGAGATGTGTGATGTCGTATCACTAGAATCCAACTAAGAAGGAGATTAGAGACTGGTTGGATAGAAGGATCCAAGAATTTGCGGCACAAGAGAATAGAAACCCGCGACTGACAAAGGAATAGTGGTTGGATCGGTACCTGTATACAGAGATCCATGAGATCTTTTTCTACTCTTTCCCTATTGAGCTATACGAGTGGATCAAAAAGCTAGCATATAGCCAATGAAGGTGGAGATTGACAGTCCTATTGTGTGGACCCCAGAGCTAGTGCGAAGATTGGAAGCATCGGAGGATAAGATTTTCCACACTATCAATCATTGCCTCGATCATGTCATAGGAGGATTTGTGATTGAATTCATGGTCGACACTTCAGTCAGCTATAGTGAGGCAGAGTGAACACTTTTTCAAAGGACCATGAGGTAAGTACGTAAAATATTTGAATACTTGGATTAAAATTCTGTTGTGCAAAAAATGGGTTATGCAGCTACCTTGATGTTCAGGACTACACAAAGCAGAAAAAATTATAGGAATGAAGGAAAAAAGGGTCTAGAGTATAGCCCCTTGATTTCACCTCCACGAAGAGATGAAGAAGGGATAGCGAAGGTTTCTCCATGAAGTGTTATTCAGTTAATAAGACAAGGATTCCTGCGAATACCACCTCCACCCACACCACCTCTGACTTCACCACCATCACCTCCAACTTCACTCGTACCACCTCCACCTCGACTGAAGTTTAGTATGGCAAATACAATGAAGTTTCCTTTCTTCAATGGCTTGGGAAATGAGGACTTAGACCAATTCTAATTCATTGTGAGGGCTGTATAGGAAGCTCAAGGTGTTACAGATGATCACATAAAAAAGGTGACACTGGTTAGTGCTCTACAAGATCGCACGCTAACCTGGTATATTAAGTACTCTAACGATAACCTGAATGCTAGAGTAGCAGACATCCAAGCAACACTAAATAGGGAATTTAGTAGGCCTAAATCTGAGGTGCAGTCGATTGTGGGATTCAAAGAGAATGCGGTGCAACTAGGTGAGATGCCTTGGGAACTAGATTAGAGGCTGAAATGTACAATCCACGAAGCTAACATGAATTTGACAGATGGACAGCATCGCAAGTGGTTTGTGGCTTCACTACTACCACACTTAAGGAGTGGGTTGTCACAACAGAAGATAAAAAATCAGGTAGAGGCCTTGGAGATTTCCATGAGACTACATGAGACTCCAATGCAAGATCCTAATCTAGGAGTTCATCGGATCCATGCACAATTGAGGAATCTATGCCCTGAGATGCAAATTCTGAAGCAAGACAAAACAATTTGGCCAGAGGTACGCGAGGAGGTATGGTGCTTGAAATGCAAGAGTCAGGGTCATGACATAAACCATTGCTTGGTCTTTGCAAATTACATTGTAGGAGGAGGACCGATGCCTTTAAGGCCAAAAGCTCAAGTAGGACCTAGCGCGGGGCCTACATTATGGTGCGCTATCTGTCAGGTAGCTGGAAAACATGCCACGGATAACTGTCACTTGCTACAGAAGTTTGTACAAGCACCACAACAACTGTTCTGCAACTTTTGTAGGTTAGTAGGACATGATGAGCATACTTGCAGGAGCTATGAATTGATGATGGATAGAAATCCCGCCTACAGGGTTCAAGCTAAAATGTGGCCCCTTGACTAGGATGTAGGGATGGCGTAGACATGATTTCAGGGGCACGGATGAGGCCGAGGTGGAGGAGGACCTAGTAGAGGTTAAGGACAGTTGATTTTCTACAATTGCGGAGGAACATGACACTATGCCCATGATTGCACTATTCCAATGCATCCATCATGCAAGTATTGCATGTTGTTTGATCGTGAAATGAAAGATTATCCTACGTTGATAGCTAGGATAAGTGACAAAGGGGCGCTAACACCCTCGCCAACTCAGAACTTGTAGATGAAGAGATCTGAGTTGCACGAGGAAGATCAAAATGTAAATATAGTACTCATAAGTGGAATCACGATGGGAGATGACAAGGGGAAACAACCAGAATACAGTACATGGGTTCGCAAAGCCCTAGCAAAAGAGGCTGAGTTCGATTTGGAGTGTGCTCGTGAAACCTTCATGGAAGCTAAGAAGAGCTTCGCTCAGGCCTCCACCTCAGGAAGCAAGGATAATCCTGAGCCAGAGATGAACCCCTCTATGCTCACAACATTCCTGAAACATGTATGAAGTTACTGTGTGACAATAAGGATATGAAATGGTTACAAGAACTCATCAATAGATGCGCTGGAACTTCACCAGGTGAGCCGCACGTAGTACAAAATATTGGCAAGCATAAAACAAGGACGGGCCAGGAGATGAGATTTGACCGCACAAATAGGAGAGTATGAAATGGATCATGTCATTTTGGACCTAGGGTTAGATGTGAATGTCTTACCAAAGTAGACTTGTGACTGAATGGTGATACCTATGATGTAATGGTCTTCGATTCAGCTAAGGATGGCGAATTAGCAGAAAATCATCCCCATGGGGCAGCTGCAGGGGGTGACCATGGATATTGAGGGAGCGAGCACGCTGGTGAATTTTGAAGTAATAAAGATAGTGGATGACACAAATCCCTACCCTGCACTCCTGGTAATTTACTGGACTATTCATATGAATGGGGTAATCAATTTGAAGAAGCGAAAGATGATCTTTGAGAATAAATTGTTGCATGTAATAATACCCATCGATCCTACTGAAGGATTGCACTATACTGAACCTATCTGTGATTATGGGAGTGATGATGACCTAGACTGTATCTATAAGATAATAGTGCGAGACCAAGATTGGGTGAATCCCACCACAGGTGGACAGATTACGTGGGATTGCGAGAGCTCCTGCACTTCAGACTTTGACAAAGAAATAGAACATTGGAAGAATTGGTTACATGAAGTAACTACGCTAAATTGCAACATGATGACCCAGTCATTGCACTGTGTGTAATCAGAGGTAAGAAATCTACCTATTTATAATGGTCTAAATGAGGTAGATATCCTTTTGGATGCATTAGAAAATGAGGTACTAGAAAAGTAGCGCTTCCAGGCCTTGACTAGGCATTGTGCGCTATGCCCGCAGGATGTTGTGGTACACACAAGGGAAGATTTGATTATTGGTACAAATGTAGGAGGATGATGAGAACATGATTTTTGAAGCCTGAGATACAACTGACAGACAAGTACAATGGGCAGAATGATTCGTTCACGCATCTGGCCAAATGGATGTAGGATTATGGAGAAAAGCCCCAACCTGAGTGGGTGCACCTATTCTATCATACCCTATATGTTATCCCATGAATTTTTATATAGAAATAGAGCTCCACCATGGGATAGGAGAATGGGATATCATGCACGAAGGATTCATGATGACAATCAGTTTTGAGGATGGGTTTGATAGTATTGATGAAGTGCTACAAGAGGTGAAAGAAATTATCTTTAGGATACCACAAGATCCTTTAGATATCATTCAGCCTGAATGGGCTACTCAGCTGAGTCATGCACTCAAACGTTATAATATAACTACTGAAGCAGAGGATGAGGATCTGCGGGAGATTAACATTCTAGAAACAGAAGGCCACTGCGAGGTTCAAGGACCGCAGATTGAGAACCGTCATATAACTGCGCTGGTGAAAACAAAATAAGTGAACATTGGTACGGAGGCAGAATCTAAATTCGCAAATATTAGAGACTACTAGGATGACGTGATGGTGGATAAGGTCACTAAATTGCTCCACGAATACTAGGACTTATTCCCTACCAATTTTATGAATCTGAAAGGAATAATTGGAGACTTAGGAGTGATGAAGATCACATTAAAACCTGACGTGAAGCCAGTTAAGCAGAGGCCTTACCACCTCAATCTGAAATACAAGGAAAAAGTCTACTTAGAGATAGAAAATATGCTAGTAGTAGGCATCATTGAGCTTGTGGAAGAATCCGATTGGGTAAGCCCAATGGTGGTGCAAGAGAAGAAGCAAAAGGATGAGATAAGGATATGCGTGTATCTTAGAAAACTGAATGATGCTTGTGTTCATGATCCTTTCCCGACTTCATTCATGGATGAAGTGTTGGACAATGTAGGTGGCTAGGAAGTATATTCCTTCACTGATGAGTTCTCTGGGTACTACTAAATCAAAATCGTACCAGAGGATAGGAGCAAGACAACCTTCATGACTGAGTGGGGTTGTTTTCAATACACTGTAATACCGTTTGGATTGAAGAATGCGCCTTCCATCCTTTTGCGCATGGTTGTTGTACATTCAAGGAATTTATTCATAAGTTCCTAGAGGTATATTTTTATGACTGGACTATATTTGGGCTAGTTAAGCACCATGTAGCAAGCTTGCGCTTGATGTTGGATACCTGTCAAAGATACCAGATCGCGCTCAATCTCAAGAAGTGTCAATTTTGCATTCCTTTTGGGAACCTATTAGGGCATGTCGTTTGCATACAAGGATTGATGGTAGACCCCACGAAGATCGCAATGATACTGAAATTTGAAGCACCGAGGAGTGTGAAACAGTTGCGCGCTACACTGGGACATACGGGATATTATAGAAAGTTTATCAAAAGCTATTCCCAGATCACTGCACCGATGGAAAAATTATTGAATAAGGATGTCACATTCTGCTTGAATGATGATTGTAAGAAAAGCTTCGATATATTGAAATAAAAGATGGTTACCACATCGATTCTTTTCTTCTCGGACTTGAAGAAAGATTTTCATGGACATGTCAACATGTCATGTATAGCGCTAGGGGCCATACTAACACAGGATGGCAGAGAAGGCTTGGACCATCATATCGCGTTCTCAAGCCGCAGATTATCCAAAGTAGAGAAGAACTATTCAACCACTGAACCCGAGGGGCTAGCTATGGTTTATGCACTCTATAAGTACTAGCACTACTTGCGAGGAGGCCATTTTAAGATGTATATGGATCATTCCACACTGAAATCCCTGGTAAATAAGCTTGTGTTGGGGGAGAATCTGCAAATGGCTCTTATTGTTCCAAGAGTATGATTTTGAATTTGTTTTGAAGACTAGACGATTGAACGTGGGACCAGACCATCTATCGCGCATCAAAACAGGGGAGGAACCTACTGACTTGGAAGAATGATTGCCTGACGTGTAGCTATTTGCAATGCATCTATCGGATGGTCATTTTGAGGATAAAATACACTTCCTAACAATAGAAATTGCATCGGAAGGATACTCTTTCCAAAAAAAGAAGGAATTAGTGGTGCGTATGGCATATTTCTCTATCATTGTTGGGCATCTATACAAGATGGGGACTAATGAGATAATATGATGGTATGTACCTGAGTTTGAATGAAATAACATCCTCACAAATGCTCATGGGGGTGCTACGGGAGGACACTATGTAGGGAGAGCAACCGCATAAAATATCCTACGCGCAGGGCTATGGTGGCCAACCCTCATCAGGATTCTAAAGCATATTGCAAGGAATGTGATGTATGTCAAAGAATAGGTAGGCCATCACGGATGGATGAAATGCCTTTGAATCCACAAATGATGTTGAAACTCTTCGAGAAGTGGGCAATAGATTTTGTAGGACCCATCCAGCCACAAGGGAAGACAGGAGCAATGTACATTATCATTGTGACAAAGTATTCGACTCGTTGGGTAGAAGCGCAGTCGGTAAAGGATTGCATAGGCGCAACAGCCGCGAAGTTCATATTTGAGAATGTACTAACGCGATTTGGATGTCTAAGGATCTTGATGAGTGATCGTGGTATGAACTTCCTGAATGAGACAATCAGTGCACTAATGGAGGAATTTCAGGTATATCACCAGAAGAGCACACCTTATCACCCATATGCTAACGGGACAGTGGAGGTGTTCAACAAAGTTCTTGAAAATGCATTGACCAAGGTTTGCAATGCTTAGTGAAGTGATTTGGACATAGACATACCTACAATATTGTGGGCTTATCGAATGACATGCAAGAAGTTAGCGGGATAAACCCCTTTTAGGCTTATCTATGGTGTGGAAACTGTAATAACTATGGAATACATCATGCCTAGTCTATGCATAGCAATGCTCAAAGGTATGACAGATCGCAGAGCCTTGGAAGAGAGGCTCGTGTAGCTAGACAAGCTTGAAGAAGAAATATTTTTAGCTGGATTTCACGAGCAGGTCCAAAAGCAGTGTGAAAAGGCATGTCATTATCGATGCATCAAGTTGTGAACATTTAAGGTAAATGATCTATTTTTGTTGTATGATAATAAGTTTGATAAATTTCCTGGAAAATTTACGATGCACTTGTTATGGCCTTATGTTATTAAGGAGATTACCGATGGAGGAGCGGTACAGCTGGTCAAGTTAAATGGAGAACCCTTCCCAGGAAAGGTGAATGGCATTCGATTGAAGCCATACACCGACGATCTGACCATGTGACTAAATGAAAGTAGAGTAGTCTTAGCACTCTAGGCACCTGAAAGTAGGCGTAGGACTATAAAATACACTGCCCAAGTTTTGGAGCTACGTGATTGGAAGATGGTGGAAATCAAGGACTTGTCATTGGGTCTACGACACTGCGAAGGGAGTTGCAATACCCAGGGATAAATCACACAGGTCGGTTGGAAAGTGACAGTTAAATTCATTGTTCATGAAAATATGGCATAAGTGAGGCCAAATGGAGTAGGTGACTGGCATTTAAGATGAAATTTGTGGCTTAGATCCTTGAAAATCTACCGCCAATTTGGCACTAATGAACCGAATTCGGGGGAACAGTTGAATTTGAATTCAAATTGCCCTATAAATTACAAGTGGTTGTCCAGTAAGAAACACTTACCATTTTAAGTATTCAGTTGTTGAGCTCTCAGACGCCTATGGAACCAGAGTTTTTTGAAGCTCTCAGACAGACTACTACGTTTGCGAACTTTCCTGAGACATCGTGAGTACTGATAGAGAATGTTATGTCATCACCCTAAAAGTTATCAATACACAACAAGTGGTAGAAGAGTCGGCACAAGAGATGGACAAACAAGCAGATGAAGTTGTCCTAGAAGCAGCCAAAGTACTGGCATAGGTACCTAAATCCCCAAGAACACTGAGACGGAAGCCAACCCCAACCAAGAAGACCATGAAAGATAAGAAGGGAAAGCAACATGCCATGCAGGTGTGCACATCGCCAATACGAAACCTAAAAAAGCCCACTACCCAGGAGAAAGGGAAGACTATAAACCTAGAGGCAGAAGAGGAGGATATCAAAGACATCCCCATGGATGATGAGGATGTGGGGGTGGAAATAGAGGAGGTCGAAGCCGAGGGTGTGGACCCTATTATGCGGTTTCCAAACTATGTCCCTTTGTGCAAGCCTAAGTCCAAGGTTCGAAAGGACATTGATGAAAGTAAGACTCCCCTGCAAACCCCATTGCTACTAGATGAGATCACTTTTGACGGTTTGCGTTTGGCACAGGTGTCGATTTTGAAGCTCGAAGACTGGGACTTGGCGGACTATGAGAAGTTCCCACACCTAGCATCTGAACAGTTGATGTGTTGCATCATAGACATAACTACAGGGATGACTGCACTGGAGCTGCAAAAGTGGCTCAGAGGAGTAGAGAAGGCAGGATTACTCAACCTGTTCTGAGTGTTGCACTATAACCACACCCCCGTGACAATTTTAGTCATCAAGAAGCTATTTTGCTTGGTGCATTATGGGTGTCTGTAGCTGGAGGAGCTGATACCCATCACCAATACATTGATTCACCGCATAATACACCTGTCGTATATAAGTGAAAATCCAGCTATTATCTTTGGCGGCAAGGGTGGCGAGCTGGAACTTGTAGAGTCAACAAAAGAGAAGTTAAAATTGGTGAAGAAGTCACATGGGTATGCAATCTCTAGCATTTGAGACCCCACTGTGAAGGTGGCCATGCAGATCCTTGCAGGGAAGGTGATACAGAAGTGTCACATTGACGAGGTGTTGATGCCTGTCGTCGTGCTTGCACAGTAGTGCGCAGAAGGAGTCCAGTTTAACTAGTTGGACTACCTTCGCAGTGAGTTCCTAGCAAATTTTCGTGAAGCACAGGATCAAAGAAATACGTTCCACTATGCGTGGCTCTTGCTATTGATTGTGCTCATAACATGGGAGCTGACAAAAGAGAGCTAATTCCCCTCGGTCACACCAGACCTTTCTGAAGCAGCAAAGTATGCTTTGTTGTGGGCAACTAAGGATGCGAAGCACTTGCGGGACAACAATATCTTCTAAATCTTGATGGAAATGAACATCAGGATGGCTATCAATCATAATCCGTGATTGTAGCCCACAGTATATGCTAACCTACAGAGCTATGTTGAATTCAAATTTGATTTCCATAAGATCTCAATCTGGGCATTGAAGGACCCTGTGCAGAAGTGGTACGATTTGTTGTACCTAGCCATAGATGATGTCATCGATGTGGTGTTGGATAATGGCCAGCGTAGTAGCGCACCACCATGGACTTGGCGGTGGGAGGGAGCAAGTCTACTACACAAATGAAGAAGGACAAGGCCAAGATAATGATGGTGCAACTGGTTGAAAAGAGGAATAAGGAGGCTGTTTAGAAGGGTAAGGCAGAACAGACAGGGAACGAGGCAAGAAAACAGATAGGTGGCACAGAGCGGGGTTTTGACAAAGGCGAGCAGTCACCTTCACCTAAAACTGAAGAAGAGGACTCAGAGTAGCACAACATGGACCCTCAGAAGACATTCAGCCGCATTAAGTGCTCGAGAGAGCTGAAAAGGAATCAAAAGTTACCATGACCTCGTTGGACCCTATCACACTGACGGAGGGATATTTATATGACATCGGTGACACAGCCAGAGATGTCACTATAGAGGCCCTGCAGCAATTTGAAAAGCAACAAAAAATTATCCTAGGGGCCATCAAAATGGGACTATAGGAGTTGCAGACCCACGCATCGCAAGTTGGTACGGTGTCTATGAGCTTGGCTATCGGCACCTCAGAGGCTGCTGATATGCTACGCACGAAGGCTTCCAATGCACTAGTGCTGCCAGATGGAGCACTGACAATAGAAAATGAGGCTGACAGGCCCACTGTCAGTGCCTTGAAGGGAGTGGGATTGAACCTAGTAGCGCTCCCGTGCGAAGCACTCCACTCCTTGCAGGATGGAGTAATTGCAGAGCTGAGGGCCCGCGAGCACCGTGCCCTCCAAGTGATCAGTGAACAGAAAATCAACAATGAGTAGATGGCCTTACAAAGGGATGTTGCCATCACCACCAAGGCCGAGGCGACCAACCAGAGAAAGAAGATCATACAGGTCATGGAGGAGGCTTGCAGAATGGTCCCGAAATTGGCCATTCCAGAGGACGACCTAGTCGAGGTCCGCATCTGTAAATTGGCCACAGAGGTGCATGACACTTGGATGGAGATGGTGCAGGTTTAGTTGGAGCTAAAATTATAGATTACAGAGCTCTAGATGAGGGTATAACCTTCAACACCACCAGAGGTAAAAGGAACAGTGGGTGTCGCTATCACAGAAGTAGTTGTGGCAGTGGAGAGTGTAGTAGAAGACTGCACCTAGTTGTTTGAACAATCGTTTGAGGTCTTGAACAACTTGCAGGAGGACCCAAACATTCAAAGGCTAGAAGCAAAAGTGCAAAATCTTAAATAGGCTATGACAAAGTTAAGGGCACAATGTGAACCGCCGCGCTGACATAAAGGTTAGCCAAGTAGCTAAAGGAATAGATGGATACAGCGTTGCACAAGGAAGCAGTGCTGAAGGCATGACTAAAGCCCTGGCTGGGGGAAGCTTATGCAGTCATAGGAAACATTAAAGACAAGCTTGCAACTCTACAAGTGACAGAACAATAGCTTCAGGCTCATAGCACAGGGGTAGTAACTGAGACGACAGTCGAAGATGCGAAGCAGGCAGTAGCTCAGTGCGCAGCCGAAGTCGCAGTCATCAGGGTCGAGCTGGACGGACTTCACGTAAAGATCTTTGTGCCTACTAAGTGACTCAAGGGTGAGTCATGATATTTGTGTTGGGGGCCTGTTGGGAGCGAGATCCCCCAAGGGTAGTTTTGGGGCTAAAATCCCATGTTTAAGTCAAGTTTTCGTAATATTATTGTAAAGAATCTGCATTTTGTGGTCGTGGAGCACGAAAGTATTATGTGTCACAAAGGGTAGTCCACCCTTAGTTTTGTAAAGTAAAGTCAGTTGTAAGAGATCTACCCATGGTTCGCGGACCATGGGATTATATAAAAAGAGCTAAGCTCTAAGTAGTTAGAGGCATCGAAGAAGTAAGAGAGTCATAGCTTTAGAGAAAGAAGTCTAAGTCTTGGGTTGTAGCATATGTAGAGGCTATGTAGCTGAGTACACAAAGGCCTAGGGTAGAAATCCGTAGCTGAGTGCGCGGACCCCTGCAACTATTTGCGCAGGGTGAACAAAGTTTGTAACACTGGGAAGATATTAACAAAAGGAGTTATTCTACAATTTCTGTGTATTTGTTCTGTTGATGGGTTTGGATATTTTCTGTATGAATTTCATTTTTTATGATTCTATGTTGTGCGAATGAATACAATTACATTGAATAATTAAACGCAATTACGAATATCTGATTACGGGGTGATAAACTTAAGTATTCAGCAAAATAAGCAAGTCACCTAGGGTAATTCAGGAATCTGCATGGTGTGCTGCCATAGTAGTGAAAAAGCACCTGAGCCCCAGGTTAGGGCTGTACAAAGGTTGATTGTATACTTTCTTGAAGGTATTGAAATCCATAATAAAGGGTTTGTTTTACAAGCCCTAGAGTGAGATCACCTGTGTGAAGGCAGGGATAGAAGAGATAAAATGACATCACAACCATCTTAGGGTGCATAAACTTGGTTCCAACATCCCCCCATACTGCTTCAGATGAGATTTCGGTCAGGCCCCCTCAAGCCAACAAAATGTTATAATAAAATAATTTAGAAATGTTTTGAATACATTGATGTAGTAATTGATGAAGCATGGAGAAATCTGGAACAGATGAAATCAACAAAGGAATATGACAATGAGGAAGATGGTGAATGTTTTCCCATTTAAGATCAAAATGATATAGAGGAAGAAACCAATGAAGCATCATAAGAAGGTACAACAGATAGGGAAAAGACTCCATCCAGGTATGTTCAAAAGAATCATCCAGAATCTCAAATTCTAGGAGAAAAAGGGTTTGGAGTACAGACAAGAAGAACTCTTACAGGAACCTCAAGTTATCTAAAATTACTATCCTCCATAGAAACACATAATGTAAATGAATCTAGCAAAGATGAATGTTGGGTTAAGGCCATGGATGAAGAACTTGACTAAATTGAAAAGAATGATGCTTTGGAATTAGTTCCTAGACCTCATCATAAAAATGTTATAGGAACAAAATGGTTATTTAAGAATAAGTTGAATGAAAATGGAAAGCTTATTAGAAACAAAGCAAGACTTGTTTTTAAATGGTATGATCTACAAGAAGGTATAGACTTTGAGGAAACGTTTGCACCTATTGCTAGACTTGAAGCCATAAGAATGTTTCTTGCTCTTTAAAGCTTTCAAAAATTCAAAGTATATCAAATGGATGTAAAATCAACTTTTATTGATAGGGATTTAGAAGAAGAAGTTTATATTGAGAAACCATAAGGATTCATTCTAGGAAATTATGAAAAACTTGTATGTAAGCTCAAAAAGGCTCTATATGGTCTGAAACAAGCTCCAAGGTCTTGGTATTATCATCTTGACAAATATCTACAACAACAAGGTTTCACAAAAGGTTCTGCAAAAAAAAATTTATACACAAAGTTTGAAAATGATAAACTACTAATTATTTTTGTTTATGTTGATGATATCATCTTGGGTAGCAATGAAGAATCTATGAGTCAAGACTTTTCTTTGATTATGTAGCAAGAATTTGAAATGTCCCTGCTTGGTGAACTTAATTATTTTCTTGGTCTACAAGTACAACAAACAAAATATGTTATTTTTCTTTCATAAACCAAATATATCAAGTAGATTCCGAAGAAATACAGAATGGAAAATTCTAAACATGTATGTACTCTAATGGTAATAGGATGTAGTCTCAGTTCTAATGGAAGTATACTTTATCTAACAGGTACCAGACCTGATATAATGCATGCCGTAGGAATTGTTGGGAGGTTCCAAGCAAATCCAAAGGAATCACATCTTTAGGCTGTAAAAAGAATATTCAAATATCTTCAAGGTACTCAATACTTAGGTCTATGGTATCCTAAAGATACATATCTCACTCTTCATGCATATACAGATGCCGATTGGGCAGGAAATGCTGATGATAAAAAAAGCACTAGTGGAGGTGGATTCTATATGGGATCATCGTTAGTGTCTTGGTTCAGCAAGAAACAAAGTTCGATTGCCTTATCTACAACAGAAGCAGAATATGTGGTTGTTGCATCTTGTTGCACACAACTACTTTGGATGATGCAAAAATTGCAAGATATTCAAATCATATGTACTCCACCCATCTCCATTCTATGTGATAATACAAGTGCCATCAGTATTTTGAAGAATCCAATCATGCACTCCAAGACCAAGCACATACCCAATAAGAAAAATTTTCTACGAGAACAAGTGCTTGAACAAATGGTTAAATTGGAGTATGTTCCCTCCAAAGAATAGGTTGTTGATATATTCACCAAGCTGCTTCCTAGAGAAACATTTGACTATCTCATAAAAAATCTAGGAGTAATTTTTGCATCATCCTACTCTTAAAATCCAGTTTTTCAATAGAAGGTTCCTATACGCGGGTTTCATGAAGGATAGTTGCGTATATACGCTAGTTTCAGTGGCTACAGGAGCGTATATGTTTTTCTAATAGAAGAAAAGTTGGTCAAAATCTGATATTGGTGATTATAGTCTGCTAATATGATTTGTTCATTGATTTTTATCTGATTGATGAAGATGCCTTGATGAATGATTTGTTGACAATGCACAAGTAGCACAGGATCATGGGGAGCATTAACATTATCAATAATTTTGCATTGTTGGCATTATGGTTGTTGATTATAGCTATAGTTTCAGATATTCATATCAATTATTGCATAGGTCATGTAGAGATCTAGGGTTTAATATGTCTCCTTCTGTCATAGTATATTTTTTAATGAATTGTATTGGACATATAATGTAATTTGTATCCCCAGTATGCATTGGAAGGATGATGTAAAAATTGCTATATTTCAGTCATATATAAACAATTGGTATATCCCCACTTGGTTGGGTGGATGAGTCAAATTTGGTGTATCCCCACTTGGTTGGGTGATTGATGTATGTATCAATCATTGGTCTTAGGGAGGTCATACTCTCTTAGTTGAGTTATAGAGTCATGTTATTCTTTTTAAACATATCTTTGTAGACTTTGCATGTACTCAGGGGGAGCATGGAAAGAATAATATATCTCAAAGAGGGATAATATTTTGGTCCGTCCTTTACCCTTGATATCAAAGGGGGAGAGTATTTTGGTGTTGCTTGATATCTCTAATAATTTCTTCAACTTGCAGTAATCAACACCAATATGGTTTCCATCAAGTCCAAAGGGGGAGATTGATGACATTATGATACAAGTGTTGTCCTTGATGGAAACTTACTCACAGGATAGTTCAAATTTGATAAAAGGAAACTCACATTGTAACAGGTCAATTCAAAGGTAACAAGACATTTGTACAGAAGAACAGGAAGTTGGAACAAAGGTCTACTGATTAGAATCAAGAAGTTGAAGGAAGAGGATGTTTTAAGATAGTTTAAGTTGTATACGTATGTTCACCTTGACAAAACAGTGTATACACATAGGTTCACAGAACAAAAGAAGCGTATACCTACGCATGCACTTTCACAAGAGGAAAAGCACATATGGGTGATCCGGATTTAAACAAGAACGCAACAAATTACAGAGATAACCATATACACAAAGATGCAGCGGAAATAATACTTCATTTCATTAATGGAAAATACTGAAATATGCTTGCAAACAGAAATGGAAATAAACTAGCTAGGGCGATGGTAGCTTATCTCTGAGAAGAGATGTGATGGCTACATGCCTCTGAACTGTGTTACAATGAGGCTCGAAGGCCTATTTATTGTTGAGAAACAATGGAAAAACCCTTAACATTCCAAAACCTAAGCCTAGGAGATGAAACGCCAAACTGTGGGCCCCGTTTGGGGGTAAGTTGGTACATCAACTTCCCGGGGTCGTAACTTTGGCATATGATCTCCGTTTGACGCATACAATAGCTCATTAGAAAGATCTATCCGAGCACTATCATTGTTGGAATGGGCAACACCAGTCCATTCCATTTCATGGACTCGTGTTGCCCCCGGATTCCCCAAAAAACATCGTTTAGGGCCTCAAATCGGCTCCGGAAGTTCAGGACCCGAAAAACTACTAAAAATAGTAAGTTGTGCTACAATTAAGGAAACTGAAAATGCTGAGAAAGACAATGGTAGGGGTCCAGGTGGACTTGGCAGGTGGCCACCAATATCCACCTGGATCATTCTTCCCCCCTTAGGAAGCAATGGTCACCATTGCGTTGAGCTCCTCCATGAGATGAGGAAACTTCTGTTGAACTTGTTCCTTGGTGAGCCACTTGCCCTGCTGAAGGAGTTGGCCCGCTTTGACAACTCGATACAGTTGGATATTCTGTTGGCAAGTGTTCTTGATCTGTGTGTCCATGATCCGATCAGTTGCAGCTTGTTCCATGCAATCTGGATTTAATTCTGTGGGTTTGAGCTATTCTTCAATGTCGGATGTGTCTAGCAATGGTGGAAAGTATGGCCGAAGGCGGTCCACATTGAATACTGGGTGCAGGCCAAGGAATGGGGGAATGCTGAGCTCAAATGCATTGTCTCCCATAGACTTAGTAATGGTGTAAGGACCATATCGGAGTGGTCTCAATTTCCGATAGGCTCCAGTAAGGCGTTCCTTTTGCAAATGCAACCAGACTTTGTCGCCCACCTGAAACTTGTGTGGCACCTGATGTTGATCATGTCGCTGCTTGTACTTGGCATTTGATTTCTCAAGAATTTCATGGACCTGCTGGCGAATATGTTGGATGCGCTCAATGAAGCTGGTGGCCTTATCTGTTTCGGACTGGACATGAGCTGAATTCATGTGAGTAGCTGCAAGTGGCATGGCCACATCAATGGGGCATAGTGGCTGGAATCCCAAACCCACCTGAAAAGGGCTATGGCCAGTGGAGTTGTGAAGAGCTCGGTTGTAGCTGTCCTGAACGTAGGGGAGGCTCTCGTCCCATGTGCGTGGATGCTTTGAGTTATACATGCGCAGAATGTGCACAATCATCCTATTGACAACCTCTGTCTGGCCATCAGTTTGAGGATGGAAGGCTGTGGACTTCGTGAGTTTGGTGTCCAGCATTGACCAGAGACTGGACCAAAAGGTGTTGAGAAACCGACTGTCCCGATCTGAGATGATAGACTGTGGGATCCCAAAGTGCACCCACACTCTTTCAAAGAAGAGTTTAGCAGTGGCTTCTGCTGTGATATTCTTCTTGCAGGCCATCATAATGGCCATCTTTGAGAACCTGTCGACGACCACAAAAACACAGTCATTTCCATGCTTAGTGGAAGGAAGGCCTGACATGTAATCCATGGAGATGGATTCCCAAGGTCGACTAGGGGTAGGCAACAGGGTATAGAGGCCTTGCTTCTTAATGGTCGGTTTGGCAATGGCACAGGCAGTACATGATCGGATGTACTTCCCAACATCCTGTCGAAGATTCGGCCAATAGAAATAGTTTTGCAGTACTGCCACTGTTTTCTCGACCCCGAAATGCCCAGCAGCCCGACTGTAGTGTGCTTCCCAAATCATCTTGGCACGCTCGCTTGAAGGAACACAAAGGTGACTGAGGTGGCATAACAGGGCATCCTGGAGGTGAAAATCTGCAACCTGCCGACCCTCCAAGAGTGTCTGGTATGTGTGGCCGAATTCTGGGTCGCTTTTGTAGAGAAGTGGCCAATCAGAAGTCTCGTGCCCGCAAGAGTTGAGCACGGTGGTTAGCGCCATGATCGGTGGTCGACTGAGGCAATCTGCAACATTATTGGTGCTGCCCTTTTTATACTTGATATTCAAGTGAAACTGTTGCAGGTATGTAGACCACTTCTGATGGCGATCATTCTGCAATTTCCCTTGGGTCTGTATGAACTGCAGAGGTCGGTGGTCTGTGTGGATGACCGTTTCCTTCCCCAAAATGTAATGCTTCCATTGTCGGCAGGCCTGTACAATGGAATACATCTCTTTATCATAATTGGGGTACTTCCGGACTGTGTCTGAAAGTGTTTCACTGTGATATGCCACTGGATGTCCATGTTGAGTAAGGACTGCCCCAATAGCATAGTCAGAGGCATCTGTCTCGACCTCAAATGGTTGTTGTAAATCTGGTAACACGAGCACTGGTGCCGTGCAGAGGCGATCCTTCAACTCCCTGAATGCCTTCTGTTGAGATTCAGACAAAAGAATTTTGCTTTCGCCCCGCCCTTGGTGACTTGACTCAAGGGCCAAGAAATATGAGAAAATCCCAACACAAACCTGCGGTAGAAGTTGGCAAGACCTAGAAAGCTGCGGAGCTCTGTTAGAGTGGTTGGAGAGGGCCAATCCCGAATGACTTGGACCTTGGCTGGATCGACATGCACCCCCTGTTCATCAATGATGTATCCCAGATATTGAACCTCGGTCATGCCAAAAGTGCATTTCTCCAAATTGGCACATAGCTTGTGTTGCCGCAGTGTTTGGAGAACCTGTCGGATGTGGTGGAGGTGCTCTTCCCAACTCTGGCTGAAGATCAGAATGTCATCCAAGTATACTACTATAAAGGAGTTGGTGAATGGCCGCAAGATGTCATCCATTAGCCTCATAAAGGTTGCAGGAGCATTCGTCAATCCGAAAGGCATGACCAACCATTCGAAGAGGCCCTCCTTGGATTTGAAGGCAGTCTTCCACACATCTGAGGGTTCAATTGGTACCTGGTGATATCCTGACTTTAGATCGATCTTGCTGAAATATTTTGCCCCCTTTAGTTGGTCTAGGAGGTCATCAATCCGCGGGATCGGGTACCTATTACGGACAGTGATCTTGTTCAGCGCCCGATAGTCAATACAGAGTCTCCACGTCCCATCCTTCTTCTGTACCAACACTATCGGGCTCCCACAGGGCGAAGAACTCGGACGGATGTGACCTTTCTGTAGGAGCTCCTGAATCTGCCTCTTGATTTCATTGTTCTCCAGAACGGAGCGCCGATAAATTGGTCCATTGGGTAGCGGCGCACCTGGGGTCAGATCGATGGAGTGCTTGACTTGACAGTGCAGAGGAACCCCTGCCGGGGAGGTGAAGATGTCTTCGTACTCCTCCACAATCTTGTCCATCTGTAGCTGCCATGCAGAGGGACCCCGTTTGGAGGCCGCGACCACTGTCTTCTTCTTCCATTGAGGGCGTATCATCAGGAAAACAAATTTCCTGGTTTTGGAAATGATCTTACTGCATTGTTTTGCAGTAATCAAAGAGATGGCGGCAGGTGGTGCTACCTCTGGTATCCTGAACAACTTATTTCCCAATGTAATAATAACAGCACGGGGCCTTGATTCATACACATCATGTCGCTTCCACAAGTATGGTTGTCTTAGTAATACATCACAAACTTCAAGGGGAGCAATGTCAAACAATACCTCATCTGTGAAGGGCTTGATGTTGTATGGAAGGCGACACTGTTGGCTTACGCGAAGATCTCGCCCTTGGTGAAGCCACCCAATGGTGTATGGTTGTGGATGTGCTGTGGTCGGTAAGCCCAACCGCTTCACGACCTCTGCCGAAATGAGATTCTTTTGACTCCCGCTATCAACAATGAACTGTATCGGGGAGCCCTTTACCCACATCTGGGAGTGGAAGAGACGCTCCTCCTCCTCTAGATCTTCGGGTTCATTTTTCTGGATCTTTGCGGTAGCAACAGTGGCGCTGGGATCCGCATCAATGATCTGCTTCCCTTTTTCATACCCCTTATTGGGTTCTGACTCAGAGTCGGAACATGCATCTGATTCTGAAACCTTTAGCTCAGCCACCAGTGACTGCTTGGCCCGACACTCACTTGTGTTGTGAGTGGAGCTCTTATGGAACTCGCACCATTTTCCAGTGTCCTTTCTCGGTTTCGCGGCGTTGCTCTTTGCTTGCAGCTTCGGCTGGTTGTCTTGGGCTGTCCCGCCTTGGCTTTGTCCTTTGTTCTGTGGTTTAGGGGCACCTTTGCCCTGCTTTGGATTCACAGATCCAAAGTCTCGCTTCTTTTGTTTAAACTTCTGCTCGACCTTGACGGCATACCGGTATGCTGCGCCGAGCGAGGGGATGTTTAGGAACTGTATTTCTTCTTGGATGTACTTGTGCAGGTAGCCACGGTATTTGAGTATCAAATGTTGCTCCGAATCCTTGATACCCAACTTTGTGCGAAGGGTATGGAAAAGATTGGTGAACTCCGGAACGTCTTGGTCCCTTCCCTGCCGCAGCGTGGTCCACTTTATGTATTCATCCTCATAGCTTCCGACAAGGTAGTACTGCTCCTTGATGGCATCCCGGAACGAATCCCAGGTGGGTGCGGCTGAAAATAGTGAGCCAGTACTTTCATCCTTCTGCTCACAGTAGGTTTCCCACCAGTCCTTGACGTGGGGGGCTGCTTTGAGAAGAGCAAAAACAATCTTTTCCCGACTCGAAAATTCATGAACAGAAAAATAACCCTCTAGCAGATTTAACCATTTATCTACGGCATCGGCGTCTATCTGACCCTCGAATATGGGGATTTCAAAATTAACTTGTACCTTAAAGGGTGTGGCGTTTCCAGAGGAGCTGCTGGAAGCCGATGTTCTGCTTCTGGGTAGCCGTTGAAGGATCTGCGCAAAGCTGTCCATCATCGCATTCTATTGTCGCTCGAGCACTTCTTCGAGCAAGATTTTGATGGGATCTCCTGCCCCCTCGTCTTTCTTCTCATCCGCCATGGGAGGCCGTCGGGATTTGCGAGGCTGGTCTTGCAAAGGTTCAACCAGTTCAAGCCCTAACTCCTTATATCCCGACCTTGTTGGGGACATACAAAGAAAAACAGAGAAAAAGCAGACAGCTCTGATACCACTGATCCGGATTTAAACAGGAATGCAACAAATTACAGAGATAACCATATACACAAAGATGCAGCGGAAATAATACTTCATTGCATTAATGGAAAATACTGAAATATGCTTGCAAACAGAAATGGAAATAAACTAGCTAGGGCGATGGTAGCTTATCTCTGAGAAGAGATGTGATGGCTACATGCCTCTGAACTGTGTTACAATGAGGCTCGAAGGCCTATTTATTGTTTAGAAACAATGGAAAAACCCTTAACATTCCAAAACCTAACCCTAGGAGATGAAACGCCAAACTGTGGGCCCCGTTTGGGGGTAAGTTGGTACATCAACTTCCCGGGGTCGTAACTTTGGCATATGATCTCCGTTTGACGCATACAATAGCTCATTAGAAAGATCTATCCGAGCACTATCATTGTTGGAACGGGAAACACCAGTCCATTCCATGGACTCGTGTTGCCCCCGGATTCCCCAAAAAACGTCGTTTAGGGCCTCAAAACGGCTCCAGAAGTTCAGGACCCGAAAAACTACTAAAAATAGTAAGTTGTGCTACAATTAAGGAAACTGAAAATGCTGAGAAAGACAATGGTGGGGGTCCAGGTGGACTTGGCAGGTGGCCACCAATATCCACCTGGATCAATGGGTTAGAAAATCAATGAAATATAAGACTAAAGAATACCAAGGGTAAATACCATGGTACTAGCCCACATGTTTGAGCGGAGTAACAACTATTTGATCCCATCCAAGAATACCACAGGCTCTAAATGTAGTTTTGGTCTGAGGTATTGAGGAAGGGAAAAACCTATATACGGAGGAAAAGATCAAAGGACCAAGTGTGCAAGTGAAAGGGTTTCCTAAGAATACTTCTATCTGAAGTATATTTTATGTTGCAGGGGTTATGATTATGATATAATCTAAAATATTTGTGCACCTTGGATGCAATATTGGATTAGGATCATGAGACCTAAATTGACTTATCATTATATCATTTGATATTGCTTGGGCTAGATTTGATTTCTTATG
The DNA here is from genome assembly GCA_031772625.1 of Pinus tabuliformis. NCBI lineage: Eukaryota > Viridiplantae > Streptophyta > Pinopsida > Pinales > Pinaceae > Pinus > Pinus tabuliformis. The sequence goes on along the minus strand of CM062806.1, from coordinate 142,853,658 downwards.
CATGTTTTATTCATTAATGATCAGGATCTCAGGACCAAGTATCGAAAAATGCTCAGAACCAGTTCAAACCTGAACAATTGGATAGAGCTCATCCTCCTCATTCTAGCACCATGAATGGTTCGAAAAATAGTCTCCGTATGAGGAAGTTATGCCAAAAAGAAAAATTGCCCAATAACACTAAATTTTGAATTTTTTCAAAAAAATTAAATGGAATATTCAAATATTCCTGGAATATTCTATTTTGAGCAATGAATGGTAAGCTGCCACGTGGCAAGCCAGGAGGTCGCCACGTGTCCCAAGATGACATCAGCTTACATTATGGAATATTTCAAAATTTTTCAAGCCTCCGATGGATTTGAACAAACTACCTCATGCATAACAGTGCTCCGTTTCATCATTACAGCAAACAGTGGGACCCAGTATGAAGTCTGACGGAAATTTATTTAATGTGTGTAAAAGGTTATGGTGACCCGAAAGGGGCCAACCCCGCTCACATGACCACAGCCCCAAGACCGTGGGTATACCCTAACCACGCAGATCCACATTTAACATTATCCCCACATGTGATTGAAACCAACCTGCAGTTAAAGCTTAATACGCGGAAAAGGGCAAGTCAACAAACAGTCTAGCACATAATCCAAGGAACCCAACTGCCAGTTCAGTTTTTTGTTCACATGCACATTAAACCAACTACCAGTTAGCCCGACCATCACACTCAGCTTGGCAGAGTTATTGGCGGAGGCACCATTTTGGCGGTCATGCCATTTTTGGCGTTCCTTCCATATTTGGTGGGCCTATCTGGCCCTCAACTAAAGTTAACTGGAGTTGTTTTAGGGAAAAACACACAGTTCAGTAAATGAGCCATAACTTTGGCTAGGAAAGTCCTTTGTGGACGATTTTTTTTTTTGATTTTGGGTCTCTTCAACCTTCTGAAGCCATTGGCATAGTTTTCACAGCCAACAAAGGTCATTTGCAGGTGATTTTGCTTCAGGGAAGTTCAAGGAGCCACTAGGGCCATATCAGTTTGGGAGCTGCACTGGGGTGTGTGTAGCCATTGAATGTGAAAAGAAGATCATTCCTAACTATAATCAGTGTTCTGAGTCCATTTCTACAGCTCTTTTTTCCTGTTGAGGTATTCTTCACCTCGAATTTCTTCAGGGAAGCTTTCAGGGCCACCAGGGCCATTTCAGTGCTTGAGTTGTTTGGGGGATGTATTCATTTGTTTCTGGTGATTCAAAAGTCTATTCCTACTGTAAGGAACCTTATGAATCTAATGAAGGTGTTTTAAGAAGCATTTGGAGACTTCTAAAGGCCAAGATGCTGAAGAGAAGTTTCAGGCGGCCTAGAGCCAACCATGGTAGAAGGCCTAGATCAGGGATGCAGTGCTCATTTTGAGCAAATGAATAGTCATTTGTTTATGTCAGATATGTGTTGGAGACATTAGTAGAGGTTTTAGAGACATTTGAAGCATTCTGAAGGAGTTTGTGCCATTAATAAGCTCAGGGAAGCTTAGTCCACCCACTGAATGAATCAAGTCCAAGGGAGCCTAGATTTGCCTGCACAAAGAGGACAGCCATGATAGGGATGTATATGGTTTTTCTAAAACCATAGGTTCAGTCAGTAACCTTTTGGAGTTGAGCGTGGAACCTGTAAAATAATTCAAGCCATAATCCCAAAGAGCCAAGTCTAGTTGACTAGAGCTCACAGGAGACGTAGCCCACGAGATTGGGGTGAATTCCTTATTAAATTTGCTGTTATGTGTGATGTTTATTTGCTGCCTTATATATCTGATATATATGTTTAATATCAGATGAAACAAATCAAGTTAAAACACATAAACAGAAGAAAAGACATACACCTCTTTCAAGAAAAAATTCTGCATAACATCAAGTTCAAGCAAGGTTTTTTTTTAATTAAATTTGAGTGTTTACCTCTCTTATTTCTTTAGGCAGAGTCTATAGAGGGCCAGGTAGCTTTTGGATCTCATCCTCTCTTTATAGGTGACATATCCAGTAAATGCCCCTACAGTTTATCTCTGTATTAGAAATAAGAAATTCACATATTTGTAGATTTAGCCTTGGAGTATTTGTGCACTCATTTACATATAATGAAAATGGATACCTTGCACCATTTTTCAGGTACATTCTATTTTCATATCAGGTTGGTATCGGAGCACTTGGTTTGGTTGATTGACACCAATAGATTGATTTTATAGCTTGAAAGGTGTTTTAAAGCAATGTAGAAGATTTACTGCTTTACTATTTTGGAAACTGCATGTTGTTTGAGTTTGCTAAAGTTTTGGGATAGCTACTGATTAGCTAAGTATTGGAGAAGACAAAAAGGAATAGAAGATATTTTCCTTACCCAAAAGGACCTCAAAACCACTCCAAGGTTTTCACTTTATTTGTGTGTTTTTGGCTACTTGAATGTGATGGCTGTAAGGACTTTTGGGTGAAAAAGCTTTGTCATTTGTTTTGAAAAGCTTTAAGAACTTTGTTGAAGTTAATTTGTTCATTGACATTATAATGACAACTTCATCAAGTGAATTTTCCTCCTTTACAAGGTTCTTCAATGAGGATATGAAGCGTGAATTCCTTATATTGAAGGATATGGTGCAGATCCTGTTTGAAGATCAAAGGGAAAGTGTCCAGCCTCGTGCACAATTGTTGGCTATGCAGGAAGAGAAGGAAATAATTCTCCAAAGACTACGTGACATGGAGAAACAAATCCTGCAAGCTCAAGAAGCTTTTTCCAAGAAAATACCTCTTCTTCAAGATGTAAATCATGAGGTAAATCATTCAGATTTGTCTTCAGTTTCCTCTATTGATAAGTGTGTTGGTTCTTTTGAATGGCATACAAGAGGTATAGGGTCCAAATTGATGTTGAAAATGGGCTATCAATAAGGCAAAGGTTTGGGTAAGCATGCACAAGGCATTGTTAAGCCTATTTGTGTTGTGGAGCGACCCAAGAATGTTGGTCTTGGATATGAGCAGATTAATGGCGAAGAATCCAAATCCTTGAATGGATGTGATGCAAATTTGAAGAGAACATTTCTCCCAAGTTCTCAATTTCCTCAATGTCATGATGGCAATCTTCCTTACCATTGTTTGAAGCCTTTGTTGCTGCAAGAAGATGGTAGACATGCAGCTTATGGAAAGCATGCAATTTTAGGCCGTTTTCAACACAAGAACGATGATGTTAGTTTGCAATTGAAAACTGAAGCCTCTACTAGTTCATCTCCTCATGGAGAAAAAAAGCATGAACATGCAAAGCAGCACAAGAGGTAAAAATCTTCTCATGATCAATTCGATTGTGTTTCTGCAAGGCATGACAATTTTACATGCTTTAATGGAAGAAAGTTTTCTTGTACATATTGTGGTCAATTTAACCATCATGTTTCGAGATGTTGGATGAGGAAAAAATCACATAGGGAACAGAGGAAGCAAATACTACCTTCAAAGAAGGTGCATAAGATTTGCAATTTTTGCCAAAATAAGGGACATTTTGTCTCTCAATGTTGGACTTTACATCCAACTCGTCGTCCCACACACATGCAGCAGGAGGACAAGAAGATTGGCAAAGGCAGAATCACAGATTCCATTATTGATGTGGAAAGGGAAGTTTCACATGAGGAAAAGTTACAACGGAAAAAATAACCATTGAAGTGGCTTGGTGAGAAGTGGATGGACTTCTTGACCTAGTAAGACGTACTCCTTTTGTACATATACAAACTTTGAATGTATGCAAAATTTATGTTGTTGTAAAATTTCGCCATGGAGGTAAAAGATGAGTATGGTACTCACTATTATTGCAGAAATGTCTTTCATTTCAGCTCTTGTCACCCACATGTTGTTTTTGGGTTGATGTACTTGTTGGTCTTTGAGAAAAAAAAGAGTTGAAGTTGCACTCGTACATAGAAGTTGTAGGTGTATCTGTCAAACTGTATATAGTTCATTGTTCATGAAACATGTATGTGTTTGTAAATGTATCTTTATGTTTGTCGACTAGTGCCGCTTGTGAGCACACTTTTACATTGTCGATTGTGTCACACATTGCTTATCGACTTGTGTCGATTGTGTCACACCTTGTTCATCGACTTGTGTCGATTGTGCCACTTATGTTGTAAACTTGTGTCATTTGTGTACACGCTTGCTACATTTAGGGTTGTGTCCATGGTTAAGCACATTTTAGGTCAATTTGTCGTTGATGATTTTCTTGTTGCACAAGATGCCTTTGGTGTCGTTTAGTGCAAGGGAAAAAGCATGTACTTCCATTTACATGACGACAGTTGGCAAGGCAAGACATTTTGGCATTAGTATGCTCATTTGGCTAAATGGAAGAGGATGTTATTATCCTCTCATTTGCTGTACAATTCAGTTCAGATATTTCAATAAGCTTTTTACCAAAAGCCCTCTCATTTGGGAGGTGTGATCAGGAGCTCAGGACCAAGTGTCGAAAAATGCTCAAAAATGAAAGCGTTAGGAATTGGTTCGAACCTAATTCCAGCACCGTGAACGGTTCGAAAAACGGTCTCCATATGAGGAAGTTATGCCAAAAAGAAAAATTGCCAAATAACACTGAAAATTTGAATTTTTTCAAAAAAATTAAAATAGGATATTCCTTAGAATATTTTGTTCTAGGCAACGCATGGTAGTTTTCCATGTGGCAGGCTAGAGGCCACCATGTGGCCCAAGATGATATCAGCTTACGTTATGGTGTATTTCAAAATTGTTCTATAGTCTGCCACGTGGTAGGCTAGAGGCTGCCACGTGGCCCAAGATGACATCAGATTACATTATGGTGTATTTCAAAATTGTTCGGGCCTCCAATGGATTCGAACATACTACCTCATCCATAACAGCGCTCCGTTTCACCATTACAACGCACGGTCGGACTTGGTATGGACTCTGACGGAAATTTATTTAAGGTGTGTAAATGGTTATGGCGGGCCTAAAAGGGGCCAACCCCACTCACGTGACCATAGCCCCAAGACCATGGGAATACCCTAACCGTGTGGCTCCACATTTAATGTTATCCCCACATGTGATTGCAACCAACCTGCAGTTAAGGCTTAATACACAGAAAAGGACTGGTCAACAAACAGTCTGGCTCATAATCCAAGGAGCCCAACTGTCAATTCAGTTTTCCTTTCACATGCACATTAAACCAACTACCAGTTAGCCTGACCATCATGGTCAGATTGGCAGAGTTATTGGCGAAGGCACCATTTTTGGTGGTCCCGCCATATTTGGTGGGCCTATCTAGCCCTCAACTAAATTTAACTGGAGTTGTTTTAGGGAAAAATAGGCAGTTTAGTAAATGAGCCATAACTTTGGCTAGGAAAGTCCTTTTTGGATGATTTTTTTCTTTGATTTTGGGTCTCTTCAACCTTATGAAACCATTGGCACATGTTTCACAACAAACAAAGGTCATTTGTAGGATATTTTTCTTCAGGGAAGTTCCAGGAGCCACTAGGGCCATATAAGTTTGGGAGCTGCAATGGGATTGCAACCATTGAATGTGAAACGAAGGTCATTTCTGACTGTAATCAGTGTTTTGAGTCCATTTCTGTGGCTCTTTTTCCTATTGAGGCATTCTTCACCTTGAATTTCTTCAAGGAATCTTTTAGAGCCATTAGGTCCATTTCAGTGCTTGAGCTGTTTGGGGGTTGTATTCATATGTTTTCAGTGATTCAAAAGCCTATTTCTACTGTAAGGAACCTTTTGAATCCAATGAAGTTGTTTTCATAAGCATTTGGATACTTCTAAAGGCCGATATGCTGAAGATAAGTTTCATGCATCCCATAGCCAACCATGGGGGAAGGCTAGATCGGGGATGTAGTGCTCATTTTGAGCAAATGAACAGTCATTTGTTTATGTCAGATATGTGTTGGAGACATTAGCATAGGTTTCAGAGACATTTGAAGCATTCTGAAGGAGTTTTTGCCATTAAGAAGCTTATGAAAGCTTAGTGCACCTACTGAAAGAGTCAAGTCCAATGGAGCCTAGATCTGCCTACACAAAGAGGACAACCATGACAAGGATGTATATGGTTTTTCTAAACCCATAGGTTCAGTAAGTAACCTTTTGGATTTGAGTGTGGAACTTGTAAAACAATTCAAGTCATAATCCCAAAGAGCCAAGTCTAGTTGACTAGAGGTCACAGGAGACGTAGCCCACGAGATTGGGGTGAACACCTTATTAAATTTTCTGTTGTGTGTGATGTTTACTTGTTGCCTTATATGTCTGATATATATGTTTAATATCAGCTAAAATAAATCAAGTTAAAACACATAAACAGAAGAAAAGACATACACCTCTTTGAAGCAAAAATTCCGCATACTTTCAAGTTCAAGCAAGGTTTTTCTTAATTAAATCTGAGTGCCACTTCTCTTATTTATTTAGGCAGAGTATGTAGAGAGCCAGGTAGCTTCTAGATCTCATCCTCTCTTTAGAGTTGACATATCCAATAAATGCCCCTACAGTTTATCTCTGTATTAGAAATAAGAAGTTCACATATTTGCAGATTTAAACTTGGAGTATCTGTGCACTCATTTACATAAATGAAAATGGATACCTTGCACCCTTTTTTAAGTACATTCCATTTTCAGATCAATTAAATATCATGATTTGGGTATGTCTGAAGTCTGGAATAGCAGCAAAGTTGTGAGTTAATATTTGAGATATATACGTTAGTTCACCTTGGTAAAGCCACGTATACACGTAGATTCGACTCTTACAAGTAGCGTATGCAAAAGAAAAGCCTGTTATTCAGAAATGACTGATCTATCTAATAAGTTCTGTTGTTTTACTGTTGTTTTTCAATGAAATATTCTTAGATCTGAAAGTAAAACTGAATGCATAAGGAGTTTGTGTCTGATTAATTGTTTGATTAAGCGAGACGGGTTATCTTTTCTACTGATTGTCTAGATCTCTGCAATTGATATAGATGTTCAGAATATTACTGGTTGGTTTCAGATTTGATTCAGAATTTTTTATGATTTAGTAGTTTTGGAGGTATATGCATGTTTTTTTGGAGGAAGTAGTGTATACACGCGGGTTGGCTTCATTAAAGTAGCGTATACATTCTGATGTATGATTCTTGATGTTATAGCTAGTTCTGAAAGATGATGCAAGTTTCTAGGTTCAACACAATGTTCTGGTGACAGTGATCTAACTGTTTAGATTAACTGATTATTGGTTGATGTAGTTTGAGTTGCTAAGTTTCTGATGGGTTTAGTGTGAAAATTTGATGAAATGAGGCCTTCATATTGTATTGTTCTGTACCAAGAGCATCTAGTCTAAAAATTAATGAAACGTGGTCCCAGGAGGAAGAGAGAAGGTTGTAGCCTTCTATAGGCTGGTGCCTACATACTAGTAAACATATAAGCTAGTACAAGAGCTAGGGGATTGTAACTCTCTTCCAGTAGAAGTTGGAATGAGAGAAGTTTGTAGCCTTCTGTAGGTGGGTGACTACGTACTGGTATGAGTCTACACCAGTACAAGATTGTAAAAAGATTTTCTTTATATTAAAAGAAGACAGAGATGATAGTAGCAAGTGGTTTTTCTCCCGAATTGTGTTTCCACCTTAAATATTGGTGTTATGTGTGTTGCTTATGTGTGATGGTTTATTATGTTATTATTTCACATAGTTACTATATATTTATGGACTAATTAAATATCAACACATGGTAAATTGATTAAATCATAATTTCTTTGGGTATAAATTGGTTTCTTTAATCACAGTGGCATACACACGCAAGTTCATTTCATTGAAGTAGTGTATATAAATCTGATTGGGAATTGAAAATTATTGAATTGTAAATACTGATTCACCCCCCGCCTCTCAGTATTATTTCCAACAATTGGAATCAGAGCAAGTCCCTAAGGAGAAGCTTGATCACTTGAAGGGAGATCTTTCAAGGTGAACAATCATGAAGGCATGGGATCTATTAGACCTCTAATCTTTAATGGGAACAACCTGGTATATTGGAAAATAAGAACCAGAGTTTATCTTCAATCGCTTGGAGCCAATGATTGGGAAATTGTGGAAGGAGGATATCAATTTCCAGCAACAATACCTACAGATACAACAGGTAAGAAGTTATACGAACCAATGCCAAAGTAGTCAATACTTTATTGGGAAGTCTATTATAATCAGAATTGTTCAAAGTCTTGTAGTTCAAGATAGCCAAAGAGATATGGGACAAAATCATTCAGAGCTACGAAGGAGACTCCAGGGTAAAATTCCAGGGTAAAATTTGTTAAGCTTCAAACTCTCAGAATTCAGTATGAAACTCTTAAGATGCTTAGTGATGAAAGTATTTCTTGTTACTTTTTACATGTAGATGAGATTGTTACTTGTATGAAGAATCTAGGTGAAGACATAAATGAGGCTACTTTAGTAGAAAAAATTTAGAGATCTTGTTGTGGGGAAAAATGCCTATGCAGGACGATCCTATCCACCCAAGGCGTGATAGTGCCTTAGCAACAAACGAATGCAGCTACTTCGGTTTCTTCCTTTATGAAATATGAAAGAGAGGAGATTGGTAGACTTACCGTTATCTTTCGGTTGTCCCTCGATCTAAATCCTCTCCTCTTTGTGTGTCCACAGCTACTTGCCTCCTTGCTTTTGCTCCCACGAGATCACAAGAGAACAGCTACCTGTGACAAGAGAACAGCTACATGCAACAAGAGAAGGACACAATACAAAGGAAAATATACATATTCATAAATGATTCAGGATTAGAAGTAAATCAAATACACTAATGCAAATCATACAATAAACACCAGCATATAGGAAAGAACCAAGAAGCTTTATTGATTGATAAACAAGGTTCAGGAAGAGATACAACCCATAGGGTTCCAACCCAGCATCTCCTTCCCAGCAGAATGGAATTCCTTCTTCAGCCCCTTTCAAAGCATAAGCACCCAATGATCCAACCACAAACCAACAGCAATTCTTTGCAAATACAATCCAGCCTCCTTAGACCTCATGAGAGAGCTCTATATATAGGAGTTTTGGAGAAAGGATGAGTCAGCTTGAGGCTTGCATGGAGCTGACTAGTGTCCTCTCCCACTTCAGTTCTTGAGTCCACTTGGAGGTTCTTACTTCCACTTGGAGATTTGGAACCTCTTACTCATCACCAGTCGAATTCCCTGATCCAAGTGTCATTTTGGAAGCTTCCTGGGCATTGACACCTTGAGGAATGAGTCTACCACTTGTCCAGTTACGCTCAGCGCAGGTGGTCTTCTTTGCAGTTGACATTCAGCGCAGGTACACAGTGGATCACTTGACATTCAGCGCAGATGCTCAGTGGAGCAGTTGACATCATCCAGAATTGCCTTGTCTTTGAGTCTTTTCAGGTGGAGAACTTTTGTAAACTGCTGTGGTTTGCTGGCCTTGTTCCTCTAGGGGTAGGAACAACATGTTTAGGGACTTTGGATCCCTTAATTATTGACATTTCATGCTCAGTGATGCAAGGCACAAAAATGTCTATAACAGTTGCCCCCTAAAGTATGAGGCCGTTTATCGGGTGAAATGCTTTATCCAGGGGAGTCCGAAGTTCATCCATTTGTTGGGAGGAGACCTGTAATAAGATACAATACAATACATTATTATTCATTTTGCTTTCATGATCTAGCTGAGGCGGGCATTCCCATGCTCAGCTTTATAAATACATTTTGGTACATAGAATAGAAGATTGTCTGATGGTAGACTGATAGTTCTGGCGAAACTATCATCCTTTGAGAAGGATGATCATCTGCTGCAATGATGTACATGTCAAATGTCTTTATTTTCCTGAATATATTATCACAGCCCGGATGGATGAAACTAGATCCGGGGTCTTCAAACTCATTCGATCTTCACTCTAAGTACAAGTCGATCCATGTGAGAATTGCGCTGAAGTCGAACATGGAAAGACATCGCTTGATTACCGGTCAATGATGTAAACCGTTAACAAGCGCGAGAGGAATCACTGATAATGATAATGACCCTCAAGGTACTGCAGTACAATTCACGTGGTGTGAATAAAGGACTTGTCGTCGAACACCACGCAAAATCTTCTAGTCGAAGGTCATTGATGTATACCTGTCGCCGAAAGTGAGAAACTTGCCATTGAGGCATGCAAGCTTCAAAGTACTGAAGGGGTTGTTCCTAGATCAACTTCTTGGATAATGAGCTGATGTCGACAAGAAGCGATCCGTCAAAGGAGGGCCTTAATGAATCCCACATCAGTGACACGGAACGGAGCTAATGATTTTAGTGGAGGTGAAAACAATCTGTGACATATGATTCAGGGTGGCAGTCATGAATGGATGAAGGATAATGTATGGCAGTGGATGGGACCTGGTTGATTCTTTCTGAACGACTTCTCTTGAACATATGGCGACACTGATGTGATGGATTGGTAGCATTACCCCAAGTATGGATGGTGTGGCAAAGACCATGGTGATGTGACCGGTGAATGAAACAACCCAACCCGATGTGGTACGGAGGAAAAGTGTCATGTTCAAGAGCGACCTGCTACCATCAAAGATTTCTTGATTTTTTCCCAATTTTTCCCCAATCATTGCTGACCAGTACCTCTTTATTTTTGTCAAGCTTGAGGAGGATAACATATGCTTGTTCTATAACCTGCCCTTCGGGCAAGCCCATCGCTATGTTTTAACGAGCCTATCGATAGGGAAACTCGTTCTCGTCTAAAGACAAGTTTGTCGCTATTTAGTGATTTTAACGAGTCTAACGACAAGGAAAACTCGGTCCTTTTCATTTTTAGAGAGTCTGAAAAGGTACATAAAGTTAACTCCAAAATTCCTTTTTCGTCATCTAATCCCTTAAGTCTGAAAAAGTATAAAACAATACAGAAGGGATGAGTTTTCGATAGTTTTAACGAGCCGAACAAAACAAGCGCTCGATCGTTTTGTGCAATAATCCCTCAGGTCCAAAAAGATTAAAATCTAGAGGAGGGATAGCTCTTCCGGTCGTTTAACGAGCTAGAAGGCCAAAACTCGGCAACCTTTTCATGTTTTACGAGTCAGTTGAAAAGAGCTTAAAGAAGACTCGTCTTCTGAGGAACGAGTGATGAACAGGGATAGCAGCTGATTCCAGGTACAGGTTGGAATTTTCCAATCACGGTAGTGTCACAAGGATGGCTAGGTGAAATCACTCTTCGCAATTGTTCCTCAAAATGGGTAAACAATCATATGGAGGTAAATGATCGGCCAAATGAACGGTGGAGGTGAAGGTGCACAAAACACGACCAAGGTGTTTTTACGGTTGATCAGGTTACATACTCAATAGTTATTTACCGGTATGGGTTCATTTTTTAACGAGCTTGAATGCGCCAAAACACTGCTCAATCTTATGTTTATCTTTTAACGAGCATGAACTATGTGCTAAAACTGCTCGGATCTTGCGTTTATTTTTTAACGAGCATGAACTTTATGCTAAAACTGCTTGTTACCAGTCATAAGATAAGAGTGTCTCATGAAAGATCCCTATTTTTTAAGGAGTTTCATCTCACTACGCTTCACTCCATATCCTTTCTTTTATGCAAGTTCGGAAACGGCTAACCCAAAAAACAGATAAATAACCGGTTCCGAAACGGCTAACCCAAAAAACAGGTAAATAACCGCTCTTTGCTTGCACTCCAAAAAGGTTTGCATGCCCCCAGGTATAAAATACAATTTCAAGGTTGCCCCTCCTCCTTCTCACTTCTGCTTTTCTTTGGGTGTTCACAGCTACTTTTCGTCTTGCTAGTTCAGTTTAACGATACTTGTCTTCTCATTAATTTTAACGGGTCTATACGATACTTGTCTTCTCGTTAGCCCAAATTTTAATAGATTTTTCACAAGATCGCAAGAGAAGAACACTACTCAAAGACCAAACATTGGTGTTATTGAGGGAGGCTTACCTCTTTCTGGTTACCCAAAGATTGTCTCGTTAGACAAAACACTTCCTTGGCCTACCTTTTTCAGGTTACCTAAAGATTGTCTCATTAAACAAAACACTTCCTCGGCAATGTCTACCGAAATAGACAAAGGTGGGCGACGGGTCCCGTCCTTCCCAAGTACCTTGACAAAAGAATCCTATTCTAGAACAACCCTCTTTCCTCCACGGACGGGGTACGGACTAGTCATATTCTTTCGCGGAAATCCTACCTTATACCCAAAGTTTTCTGCCGAAGCAGACCAGGACGCATGCCCCCTGGGTTCCAGTCATGTCCTCCCGGATTACTCGCGCTCATCAGGAGGACGGACCGTGGGTTGAGACACTTCTTGCATGAATATACCATTTAGGGATGGTATGCGACTATTTGCGATGTGTGATCCGGGAAACGAAAGCTGGTCCACGAGCTTGACCATTCTTCCTCCATGTGGAAAACACATTACTCTAAAGAGTGAGGAGACTACTCCTCCCATGCAATATATATAGTCTCGTCCAAGGAGTAGGTTATAATCCAAGGGTCCTTGAACGACCATCACGTTCATTTGAACGGTCTTCCCCTTCAGTGTTATTGGCACATTGGGGAGGATCCCTAAAGGGCGACTGGTTCCCTTATCAAAGCCTGATATATTCCTCATCTCAGGCAAAAGCGCAGGCGAACCAAGCGCTTTCCAAGCAATAGAGGAAAGGATACTCACAGATGCCCCCTCATCAATGATAGTGCCAGCCATTACCATTCTGTATATTTGACAAATAATTCTAAATGGTATACTGGCTGGCAACCGGGGTCTGCCTAGTTGGTTCCAATCAAAGGACACAACCAGGTTGCTTGGTGGTGGGACCGAGTAAACGGCTGGATAGCGCTCTGATGAACTTCCTTCCTGCGATAAAGGAATGGTGGCATTGCCCCCTTGATCATCAGAGTCAGTGTTGATGAAGAGAATCTGGACGGTGTCGTCTTGATTCTCCTCTGTGATGGTGTCATTCGAAAATAGAGCCTCTGAAGGCAAAACTGGGTCAACTGCCGTTTCAACCTTTAGACTTTCGTCAGGTATGGATTCAGACGGTTCATCTTCAATGACAGGTGCTTCGGCTGACCACCTGGGCGGGTCAACCGGATTCTCAAATAGCGAGGGACTTGGCAAGAGTTTTTGATATCCAGGAGGAAGATTCACTCGTAATATCGGGCGATCTTCTAGAACTCTTTTCGCCTCGTCTAAGAAGGGACAACGGTGGATGGCGTGATCGCCTTCACACAGTCTGCAGCGAAATTTAGCTTTCCCGCTCTGTCCTGGAGCTTCACTCCCACTAGTTGACGGTGAACAATCGACATGGCTATCAGAGGTCGATGCTACCGAATTGTGCAAACGGGGGGACCAGTCTCTTAGTATCCGAGGGATACATGGACAATCTCTATGGAAGTGGTCTCCCCTGCATATGACGCATGGCGATTTAGGCCTTACGAGTGCTGTGTGTGGATTTTTGTTAGATGACGCTTGTTTTCCCCCAGTCGCCTTAGGCTCCTTCTGCTTCTTCTCTTTCTTCTTCTTCTCCTTTCTCTCCTTAGGAGCCCAGTTCTTTGACCGACCAGTTCCGTCAAGCGAAGAGGAAGGAGGAGAGGAATATGAAGTGGAAGGCTGGTGGGCAACTTTTGTCTAATCTAACAGTTGACTCGACTGTTCAGGAATGGTGGCATTCTGAACGACACTAGTTGAAAAGAGCCATATTGGTAGGCCAATTGTCAGTCCTGGAAGCGACAATGTGGCCATGTGGGGCGCACCAACATCTCCCCAAGAGGAGAAATGACTAGGATTTCCATCAATGGGAACTCCTTGTTTGGTGTGCTCCATCTTTTCAACCTAAAGATCAACGCAGGAATAAGGGTGATTGTTCCATTTAAAATAAATTGTTAACGACGCTTTAGACAAAACTTGCTTTTTCAGTTTTAAAGAGTCGAGAAAAAGCTAAAGATGACTCTAGTCTCCTTCGATGTTTTAACGAGCCCGAAGTGACAAATGCTCGGTTGGACTTTTTCTGTTATAGAGTCTGAAAAAGGCCAAAAGAAACTGCTCTGGAGATCTAGGCAGAGGGTGTGCCAAACCTTTCGCAAAACCACAAAATACGTTTTACGGTACGGGTGGTCGATCTTCATGAATGCTGTGTTCACTGCATTGCGATCAGTAGGGCGACCGACACGGCTTCCTAAGGATAAAGGATATATGCCTATAGGGGTCTCCCAATATATACGCGACGGTACGTGGGAGCACAAGTCTGTATTAGTGCTATCGTCCCTCAGGAGGAATCACCCACCTTCTTAGAGATCGATAGTCACTACGTTTAACGACGCTGGAACACGTCTCTACCTAGACCTCTACGATGAGCGTTATGTTGCAAAGCGTTGTTAGGTTCATTCAATATATTTTAAGTTGATCTTTTTAAAGTTTGTCTTTCAGGATCACCACGAGATGTATTGGTACAAATTCCTAAATGCAGTCTAAGATGATAAGCAAGCTTTATAATCTTTCAACTTTGAAAATCCTAGCTACTAAGGGAAAAGAGAGCGACTATCTTTTCTCAAAGAGCAATCAGCACACTCTAATGCACTCTTCCTAAATCCAACATGCAACTTATCAAAATGCAAAATGCACAATGCAGGTGTTTTTTTCACTTTCTTAGTATAAATGCCTACAAAGAAAGCTTTTTGTACAACTTTGAATTTGCTTTTAAATGACTGAAAATAAACAAGTTTACTTTTTCCCAAATCAGCAAGGGTAGAAGAGATTACAATCACTTTGCGATTTTTCGAAAGAAATACTTGTTTCGACACTTAAAAGTGACAAATTCAAACCAATAAGCAAAAGAAAATGATAATCAAACTGCAAACAGCCAATGAACTCTCTCCTAAGATCACAATCAATCACTCAATCAGATCTGAATCAAGGCTACAGGATGACTATTTCGCTCATGCAAAGGAAAACTGTAAATGACGCCACAAACACATAAAAACACTTACAGTCTTTTTGTACAAAAATGAGACGGAATACAAGCAAAGAAAAGGGGTTTCAGATGTGGTACCTATGCTGGTTAAAGGCAGCAAAAACAGAGATCAAAACAGGCAAAAGACAGCAAGGAACCCCAGCTGCACAAGGCCACACTGGTTCAGCGCAGGTACAACACTATCAGTTTGACATTCAGCGCAGGTAGCCTTCACGGGACCTGCATTGAAATGCAGACTGCCTTCACAGTGTCTGCGTTGAAAGGAGAAACTCTCATTTCTCTTGGTTTCCGAGTCATAAAATGCTCAAAAATCAACTGTTTCAGGCCAAATCAGAAACACAAGCAAGGTATAAACAGAGGGATACTTTGAAAGGGTACTAAAGACTATCACAAAGGATCATCAAGTCATTTATGAGTCCATTGTTAAGATCATAGACAAAAACCCAGTGATCTATCAAAGCAGCAACATTCTACTTTGCGAAGCAGTTCGATTGTTGCCGTTGAGTCTATGAAGTAAACAATGATGCAAACTCAAACAAAATGACTAAAACAAAGTTCTTCCCCAGTGGAGTCACCAATTTGTTGTGGGGAAAAATGCCTATGCAGGACGATCCTATCCACCTAAGGCGTGATAGTGCCTTAGCAACAAACGAATGCAGCTACTTCGGTTTCTTCCTTTATGAAATATGAAATAGAAGAGATTGGTAGACTTACCGTTATCTTTCGGTTGTCCCTCGATCTAAATCCTCTCCTCTTTGTGTGTCCACAGCTACTTGCCTCCTTGCTTTTGCTCCCACGAGATCACAAGAGAACAGCTACCTGTGACAAGAGAACAGCTACATGCAACAAGAGAAGGACACAATACAAAGGCAAATATACATATTCATAAATGATTCAGGATTAGAAGTAAATCAAATACACTAATGCAAATCATACAATAAACACCAGCATGTAGGAAAGAACCAAGAAGCTTTATTGATTGATAAACAAGGTTCAGGAAGAGATACAACCCATAGGGTTCCAACCCAGCATCTCCTTCCTAGCAGAATGGAATTCCTTCTTCAGCCCCTTTCAAAGCATAAGCACCCAATGATCCAACCACAAACCAACAGCAATTCTTTGCAAATACAATCCAGCCTCCTTAGACCTCATGAGAGAGCTCTATATATAGGAGTTTTGGAGAAAGGATGAGTCAGCTTGAGGCTTGCATGGAGCTGACTAGTGTCCTCTCCCACTTCATTTCTTGAGTCCACTTGGAGGTTCTTACTTCCACTTGGAGATTTGGAACCTCTTACTCATCACCAGTCGAATTCCCTGATCCAAGTGTCATTTTGGAAGCTTCCTGGGCATTGACACCTTGAGGAATGAGTCTGCCACTTGTCCAGTTATGCTCAGCGCAGGTGGTCTTATTTTCAGTTGACATTCAGCGCAAGTACACAGTGGAGCACTTGACATTCAGTGCAGATGCTCAGTGGAGCAGTTGACATGATCCAGAATTGCCTTGTTTTTGAGTGTTTTCAGGTGGAGAACTTTTGTAAACTGCTGTGGTTTGCTGGCCTTGTTCCTCTAGGGGTAGGAACAACATGTTTAGGGACTTTGGATCCCTTAATTATTGACATTTAATGCTTAGTGATGCAAGGCACAAAAATGTCTGTAACAGATCTTTGTCTTGTATTTGAGTCAAAAGTATTTGCCATAGAACAAAAGCGGGATCTACAATCTATTACTATGGTTCAGCTTCATGGAATTATAACTTCCTTTGAAAGGAGGAGAGGACGTGCATCAGATATGAGAGAAGTGGCTTTCAGAGCCTCGGAAAAGGGAAAAGAAAAGGAAGAACACAATTAATCAGGATATGTTTAGAAGAAGAAGATGAGGTAAACTTTCTCAAGAAGCTTCAAAGGGGTTCTAGAAGATTCAAGGGTAAGCTACCATTCAAATAATTTTCTTGTGGTAGAGTCGACAATTATACTGTCAAATGTACTCATAAAGATAAATATGAAAAAGGAAAGGAATATGCAAAAGGAAATAGCAAACAGTTTGTCAATAGAAAAATTTTCTATACCCATGAAGATAGTGATGGATTATCTAATAGTGATGAATATGAAACTGAACAAGATTATAAACTACTCATGACTTATGGAATCATGATTTTTTCGATGCCTTAGAAGAGGAAGACTTTCTCTAAGAAATCACAAAACTCAAAATCTGTTTGGAAGAAAATAATATGATCATAGACATGTTGACACATTAACTCATTGAAAGAGAAAAGAAAAATGAAAAACTAGAATGTGCAGTTGTGGGTCTAAGAAAAGAACTTCAAAAGAAAAAATCTCTTAATCTTAGATTTGCTAAAGGATCAGAAACTTTAAATGAAATCATCAAATTTTAGCATTCCCCTCTTATAAAGATAGGTGTTGGATATATTGAAGAATAATCCCAATCACAAAATCTGTCAGCGTCTGCCAGAAGCTATCTTGGTGTAGCAAAGACCAGTGAACAATATGTCAATCATCATCAAAAGCCTAAAGTACTCATCAGGTAAATCATGTTCAATTTACTCAAAGGATGAACATCAATAGAAGCATCAACCAACAAGAAAACAATGCTAAAAGATTCTATGATCATAGAAACTTCTTTAACAAACAATGTTCTTCATGCCATAACTTTGGGCATAAGGCTACTTAATGTGTTTCTTACAAAAATATCATGACTAGAGAAACACAAAATCAAAGGAGCGTAACAGGAATCATGAAAAGTTCCTATGTTAACTTTTCTCCTCTTGAAGATGAAATTGAATATTCGTTTTGTAATAGCTTTGGTCATGAAGAATTTGAATGCAGGAGAAAATTTTGGCTCAACACTTCAAAAGGAGAAAACATCATCAACTTCCAAGGTATGGAGAAAGAAGGAATTTCAATCTGAAAGATGTGGCATAGATCTGTTCGCAGAAGGACAAGAGAATCAGTGGTACATTGACAGTGGATGCTCCAAACACATGACAGGTGATAAAGAGAAACTTCACTCATATAATTCTTTAGAAAAAGAAAATAATTTCTCCTTTGGAAATGACACACCAACCATCATTAAAAGTAAAAGTTCTATTTATTTGAAATAACAGGTTAAAGCTGGAAATACCATGTATCTTGATGGTTTAAAATATAACTTGTTGAGTATCAGTCAAATGTGTGATCAAAGGAAATGAAATTGTTTCGATCAAATAGATGTGTGGTTCATGAGCTTGATACAAGAAAGACCGTAATCAAAGGTACAAGAACTCAAAACAATTTATACATACTCAAAGGAGGAGAAAATCAATGTTATCTAAGAAAAATAGATGAAAACTAGAAAAGCATACAAGTTCAAGGGGGTCCGTGATCTTCCAGATATCAGAATCCCAGAAATACCATATGCAAACCATGTCAAGTTGGTAAGAAAACCAGAGTTCATTTCAGTGAAAAAGAAGGATCAACAAGTAATCCTCTTGAACTCATCTATACTGATTTGTGTGGACCAACAAGGAAAAATTCATCTTGTGGAGAAGAATACTTTATTTTATTCATTGATGATTTTTCTAGAATGTGTTCGATAGGTCTACTAAAGCATAAATATGAAGCATTTGAAAAGTTTAAATCCTTCAAAGCTTTAGTTAAAAATGAATTAGATTGAAAAATCAAATGTCTCAGATTTGATCAAGGGGGAGAATTCATATCAGATGAATCTTTGATTTTTGTGAACAACATGGAATAAAACGATAGTTCTCTGTTGCTAGAAATCCTCAAGAAAATGGCATAGTAGAAGGAATGAACAGAATAGTTCAACAAATGGCTCGAGCTATGCTTAATGACTTTGGAACTCCTGCCACCTTCTAGAGTGAAGCTACATTTACTATCATGACTATTCTCAACAAAGCTAATATTCGGGTAAATAGTGATCAAACTCCATATGAACTTTAATATGGTAAGCTACCTACTGTAAAACACTTTAGAGTTTTTGGAAGAAAATGTTTCATTAAAAAGACTAATGACAAACTTGGTAAGTTTGAACCCAGAGTAGACAAAGGAATTATTCTTGGTTAGTTGTACAAAAGTAAAGGATACAAATGTTATAATAAAAGACTTCGGAAAATTGTTGAATGCATTGATGTAGTAATTAATGAAGCATGAAGAAATCTGGAACAGATGAAATCAACAAAGGAATATGAAAATGAGTAAGACAGTGAATGATTTCCCGTACCAAATCAAAATGATATAGAGGAAGAAACTAATGAAGCATCAAAAGAAGACACAACAGATAGGGAAAAGACTCCATCTAGGTATGTTCTACATAATTATCTAGAATCTCAAATTCTAGGAGAAAGAGGGCTTGGAGTACAGACAAGAATAACTCTTACAAGAACCTCAAGTTATCTAGCATTCCTATCCTCCATAGAACCACAAAATGTAAATGAAGCTAGAAAATATGAATGTTGGGTTAAGGCAATGGATGAAGAACTTGAACAAATTGAAAAGAATGATACTTGGGAATTAGTTCCTAGACCTCATGATAAAATTGTTATAGGAACAAAATGGATATTTAAGAATAAGTTGAATGAAAATGGAGAGGTTATTAGAAACAAAGCAAGACTTGTTTGTAAAGGGTATTCTCAACAAGAAGCTATAGACTTTGAAGAAACTTTTGCACTTGTTGCTAGACTTGAAGCCATAATAATGTTTCTCACTCTTTCAAGTTTCCGAAAATTCAAAGTACATCAAATGGATGTAAAAGCATCTTTTCTTAATGGGGATTTAGAAGAAGAAGTTTATATTGAACAAACTAGAAGGATCCATTCTAGGAAATGATGAAAAACTTGTATGCAAGCTCAAAAAGGCTCTATATGGTCTGAAACAAGAACCAAGGGCCTAGTATTATCGTCTTGACAAATATCTACAACAACAAGGTTACACAAAAGGTTTTGTAGAAAAGAAATTATAAACAAAGATTGAAAATGATAAACTGCTAATTATTGTTGTTTATGTTGATGATATCATCTTTGTTAGCTATGAAGAATATATGAGTCAGAACTTTGCTTCGGTTATGCAGCAAGAATTTGAAATATCCTTGCTTGGTGCACTTACTTATTTTCTTGGTCTACAAGTACAACAAACAAAAGATGGTATTTTTATTTCACAAACCAAATATATCAAGCATATTCTTTAGAAATATGAAATGGAAGATTCTAAACCTGTATGTACTCCAATGGTAACAGGATGTAGTCTCAAATCTAACGATGAATCACCTACAGTGAATAAAATAGCATACAGATATATGATTAGAGGTCTATTTTATCTAACAGGTACTAGACCTGATATAATGCATGCAATAGGACTTGCTGAGAGGTTCCAAGAAAATCCAAAGGAATCACATCTTCAGGTTGTAAAAAGAATATTCAAATATCTTAAGGAACTCAAGACTTTGGTCTATGGTGTCCTAAAGATACAGATCTCACTCTTCATGCATATACAGATGCGGATTGGGCAGGAAATGTTGATGATCAAAAAAGCACTAGTGGAGGTGCATTCTATATGGGATCACGGTTAGTGTCTTGGTTCAGCAAGAAACAAAGTTTGATTTCCTTATCTACAACTGAAGCAGAATATGTGGTTGTTGCATCTTGTTGCACACAACTACTTTGGATGATGCAAACATTGCAAGATATTCAAATCACATGTACTCCACCCATCTCCATTATATGTGATAATACAAGTGCCATCAGTATTTTGGAAAATATAGTCATGCACTCCAAGACCAAGCACATACACATTAAGTACCATTTTCTCGAGAAAAATTTCTTGAAAAAAAGGTTAAATTGGAGTATGTTCCCTCCAAAGAACAGGTTACTGATATATTCACCAAGCTATTCCTAGAGAAACATTTGAATATCTCACACAAAATTTAGGAGTATTTTCTGCATCATCCTGCTGTTAAAATCTAGTTTTTCAATAGAAGGTTCCTATACACGGGTTTCATGAAGGATAGTCACCTATATACGCTAGTTATGTGGCTACAGGAGTGTATATGTTTTTCTGATAGAAAAATAGTGGGTCAGCCTCTGATATGGGTTCTCACCCTGATATTGATGATGAAAGTCTATTGGTATGCTTTCTTCATTTATTTTTATCTGACTGACGAAGATGCCTTGATGAATGATTTGTCGATAATCCACTGGTAGGACAGGTTCAGGGGGAGCATTAACCTTATCAAACATTCTTCATTGTTGGCATTATGGTTGTAGATTACAGCTATGATTTCAGATATTCATATCAATTGTTGCATAGGTCCTGCAGAGATCTAGGGTGTAATATGTCTCTTTCTGTCATAGTCTATTTTTGAATGAGTCCTATTGGACATGTGATGTAATTTGTATCCCCACTATCCATGAGAAGGATGATATAATAATTTCTATATCCCCACTTGGTTGGATGATTGATGTATGTATGAGTCATTGGTCTTAGGGAGGTCATACTCTCTTAGTTGATTTATAGAGTCATGTTATTCTTTTGAAACATATCTTTGCAGACTCTGCATGTACTCAAGGGGATCATGGACAACATAATGTATCTCAAAGGGGGAGAACATTTTGGTCCTCCCTTTTCCCTTGATGTCAAAGGGGGAGAGTATTTTGGTGTTGCTTGATACAGTTTCTTCAGCTTGCAGTAATCAACACCAATATGGTTGTCATCAAGTCCAAAGGGGGAGATTGTTGGAATTATGATATAGGTGTTGTCCTTGATTGAAACTCACTCACAAGACAATTCAGATTTGATAAAGGGAAAATCACATTGTAACAGGTCAATTCAGAGGTAGCAGGGCATTCGTATAGAAGAACATGAAGTTGGAATAAAGGTCTACTGATTAGAATCAATAAGTTGAAGGAAGAGAATGTTTTGAGACAGTTTAAGCTGTGTACGGAGGTTCACCTTGACAAAGCAATGTATACATGCAAGTTCATAGAACAAAATAAGCGTATATGTATGCACACACTTTCACAAGTGGAAAAGCACGTATGGGTTGGAAAATCAAGGAAATACAAGACTAAAGAATACCAAGGGTCAATACCATCGTACTAGCCCACAAGTTTGAGTGGAGTAACGACTATTTGATCCTGTCCAAGAATACCACAGGCTCTAAGTGTAGTATTCATTAGAGGTATTGAGAAAGGAAAAAACCTATATAAGGAGGAGAAGATCAAAGGGAAAAGTGTGCAAGTGAAAGGGTTTCTTAAGAGTACTTCTATATTAAGTATATTTTATGTTTCAGGGGTTATGATTATGGTATAATCTGAAATATTTTGTGCACCTTGGATACAATGTTGGATCAGGATCATGAGACCTGAAATAACTTATCATTGTATGGTCTGATATTGGTTGGGCTAGATATGATTTCTTACACATGTTTTATTCATTAAATATCATGATCTCGATATGTGTGAAGTTTGGAATATCAACGAAGTTGTGAGTTAATATTTTCATATCTATATGTTGGTTTACCTTGATAGAGGCGTGTATACATGCAAGTTTGACTCTTACAAGTAGTGTATGAAAAATCAAAGCCTATTATTCAGAAACGATTGATCGATCTAATCAGTGTTGTTGTTTTCCTGCTATATGTCAATGAAGTTTTCTTAGATCTTCAAGTAAAATTGAATGCATAAGGAGTTTGTGTCTGATTGATTGATTGATTAAGTGAGAAGGGTTATCTTTGTTGTTGATTGTCTAGATCTTTGTAATTGATAGCAGATTTTCAGAATGTTACTGGTTGGTACAGATTTGATTCAAAAGTTTTTATGGTTCAATAGTTTTGGAGGTATATGCAGGTTTTGTTGCAGGAAGTAGCATATACATGCAAGTTGGGTTCATTAAAGTAGCGTATACATTCTAATGTATGATTCTTGAGGTTCCAACTGGTTATGAATGATGATGTAGGTTTCTGGGTTCAACGAAGTGTTATGGTGACAATGATTTGACTGTTCATATTAATTGATTGTTGGTTGATGTAGTTTGAGTTTCTAAGTTTCTAATGGTCCAATGTGAAAATTTGATCAAACGAGGCCTTCATATTGTATTTTTGTGTACCAGGAGCATCCAGTCTGAAAATTAATGAAACGTGGTCCTTGGAGGAAGAGAGAAGGTTGTAGCCTTTTGTAGGTCGGCGCCTACGTATGAGTAAACATATCAGCTAGTACAAGAGCTAAGGGGTTGTAGCTCCCTTCGAGTAGAAGCTGGAGAATGAGAGAAGGTTGTAGCCTTCTACAGGTGGGTGCCTGTGTACTGTATGAATCAGCACTAGTACAAGATTGTAAACAATTTTTCTTTATATTAAAAGAAGACAAAGATGATAGTAGCAGGTGGTTTTTCTCCCGCATTGGGTTTCCACCTTAAATCATGGTGTTCGTTTGTTTTTCTTATATGTGATGGTTTATTATGTTATTACTACACATAGTTACTATATATTGATGCACTGATTAAATATCAACACATGATAATTTGATTAAATCATAAGCTGTCTAGGTATACGCTAGTTTCTTTAATCACAATAGTGTACACACACATGTTCACTTCACTAAATTAGTGTATATAAATCTAATTGGGAATTGAAAATTATTGAATTGTAAATACTGATTCACCCCCGCTCTCAATATTATTTCCAACAGAATCCCTGAATTAGTAGACTTTGGCCTTCATCATTCACTTTTAAATTGAACTACACAATGCACAATGTATTTTCTTTATCACATGCCAACTAACTCCTTTCTCATTGAAATTTACAAAATATAAAGGGAAAACTCTTTTCCAATCTAATGAGTTCAATTTCAACCATTTCCCCAAATATAGAGTCAGTTACATTAAGATTTAGAATTGTCTACTAGGAAATAGGGATCAAATTTCTGGAAAACAGGGGTTGAATATTAGATCATATCTCTGGAATCATGATAGTTGTACAAAGTTGAAAGAGGATTTTGTATATGAGCTTGTTTTGGAGAGAAATTTCTCTAAGTGTTCTAAAATTCTTCTCCATCTCCTCAAAATTTGCACCCAAAGATCATGGCTACAACAGGAAATGACGAAATCTAAAAATAGGCTATAAATATTCATTGTAATAATCTAATATATGACACCTATGAAGACAATGAAGGAGGTATTTTTATTTAGCTCATTTTTGAGGAAAAACCTCGTTGGGTTTTTCAAATTTCATTTTCCGTTGTTCAGAATCTGATTTTGAAAATGATGATGAAAACAGTCTATGCGCAACAAACTTGATTTTCATACTTTATAATCATTTCTTGAATGATGATGTCTTTTGAGCATACTAATGAACTTGTATCCGTCTACACACCATCCTTCAACACACCAAAACAATAATATGGTCATCCTAGCATTATTTCATACACCTATGACTAAACTTGCACATACTGAATGGAGAATATAAAACCCGTGGATGTGAATCTGCAACACACTTAAGGACACTTGTCATAACCATATAAACTGATTTAAAGAGGTATAGATTTAGGTTGAAAGGTTAAATTGTTGACTATGTAGAAGCACATCAAATTCACTATGTTACTTCCTCCTTTAGAAAAAGTGCAGCAAAAGCGCAACAAATTCACAATTCTCATACTTTTGATCATCTCCTGGATTTCTGAATGTGTTATATAGGTGGAAGAAAACCTCTAAAACATAAGACACTTGTTAGAAGAAATATGTTCAAACTGTAAACATCCATTTTTTAAAACCATCACCTATAGAAAAAATGTAGTGGCTAAGCACAACGAAACTTCACTCGCATGGGTTTGACCAGGTGTTAAAGTCACTAACCGAGCAAGATGGTTGATATATGGTGTTGAAAATATCAAATACCTTATTTGGACCTCCATATATAATAAGGAGTGCCAAAACTATGATCTCATGCTCTTCACAAAAACTAAGGACTTGATCTCTATGAGATCATAGCAACACTTTTACAAATTAACCAAAAAGATGAAAAGACTAAACTTGACTTTGATTACTATAGCATAGGACTCTAACACCTAGAATAATCCATGGAGTGTGAATAAATGATTTAACTTTGAAAACTCATGGACTCAACCTATCAAGATTAATTGATGTAAACCCACTACTCATCATGAGGAAACCTACCATTTAGATCTACAAGCTCCAAGGTACTACTGATTCCTAGATTAAGCTCTTGGATAATGAGTTGAAGTCAATTGGAGAAGATTCGTTGAAGGAGGGCATCAATGTATCCCCTATAAATTGAGAAAAAAATACTGAGAGATGATATGAATGGATTAATTCACGAATTACAACTAATACAAGGATAACCGACATGAAAAGGTCAATACAAACTGTATATGGTTGACTTAGGATGAGACTTCCTTTGAACATATAATTGCATGACATGAAAGTAACTTGGTAGCATTGTTTAATGAGTACCAAGTGATATCATGTAAGAACATGGGAGGAATTGAAGCATGCTCCAGAGTGACTGGAAGATTAACTTGCCAAAAGGGTAAACAAACTCATATGTATGGTACAAATCCTAAGCAAGATAAAACCTAGTGGTGAGGAAATGAAAGAAACATGTGACATGTTCAAGGGCTATGAAAATGACACTACCATTTTGACTGATAACTCAAGTAAATGAATTTTCTTCCATTTTCTCCTTTTAGTCTCATGCATAGTTTAATGAGCACAAAAGAGAAGACAAGGAAGATCAATAATTCATTTTTCATTTAGTTTTAATGAGCCCAAAAAAGAGATAAAATGATACTTTGTGCCTTTAAGTTTTTAATGAGCATAACAAGGATAGAAAGAAATCTTATATTGTTGGAATGAGTTGTATAAATGGGTAGAAACTAGTTCTGAGCTGGTAGAACTGCCCTAAGCATAAGGAGGCGGAGAGGATAGCTAATAAGACCACTCATTTCATTGGCCTCTCTAGGAAATGTAAGAACAAAAAGTGAAAGCAATCAATGGATAAGGAAGTATGACAACGATGGAGAAACAAAACCAAGGCTTATCAGTAAGCATAAGTAAGCTAAACAATAATAGTAATCATAAAGTATACAAGTGGTGAAATTATTTTAAGGTAAAGTTAGACAATGATCAAGAAGAGTACATTAGGCTCAGATTCTAAGTCACGAATAGACAAAAGGAGGGATTCAAAGATAGGAAAATAATTTTTGCATGGAAAAAATCATGGAAAAAAGGTGCTAATATAATGTATCCATGTACAAGAAAGTTATACTACCAAGTTACAATGTGAAAAAAGAGAAGGTTTAATATCAAAATCTGATGGGATTAGACCTAAGACATAATGAAGATGATAATGACTAAAAACAATGCAAAAAACATGGAAGTGAGAGACCTACCCCTATATGCCATGTACAAGAGAAACACACCTAAGTTTTGGTGGATGTTGCAATTAAAATGCCACCCTATCCTATAAAAACCATCCAGATAGACTAGACCCATGGTTAAATCATATAATGAAAGAAATAAAACATGGATTGGGTAAAAACAAGATCATATATATATATATATATATATATATATATATTGGAATATATAATGTACTAGAAAGGAGCTCAAACCACACACGAAACCAAAACTAAAATACATATGTACAAGTCGTAACATAGTGTAATAGGTCATGTCAAGTTGTGCCCACTGTTGGGCACAAGCTAAGGAATCCCATACATGAACTCATGGGTTGTGGTGGGTACCATATGGTGCACCATGATGGGTATGTGCCATCAAAATTTGAATTGTCCTATTCCTAAAGGTTGATTATGCTAGGGAAAACATAAAACCATATCGTTATCAGGAATGACCTGATGATATACAAGGTGAGTGGTATCCTGAGATAATGCAACTCCTTGATAGGGATTATCAAGAAATAAGCAGGGTATAAGACACTTGTTAATGGGAGGATTGAAATTGGAAAATTCATTGTCTAGTTCAATATCAGAAACCCAAGACTTGAGTTGGTCCAAGGGTGCAACTTCCTAGGATGACTGAGAAATATTTATTTTGCTAGTCACTACCTTTTCCAAGTTGGGGAGAATAGATGCATGAGGAGGCACAATCTCCCTAGGATTATCACTAGGCTCCATTACCTCCAAGATGACTTTATAGGAAGGTGACTTGTTCATAAAGGAGTCATGTGAAATAGGTGAAGTGAAAACCTGTGTGGGAAAAGTATCCTAGTCATATTCCACACTGGGACGGAGTTTTTGACCAGCATTAGGAAGTACTAATATGACTACCAAAGAGGAAATATATTCTACTAAAGGAAGTGTATCCTTTCCATACTGATATATTTTTGAAGGAGAAGGCACCACCCAAGGGTCAAGAGACAAATGGGGTCCACTAGTGACAAAAGAGATCATGTGTGTAGGAGCAATCCGAGATAAAGAAGCATCAGGTGGGGGTAAAGGATGTACACTGATACATGATGGGATTTTAAATTTTCTTACACCAACACTCTCATAAGTCATAGGGTTATCTCCAACATGGCACAAAATTTCTTGTAGTGTTAGACTTGGTCAACAATATACAATAATCTAGCAAATCGATTTTGACAATATTTCTTCATAAGGAATGTGAAGCACATGAAAAAGAAATACATGACTATGGTCATGGAATAGAACTAGCTATGTCTAAGGAGAAACTTATAATCTAAAGGAGCACCAATGACTTCAAAGTCGACATTGGTTTTCCCTCACTAGCTCAATGGAAAATGAAGGAAGAATACCCTGACGCACAAAAC
Source organism: Pinus tabuliformis (assembly GCA_031772625.1). Lineage (NCBI taxonomy): Eukaryota > Viridiplantae > Streptophyta > Pinopsida > Pinales > Pinaceae > Pinus > Pinus tabuliformis. The sequence continues at coordinate 142,825,902 of CM062806.1, read as the reverse complement.
TATGTCCGTCAAAGTCCTGTAGAGTTGTAATTTACTTCACAAGTGTTGGAGAACCAATAGTATTCTATCATGTCATAGAGATAATGTAGGTAAAAGACCCTTCATCAACAAGAGTGTAGTATATGTCTCGATTAAATATTTACATAAAGATATCAAAAGTGACTTGATGAGAGAGTCTAAAATAAGGGGTTTCAATGTTAAATGTGATGAAACTAGACTTTCATTAATCCACCCCTTTGATAGCAGTCACAAAGGATTTTTGTTTCATAGGACAATTTTGCAAAACCTCTAGAGCATACGTGACATAAGGTGCTTGGGATAAATCATTAATAATACTATAATGTTAGGAAACCCATGCATTAGTTTTTCGTGTTGACTTATGGAGAACACGCTTAGGTGGGTGATATACTGGTTCTAGAGGTTTATCAAGCGTGAGAGGTCTAATGGACGTTCTAGGGGTGGCCACGTCCTTAGAATGAAAAATTGAGTTAGGGGGTCATAAGGCTTTTATCTCATGGACAACTTGACTTGTTTGTTACACATGAAAATAGCCACATTGCTTCTAGTAAGAAAATAACTTTGCCGCATTACCCCCTAGTGGAGTTGGAGGATCTTGCACAACCATTTTTTGTTGTGGTTGGGCAAGGAACATATGAGTCAAAATAGACTACTATTGGGTGGTTATCAATTATTGAGTAAGAAAGTGGAATTCATCCATATGATGGAACTTGTGATTCAAATGATATCCCTCAAAAAGTTTTAGAAGGAAATTTAACTTTTTGACATCGCTCATTAGTTCCCCCACCCTAATTAGGTTTTGTTTAAGTAGCCTCTGAGCATATTTAGGATTTTTCATTTGTTTATTATTTTTATTTTATTGTTAGGTTACTGAGGATTCTTAGTTGTCATGGACTTCACCGTGAGAACATCATCAGACTACTTATAAGATGATGCTTATTAAGATATGCTTATGGCTTGGGATATGACAAACATTTTCCCTATTTGAGTAGCTAATTAACTCATAGTATCAGAAGAAATGGAACCAATGATATAATTAGAGTGTGGTACTCAATTGGGTCATGGTGGATCATTTGAAGGTTAAGGAGCATTAGGGAATAATTCCATACAAAGTGCCCAACTAAGAATAAATCAAGTCAAGATGTTGGGCATGTAAGATTTCTTGCTCCTCATTTTCCACCCTAACACCCTTGGCTATAGTTGGAAGTAGGAATCAAGTAAGCTAGCCTTTAAGTACTTCATTAGGAAGTTTGGTTCTTACTAACCTATTGAATATTCTCTAGTAATGAATATGGTTAGAGATGTGAGTAGAGTTATCTTGTTGAAAATAGATAAAAGCTTAGTCCCAAGGTCTTGTCCAAAAGGTAGTTGGAAATGATTCAAGAGAGTCCAAGCCAAGGAGGATAAGTCACTATAATATTCCCTACTAAGTTTGATATACCATTGACTAGAATCACCAATTAGTGTCCATTTGGAAATTCTCAACCTCACATAATCATCCACCAAAGAATTAGAGGAACACCATAGATGCTAGGTGGTGATGTGTGTGTAGAGGTTTTCATCCATCTCACCTAGGATAATGGAATATGGTTTCATTTGTCAGCTTATCCAAATATGACAAATAAATGGGAGCTAGAAATGGAATCTAATGTTGATTAAATAGATCACAAGGGGAAAAAACACCCCTTTATGGACCATATGGTGCCTCCATAACATAGTTAATGGTAGATGCATGTGGAACAAGGTTGTAGTTCATCCTAGTATACTGATTTACTGGGCAAGCATATGAGGTGTAAGGATGTTGTGCTCTAGGGTAAGTACCCCCAAAGAATAAAGGACTCCTAAAAGCATGACTCCTCATGGGATTGTACCTAGAAATATAGGAAAGATATCCTTGTGAAAAACCACCACTATAGGCATTAGATCCGATAGGCATAGTGCTACTAATGGGGTTAGCTCCCTTAGGTAAATTAGCCCCTCCAAAGGAAAAGGAACCCCCATAGAAATGTGTCCTTCCTAACATGAAACTATTCCAAAGTTGATATATCCTATCAAAAACATTATTGTCCCTAGCCTGGGTAGAAGTAATAGTCAATTCACTTCCACATTTCCTGAAGTAGGCATGCCCATGTTGGTAAAGTAACCATAGGTATAAATTAAGTAGGAGTAAATATCCCAACTCCCATAGATTGACCATGGTTTTACCCTTTTTGAACACAAATATGGATGAAGGCATAGACACAAACAATGCCGTAAAAATTTTAGGGGTCATAGAAGTTACTGGTGGAAAGCCCCAAGAGGAGGATACAGGGGTTATAGGAGGAACATGTCCCAACACACTAGTAGTGGTAATGATGAAATGGAAGTAGAGACAATCTATGTTGAAGGTAAATAGGGATCCACCTCCCCCATGATAGAAGTAGTACTCTCACCATACATGCAATGATAACATAAATAAAATAGTTCACTAGCATAAGGTCTCAATTGCACTAAAATAGGTTCGAAAGGGTCAGTTAAAAGTGGGTTTATGTGTGAAGGTGTAATTTCATTAGTGACTTCAATAACAACTTCGTCTTCCCCCTAAGGACTGAGTTTATCTCCCTCAACCCTATTATGGTCTAAGTCATTCGTTGTCAGATTTATCTGATGTCTCTGAGGTAGTGGACCTTCCTCTTCTAGAGAAAGATTTACAAGTCTATGAGAATGCCATATATTTTTTTCATCCATGGTGAATATATTTTTATTAACACATTAAATGAATTCAAACACCCCTATGGACAACTAGACTCAAACCAAATAACACACACTAAAAAATTTGAGTCAAGCATACACAATCCATAGAGAGAGAAAGGGCTCTTGCTACTTCTGGATCTTGTTAATGAGGGCCCAAGTAGATAGTGAAGATGTGGTTGGGACAGTTTCCCTGACAACTTACTCAATGATAATTTTATACCTAACCAAAGTACCCTTATTAGCCGTGGGGTACCCCTAGGAGGTCTAAGTGCATTTGACCAACATATGCCCCAAGTAAAACAAGGATATCCCCATCATCGTCACCCATATAATATACCTAAGCTTATAGCCAATAGAGATACCACGTACAACAACTCGACCCGAGGTAATAATCTTCATCTAGTTCTATACGCAAGGGCATGGAAACTACACCTGAAACCCCCTGAGAGATTTCTTAAAGCAAGTCATACTCCTCCCAATTGAGTCCTCAAGTAATACATGAAAACCAATTCTATTGAGATGAAAAAAGTATCGTAGATCACTCTACTAGCCCCAATGGGATATTATGATTGACCCTAAAAAGGGATTCCCACAAAACATGCTAGTGCAAATGGATTTCTCTCCCTATAGTAAGGTAATAATTTTTTATTTGTGGTCATGGAGAGTTGACCTCACTCCCTTAATCGAAGACCCTAGCCTAAGCTACTACTAGTGTGCTAGCACGGAAAAGAAAAAATATAGAATTTATTTTATTAAGCATTAATTTTATGCTTGTTGTTTACTCAAATAGAAGTGACATGCAACTAAAATGGTGTGTAAAGACTCAAGATACAACCATAATTCATTCTATATAGAAATGAATTTGTTTTCTATTTTCATTCAATGAAATATAACTACACAAGGTGTTGGGAATAGGTCCCCTGGGGTCAATTTTCGGGTTAAAATGCCAAGTTTTTGGGCTGAAAGCCCAAGTTTTGTGTAAATTCTCTGCATTTTATGGTCGCGGAGTGCAAAGATGTCAAGATTCAATAAAGGGTTTCCTCCCTTCTTTTGTGTAAAATAATGTTGGCTTTAGAGATCTACCCATGGTCTGCGACCATGGGATTGTATAAAAAAAGAGGTCTTAGAGGAGTCTAAGAGAGTTCATTTCATAGTTGAATCTTGTTATGTTTTATGAATGGGTTTGTAAGAGCTAAGAGTGAAGATTTTTAATGTAGGAAAAGGATCTGCAACTGAGTGCGTAGAGGCCTAGGGTAGAAGTACAAAACTGAGTGCTTGGACCCCTACAACTGTGTGCGTAGGGTAGTTAGAGTCTGTAATGAATTTTGATCAATAATAAAGAGGAGTATTATGAAATTACCTGTGTATTTTACTTATGTTAATTGCATGTGATTATGTTATGTTGACTACTGGGTTTATGTTTTAATGCTACTCTGATGCGCGAATCTATATGTTTCTATGTTTTATATGACCACAAGTAGAGATATATGTTTATGTGAAGATAACCATAAATGCATGTTAAAGTAATCAATACTTAAGTGAATCTGGGTAGATATAGAAATAACAGTAATTACATGGGTGTGTAAGCCTAATCTATCTATTTAGGGTCCGTGAAGGATGATCAAAGACTTTTGTGGAGGCTTCAAGGACGAATAAGAAAAGTACTTTGATAAGCCCTAAATGGCTTATTGATCTATGCAAAGGAAGGTTAGGGAAAGTAAGCGACATCACAACCATCTAAGGGTGCGGAAACCTAGTTCCTACATCCCCCCATATTGCTTCATGTGAGACTTCAATCCGTGCTCCATGGGTTGATGCCGAAAGGGCCACTAGTGTAGGGATTTTCTTGGCTTCTCAATGCTGAACCTAGGTCAGGGCCCATCAATCCAACAAATGGTTCCATTGCTAGGAGCGAGATCTGCATAACGAGATGTGTGATATCACATCATTGGAATCCAACTAAGAAGAAGATTGAAGATTGGTTGGATAGAAAGATCCACGAGTTCATGGATCAAGAAAACAGGAATCCATGATTGACGAAAGAACAGCCGTTGGACAGATATTTGTACACATAGATACACAAACTCTTCGGATTGCGAAGTTGGCAGGTAGCCAAGGGAGGTGGAGGCTTGACAGTCCGATTGTTTGGGCCCCTGAGTTAGTGTAGAAATTGGAAGCCTTTGAAGATAAGATCACATGCACTGTCGATCATTGGCTCGAACGTATCATAGGAGGGTTTGTGATAGAGTTTGCAGTCAATACTTCTATCAGTTACAGCGAAGCAGAGCACCACTTCTTCAAGGGGCTGCGAGGTAAGTATTTGAAATCATTGAATACTTAGATTAAGATGCTCTTGTGTGAAAAGCAGGTTATGAAATTACCTTGATGTTTGGGACTACGCGAAGTGGAAGGACTTTTAGGGATGGAGGAAGAAAATGCCCTGAATATAGCCCATTGATTGAGCCTCCTTTGAGTGATGATGAAGGAGAAACACAGGCTTCTCCACTAAATATATTCAATTGATAAGACAAGGGTTCCCGCGAATACCTACACGGCCTCCATCCTCACCTCCACTGCTTACCCCCTCACCCACACTGCCGTCACCTCCACCACTGTTCAACATGGAAAACTACGTAAAGCTACCTATGTTCAAGGGCATAGGAAATGAAGATCCGAACCAGTTTTGTTTCGTCACGAAGGCTATATGGGAATGTCAAGGTATCACGGATGATCAAAGGAAGAAAGCAATGTTGGTTAGTGCTTTGTAGGAAAATGCACTAACTTGGTACATTAAGTACTTCACTGATAACCCAACGTCCACGTTAGAAGATACCTAGACTGATTTGAATAAGGAGTTCAGTAGACCTAATTCTGAGGGGCAATCAATTTTGGGATTCGAGGAGACCATGATGAAGCCTGGAGAAACACCCTGGGATTTGGATCAAATATTGAAGTGTATGATCCATGAAGCCAACATGAATCTGAATCATGGGTGGCACTATAAATGGTTTGTGGCCTCATTCCTACCTCACCTAAGGGTTGTGCTATCACAACAGAAGATCGGGACCCAGGTGGAAGCTCTTGAAATCGCGATGAGATTGCATGAGACACCAATGCAGGATTCTAATCTAGGTGTTCAACATGTTCATGTGCAGTTGCAAAACCTTTGCCTTGAAATCAAAGTTTGAAGAAAGACAGAATAGCTCAGCCAGAGGCATGTGAAGAAGTGTGGTGCATAAAGTGCAAAAGCGAGGGGCATGACAAAGATCACTCTCTTGTTTTCGCAAATTATGTTGCATCAGGGAGACCAATGCCTCTAAGGCCGGAAGCTACAACAAGTCTAAGTACAGGTCCTGTGCTATTGTGTGCTATCTATAAGGTAGCTAGGAAACATGCAATAGACAATTGCCATTTGCTACAAAAATTTGCATAGACACTACTACAGCTCTTTTGCAACTTTTGTCAGTCTGTGGGTCATGATGAGCGCAATTGCCGCAGTTATGAATTAATGATGGACGAACACCTACATACAGGTTGTAGGTAGAAACGCATCCTCCATACTAAGGTGCTTGAGGAGCACAAGGCGAGTATCAAGGGTGTGGCCGAGGCAGATTATTTGTTACAATTATGGAGGACCAGGACAGTACGCATGAGACTGTGTGAATCTGACATGGCTGTCATGTTGCTATTGTACTCAGTTTGACCATACGATAGAGGATTGCCCTATATTATTAGCCAACATATATGAGAAGGGGGAGTAGCCTCAACAACCGACTCATAACTTGTAGATGATGAGGGCTAAGTGTCTTAAAGAAGACCCCAAGGTAAATATTGTGCTACGGAGTGGAGTGACGACTGGTGAGGATAAGGGGAAGCAGCCCGAAGAAGGCGAGTCAGTCCGCAAAGCACTAGAAAAGGAGACAGATTTTGATCTAGAACGTGCAAAAGAAACATTTATGGAAGCAAAGAAAAGCTTCACTGAGGTCTTTACCTCAAGAAGTCAGGAGAAACCGGTTGAAGAAATGGACCCATCCATGATTACCACATTCTTGGAGACCTGCATGAAACTAAATGGACCCATCCATGATTACCACGTTCTTGGAGACCTGCATGAAACTACTCTGGAATAGTAAGGTTGTAAAGTGACTGTAGGAACTGATCAATCAATGCGCTGGCAAGGAAAATGCTACTAACAAACTACATATAGTCAAAAAGCTTTATAATCATAAGTGTTATGAAGAATTTGGTATCTATGGATAAATACTAATTCCCTAGATAAGTAGCCATATCTAGAACAACAGTTTAAAGAACTTTAACCCTTTTCTATAAACAATAGATAAGACAAAGAGAATGAGAGGACCTACTTGTACTTTTGCTTTCCTCTTGTCTCCTTTGTATTGTTCGTGTTGCTCCTTATCGTACTTAACACGCTTGAGAAGTACCTGTAAACATCAACAAACAAAGAACCAATCAAAGAAAAATATCTATTGAATACAAGTAAATGGAATCAGATACATTCACACATATAAGCATCATATTTCAAGATAAGACCTTATTGAATAGAAGGAAGAATTACAACCATGAAGCCTGATTCTAAGTCACGCCTCCATCTTTGGTTCCATGCACATCACATCATAAGCATCACATTCCGGCAACATAATGACACTTACAATAGTCTCAATTCTCAAACTAACATTATCTCCTTACAATTCATCAAATTCCAGTCCCTGATAACTTAGATGAGTGCTAAATTTACAGGAAGATGGAGGAGGTTTTGTCATCAATGAGAGTATTGAATGACCTTCCATACTTAGAATTAGTTCCATGGGGGAATGGATGAGAGGATAGGAGGTGTCTTAACTCATTCCTCATCCATTTTTTAGCTCATAGGAGATGATAAGTGTGGGAATCTTCTAGAAGGATCCAAAAGATAAGAATATTCCACAAACCCTATGTGAATTTTGCTCAAACTCACCCAACGTAGGTCAAAGAGGACCTAAGTTCTCTTCAGATCACCCTGGAATGGACTTAACTGCTCTGCAGTGCACCCTTGCATTGGCCTACCTACGCTGGTCCCTCTAGAGGTGATTTCAGGATGTCTTCAAGCCATGAAATTTTCTGGGAAGGAGGCATTCAAAAGGTTGACTTGTTTATGGCATGTAGCAACTGAAAGTAGGATTTGTTGAACCCTAAAACACTCATTTGGATGATGGGAGTGTTGGGCAGTGGATCCCCCCATAACATGTTTCTGGGGCTCAAAGCCCAAGTTTGGGTCAAGTAATGTAAAGACTCTGCAAAATGCGGGCGCAGAGCGCAAGAGTCTAGGGTTGTTCACCCTAAGATAATGTAATTTAATGTAAAGTGTGTCGGCCTACCCATGGTCTGCGGACCATGGGATTGTATAAATAGAGTGAGGCTCTAAGTGTAAAGGTAGTCTTAGCTTTTGGCAAGGAAAAGATAGATGTGAAGGCATGGTTACAGGATAGGAATAGATCTGAAGGTATTGGGTCATAGTAGTAGGTAGAGGTTTTGCAGCTGAGTGTGTAGAGGCCTAGTAGAGTCCGCAGCTAAGTGCACGGACCCCTGTAGCTGAGTGTGCAGGGCAGAGTTGAGTTTGTATTGAACTGAACTTGAAAAGGATCATTAATAAAGCTAAGTTGATTCGACATATTGTGCATCTATTTCATAGATGTATATTTTGATGTTCAACGTTAATGGTATCTGTTTATTTATATGTGTGCACTTGCATGTATGGTTATGTATGAAAAATTTCTAAGTAACGAACTGAAACTAACTAAGGAAGCCTTGGGTAATTAATACTGGTTGCATTGCGGTAGGATCTGCGCAAAGCCTATCCCACAGGATGCAAGGAACCCACGGGTGCGTGTAATCTAGTAAGTTTGAAGGTTGAGTCACATAACTATTGTCCATATCAGACAACCCTAGGGTGTGGAAACCTGGTTTCAGCACCCTCCCATACTACTTCAGGTGAGACCTCATTCCGCGCTCTATGGACTGTTGTCGAAAGGGCCAGTAGTACCGGGATTTGCTTGGCTAAACTCACTACTGAACCTAGGTCAGGCCCCACGTAGCCAACAAATTTTTCCATTGCCAGGACCAAGATCTACCTAAGGTATGTCTAATGTCATGCTACTGGAACCCAACAAAGAAGGAAATCGAAGAGTGGTTGGACCAGAAGATTTACGAATTCACAACATAGGAAGCAGAACTCCACAAGTATCTGAGAAAAGGTGGTTGGATTGCTACGTGTATACAAAAATACGCAAGATTTTCTTTGCATCCTTTCCCTCTGAACTGTATGAGTGGATCGCGAGATTTGCCAACAACCAGGGAAGGTGTAAGCTCGACCAACCGATAGTGTGGACTCCAGAATTAGTGTGCAGACTAGAAGCATCAGAAGACAAGATCACGCAAGTTGTGGACCATTGGCTCGACCGAATAATAGGGGAATTTATCACTAAGTTTGTGGTGGACATGACCGCGAGCTACAGTAAGGCAGAACGACGTTTTCTTAAGGGACCGCAAGGTAAGTATATTAAATCTTTGAATACATAGATTAAGATGTTGTTATGTGAAAAAGAAGCTATGCAAATACATTAATGTTTGGGATGACGTGGAGCGGAAAGATCTACAAAGGTAGCGGGGAATTAGGAAATAGTCCCTTAATTTCACCTTCATGAGAAAGCGAGGAAAGAGCTTGCTCGAGTCTCTCCGAGAAGTGCAGTCAGTTTGATAATGAAGCGCATTTCGCAGTTACCACCTCCACCCATGCCACCACCCGCTTCACCTCCCTCACCTCCATCTCCACCCACTCCACCTCCACCACCCCCATAGTTCAGCATGGAAAGCGCGATCAAACTACCCATATTCAGAGGAGTAGGGAATGAAGATCTGGACCAGTTCCGGTTCATGGTAAGAGCAGTGCGGGAAGCACAAGGGGTCACGGATGACAACATTAAGAAGGCTAAATTAGTGGGCATGCTGCAGGATCGTGCATTAACATGGTATATCAAGCACTCTAATGAACACCCAAACATAGCGATAGCAGAGAACTAGAATGCATTGAACAAAGAATTTAGCCGGTCGAAATCAGAGACAAAATCAATCATCTGGTGTAAAGAGATCGTGATGCTTCCATGTGAGACCCCCTAGGATCTGGATCAGCGGCTGAAGAGTACGATCTGTGAGGCTAATATGACACTCATGGATGCACAACATCGTGCATGGTTTGTGTCATCCCTGACACCGCACTTGAGGATGGTGCTGTCACAACAGAAAATTTCCACCCAGGCCGAAGCATTGGAAATGGCGATGAGATTGCATGAGACTCCAATACAAGATCTTGGGTTGGGAGTTCAAAAAATCCACACGCAACTACAGAATCTTTGCCTGGAAATGGAGAGCTTGAAACAGGATAGGGCACTGCAGCCAAAGGCATGCGAGGAAGTATGGTGCATAAAATGCAAAGGCTAGGGCCATGACAAGGACCATTGTCTAGTATTTGTGAATTACTTGGTAGGAGGGGGGCCAACACCTTTGAGACTGGAGGCACAGGAAGGGCCAAGTGCAACACCCACGTTATGCTACACAATCTATCAGATAGGAGGAAAACACACGATGGATAATTGTCATTTGTTGTAGAAGTATACACAGACTCCCCAACAGTTGCTTTGTAATTTCTGTAGGTCGGTAGGCCACGATGAGCACACTTGTCATAGTTACGAGTTAATGATGGATAGGACTCCAATATCAGATGCAGACAAAAATGTGAGCCCTCGACCCAGCTGCGGGGATGGTAAGTGCTGGATTTCAAGGGTGAGGTCGAGGACGAGGAGGAATGGGACTAGGGAGGGGCTGCAGACAGTTGATTTTCTACAATTGCGGAGGGCCAGGGCACTATGCCTGCGATTGTACCAACGTGATAAGGATATGTTGTTTGTACTATGCTCATTTCAATCATGAAATGATAGATTTTCCTACGCTGATCACACAGATGCATGAAAAATGGGTACTCTAGTCTCCTCTGACTTAGAAAATCCAAATGATGAGGTATGAGTTGTGCAAAGAAGACCCAAATGTGAACATGATGCTCAGAAGCGAAGCAACCACATGAGAAGATAAGGGGCAACAGCCCGAGGGAGATACATTGGTTTGCAAGGATCCTACAAAGGAACCTAAGTTCGACTTAGAACCCATAAAGGAGATGTTTATGGAAGCTAAGAAGAGCTTTGCAGAGACCTCCACTTCAAGTAGTAAGGATCAACCAAAGCCAGGGATGGATCCTTCTATGCTTATACCTTTCTGGAGACATGCATGAAACTGTTGCGCGACAAAAAGGAAATTAAGGGACTACAAGATCTGATCACTAGGTGCGCGAGGTCAGGAGAACCACGCATAGTCCAGAAATTGGGAAAGCATGCCTTGCGTACTAGAAGGGAGATGAGATTGATTGCACAGATTGGTGAGTATGAAATGGATCAGGTAATCCTAGATCTGGGATCGGATGCGAATGTGTTACTGAAGAAAACATGGGAATGCATGGGCAGGCCCACATTACAGTGGTCCCCTATTGAATTATGAATGGCAAACCAATAGAAGATTTTTACCATGGGGAGGTTGCAAGGGGTAACAGTTGATATTGAAGGCGCGAGCATACAGATGGACTTTGAAGTAATAGAGATTGTCGATGACAGCAATCCCTATCCCATATTGCTAGGAATAGATTGGGCCACTGATATGAATGGATTCATCAACCTAAAGAAGCAGAAGATGATATTTGAGAAAAATTCCCTACGTGTTGTAGTTCCGCTAGACCCAGCCAAAGGAGCGTGATACACCAAACGAGTGTGTGATGATGGTAGCGACGATGAGATGGATTGTATTTACAAGATAACTACGCGAGATTAGGATTGTGTGAATATGATTGTAGCTGGAAGGATCTCATGGGATCGCGCAAGTTCCTACACCTCAAATTCAGACGAAGAAGTCAAGCGCTGGCACAATCAGTTGAATGAAGTGACAACGCTAAATTGCAACATGATGATTAGATCACTATATTGCGTAAAAAAACAGGGCTAAGATCTACCAACATATGATGGACTAACAATAGTAGATGAATTCTTGAGCAAATTTGAAAGCGCAGTACTAGAAAAACAACAGTTCGATGCATTGAAGTGGGCACTACACACAACACCTACGTGCTGGTGGGGAACACATCAAGGAAGTTTTGAGAACTGCGAGGATGTAGAAGGATGATGCACCTACTATTTGGGAAACTGAAGCTAAGGATAGAAGATAAATATGATGGACGAGATGACCCATGCATGCACCTCGCGAAATGGACCAAGGCCTATGGGGAAGAACCACAACCTAAATGGGTACATTTATTCTACCATACCCTGGATGTCATACCCATGAACTGGTATACTGAGACGGAAATCCACATGGTACGGGCGAATGGGATGTCTTGCGTGAGGGATTTTTGTTAACATTCACATTTGAAGACCGATGGTCAAATACTATTGATGACGCGTTGCAAGCAGTAAAAACCCCCATTTTCAAAATACCATAGGAACCACTGTAAGTACTTCAACCAACATGGGCAACCTAGCTAAGCAGTGCCCTAGAATGTTATAACATGCAAGTAGAGGAGGATGATGATGAACCCCGAAATATTAATATTCCAGAAACTGAAGGTTGTCGTGAGGTTTGAGGACCATCAATTGAGGATCCCAACATCAGTACGCCACTAAAAAAAGGTAGGTAAACATTGGCATAGACGTGGAACGAAAGTACACAATGCTTGGAGACTATTGGGATGATGCTACAATAGATAAGGTCATAGAGTTACTCTGCGAATATCAAGGTTTGTTCTTGACCAAAATCACGGACTTAAAGGGGATCATTGGAGACTTAGGAATGGTGAAGATTACTCTGAAACCAAACATGAAGCTAGTTAAGAAATGACCTTACCATTTGAATCCAAAGTATAAAGAAAAGGTCCATGAAGAATTAGACAAAATGCTTGTTGCCGAAATTATTGAACCAGTGGAAGAATATGACTGGGTGAGTCCTATTGTAGTATAGGAGAAAAATCAAAAGGGTGAAATTAGAATATGCGTGGACCTCAGGAAGCTTAATGATGCTTGTGTTCACGATCCATTCCCAACACCATTAACAGATGAGGTATTGGAGAATGTTGACAGTCAGGAAGCTTACTCATTCACGGATGGCTTCTTAGGGTACCATCAGATCAAGATCGCGCCGAAAGATCGGAGCAAGACAACCTTCACAACCGAATGGGGCTGCTTCCAATACACTGTAATGCCCTTTGGACTGAAGAATGCATCAGTGATATTTTCACGCATAGTGGTGGCCACGTTCAAGGAATACATCCACAAGTTCGTAGCAGTCTATCTGGATGATTGGATTATATTTGGGTTAGTTAAACACCATATAGTGAGCTTACGTTTGATGTTGGATACTTGCCGATGAAACCAGATTGCGCTGAGTCATAAAAATTTCACCTTCCTCGTTCCCTTTGGAATCCTGCTTGGCCATGTCGTCTGTAAACAAGGCCTGATGGTGGACCCTGTGAAGATTGTTGTTATTCTCAATTTGGAAGTGCCACAAAGATTCAAACAACTACACGCTACTTTGGGGCACACTGGTTACTATAGAAATTTTATCAAGAGCTATGCACAAATAATAGCGCCAATGGAAAAACTATTGAAAGAGGATGCTACATATTGTTGGAATGATGATTGTATGAAAAGTTTCGATGTTCTCAAGGAGAAACTAGCATCCGCTCCCATCTTGGTCTTCCCAAAATGGGACATATAATTTCATGTACATGTTGATGCATCGTGTATTGCACCGGGAGTTGTACTTACGCAGGAAGGCATGGATCACCCGATCGCGTTCGCAAGTCGGCGGCTTTCCATAGCTTAAAATAACTACTCTACTACTGAGCGTGAAGGGTTGGCAATGGTGTACGCGCTCCAGAAATACCGACACTATTTACTTGGTGGGCACTTCAAAATGTATACCGATCATTCCCCATTGAAACACCTGGTGAACAAGCCTCTATTGGTGGGGCACATATGCAGATGGCTATTAATATTTCAAGAATATGACTTTGAGGTCATTGTAAAGCCGAGACGCCTAAATTCAAGACCAAATCACTTATCACGAATTGAGAGAGGCAAGGAGCCAACAAATTTGGAAGAAGGACTACCTGATGCACAACTCTTTGCAGTGCACATCGCGGATGGCCACTTCGAAGATATAATCCATTTTTTAACCATAGGGACTGCGCTGAAGGAACATTTAGTCCAGCAGAAGAAGGAATTGGTGGTGCGTGCGGCGAACTTTTCTGTCATCGCGGGGCACCTCTACAAATTAGGAAACAATGAGATATTGCAAATATATGTACCTGAATTTGAACGAGGATAGATCCTCACGGAAGCACATGGGGTGTTGCAAGAGGACACTATGCAGTATGCGCCACTGCACAAAAGATTCTTCGCGCTGGGCTATGGTGGCCAACCCTGCACCAAGCTTTGAAAGCACACTGTAGGGCCTATGACATATGTCAAAGGACTGGAAAACCATCACAAAGGGATGAGATGCCACTCAATCCATAGATGATGCTGCAGCCATTCGAAAAATGGGCTATCGAATTTGTGGCGTTGATCAAACCTTAGGGAAAGGTAGATGCACGCTACATCATCACCATGACAGAGTACTTGACTCGATGGATAGAAAACCGGCCGGTTAAGGACTGCATGGCCGCTACGGCTACAAATTTTTTTTCGACAACATGTTGACACGGTTTCGTTCCCCGAAAATCTTAATGAGTGACCGCAAAACTCATTTCCTAAATGAAACCATCACCGCACTCACCGAGGAGTTCCAGGTGTATCATCAGCAAAGTAAACAGTACTATCTACAAGCTAATGGGATGGTAGAAGCATTAAACAAAATACTGGAGACTACACTGACCAAAGTATGTAACGCGCAGCAAAATGACTGGGACCTGTGCATACCTGTCATATTATGGGCATATAGAAACACGTGAAAAAATTGATGGGTCAGACAACCTTCAAGTTAGTCTATGGCATGGAAGCAATCATGCTAATGGAATACATCGTACCCAGTTTGCAAATAGCAGCACTTACATGCATGTCAGACAGCAAAGCCTTGGAAGAGAGGTTCGCGCAATTGGAATAACTCGAGGAAGAATGTTTTTTTATGGGATTCCATCAGCAGGTATAGAAATAGTGTGAGAAAGCTTGGCATGACCACCATATCAAGTTGTGCACATTCAAGGTAAATGATTTAGTGTTGTTGTATGACAGCAAGTTCAATAAATTTCCTAGAAAATTCAGATTTCATTGGCTGGGACCATATGTGGTAAAAGATGTCACAGACGGAGACGTGGTCTAGCTAGTCAAAATTAATGGCGAACCCTTCCCAGGAAAAGTAAATGGTAGTCACTTGAATCTCTACACAGGTGGGCCAGATGTCTGACTAACTGACCAAAACACAGTCTTCGTGACCTGAGAAGCCAGGAAAAGGTGCAGGACCATAAACACATGTATTAGAAGCCAGCATCAAGGAAGAGAATCAAGTCAGATGCAGATGATTTAGAAGTAGAAATGTGCAGATCCAGCCAACGGCAGAATGGGGCGTTGCAGACCTTCGCACTGCACAGGCCCAAGTGGATGGACTTCGTGTAAATATCGGCGCACTAGCAGAGTGACTTGGGACGAGTCACAATGATTGTGTTGGGGGCCTATTGGGCAACGGATCCCCCCATAGCATGTTTTTGGGGCTTAAAGCCCAAGTTTAGGTCAACTTAATGTAAAGACTCCACGAAATGCTAGTATAGAGTGCGAGAGTCTAGGGTTGTCCACCCTAAGATAATGTAATTTAATGTAAAGTGTGTCAGCCTACGCATGGTCCGCGGACCATGGGATTGTATAAATAGAGCAAGGCTCTAAGTGTAAAGGTATTCTTAGTTTTTGGCAAGGAAAAGATAGATGCGAAGGCATGGTTAGAGGATAGGAATAGATATGAAGGTATTGGGTCATAGTAGTAGGTAGAGGCTCTGTAGCTGAGTGCGCAGAGGCCTAGTAGAGTCTGCAACTGAGTGCGTCGACCCCTGCAGCTAAGTGCGCAGGGCAAAGTTGAGTCTATATTGAACTGAACTTGAAAAGGATCATTAATAAAGCTAAGTTGATTTGACATATTATGCATCTGTTTCATAGATCTATATTTTGATGTTCGGCGTTAATAGTATCTATCTATTTAAATGCACACACTTGTATGTATGGTTATGTATGAAAAATTTCTAAGTAAATAACGAACATAACCTAACTAAGGAAGCTTTGGGTCATTAATACTGGTCGCACTACGGCTGGATCTGCGCAAAGGTCGTTCCACAGGATGCAAGGAGCCCAGGGGTGCACGTAATCTAGTAAGTGTGAAGGTTGAATTTTGTACCTATCGTCCATATCAGACATCCCCAGGGTGCGGAAACCTGGTTCCAGCACCCTCCCATACTACTTCAGGTGAGACCTTAGTCCGTGTTCCACGGACTATTGCCGAAAGGGCCAGTAGTACTAGGATTTGCTTGGATAAACTCACTACTGAACCTAGGTCAGGCCCCACATAGCCAATAGGGAGTGATGTGCCTAAATGGATTTGTAGCAGCTGCCCCCTAAAGCATGAAGTCAAAAAATGTTAATGTCAAGTGAAATGCTTTACAATGTGATGAGGAGGTTTTGAAGTGGTTGGTGACCTACATCGATTAAAATACATAATATCATGATATTTTTATTTTTTCTCATGAATTGTTGTGGGAAGGCATACCCATGCTCAGCATATAAACTTTCATTACAAGTACATAAACAGTCATCTACAGATATAGACCCATGACTAGAATGACCATCAATGTAAATCCATTGTACGGATGATTTGGTACATTTCATAAAATTGCAGCCCAGATGGATGAAACTAGATCATGGGTCTTCTATATCATTCAATCGTTCACTCAAGTACGATTCTAACCATGTGAATATGTGATATGAAGTCAAAGATGGGAAGACATTGTCAGATGACCAACCAATGATGTAAGTCATTAATAGATGCGATAGAAATCACCGATAATGATAATGATCCTCAAGGTACTATAGTACATTCTACATGGTGTGAATGGATGTTTTAATGTCGAACACCATACAAAGTCTTACGGTCGAAGGCCAGTGATGTCAACCTATTGCTAGAAGCGAGAAACTTGCCATTGATATATGCAAGCCTCAAGGTATTGGAAGGGTGTTTCTAAATAAACTTCTCGGATAATGTATTGATGTCAACAAGAAGTGAATCATCACAAGAGGGCCTTGTTGTATCCCACATAAATGACATGAAATGATTGTAATGATTTTGGAGATGGCATTTGACTAACGACACTAGGTTCAGGAATGGCAGTCATGAAAATGAAGGCTTATGGTATTGCAAAGGATGAATTTTGACTGAATGAGTTCTCTTGAACATGTCGATGACACTGAAATGAATTGGTAGCATTGACCCAAAACAAAGTGATGGATGGTATGATAACCATCAAGCTACTAACCCAACCCAATTAGTCACAGTGATGAAGTGAAAGTGTCATGTTCAAGAGAAACCTGCTACCAAAAGTGGTTTACCCCTTTTCCATTTTCCCCAGTGATTGCTGAATAGTACCTCTTTATTTTTTATCAAGATTGAGGAGGATAACATATGCTTGTTGTATAATTCCACCCTTTAGGTGAATCCACCGCTATGTGATGTTCTAACGAGCCTAGCAAAGGTGAAACTTGGTCTTGTCATGATTGACAAGTTTGTTGCTATTTGACATTTTAACGAGTTTAACGACAAAGATAACTCAGTACTTTTCATGTTTAGAGAGTTTGAAAAAGGACAAAAATAAAACTACATAAGTTCTTTTTTCGTAGATTTGTCTCTCAAGCCTGAAAAAAGCGTAAACAATACGAGAGAGAACCTATTGACTATGTTCAGTCAATGTATTCCTTTTTTCTAAATAATCTATCTTAGTCTGTAAAAGGGTTAAATTTATACCTAGTAGATGTCGTTTCCAATCCATTAACAAGCTGAAAAGGACAAGTGCTCGACAATCTTTTCATATTTCAAGATTCTGAAAAGAGCATAAAGAGGACTCCAACTTGAGGAACAAGTGGTGTCTAGGATAGCAACTAGTTCTGGTGATGTTGGAGCTTCTCAAAACATGTTGATTTATGTGAAGAGGCTAGGTAATAGAACCACTCATTGCAACTCTTCCTCAAAAAGGGTAAACAACCAAGTGAAAGCATATGATCGGACAAGCAGATAGTGATGATGGAAGGAGAAAAACCAAGGCTCATCTAATGGAACAGGCTGATAAAATGGCAATCACGAGGGTTAAAATGGAGATGGGTTCATTTTTACACAAGCTTGAACCATAGGGAACTATGCTTGGATTCAGTTTCATGTTTACACAAGCTTGAAACAAAAAACTATGCTTCGATTCAGTTTCATGTTTACACAAGCTTGAAACAAAAAAACTATGCTTGATTGGTTTACATGCCCCCATCATGATGACTCGATTCTAGGTGCATGCCTCCAAAGCTTCATTGTGTTCACCTAAGTAGACTACTTGTGGCTATCAGGTGGATGTTATGAAGGTTCATTTATGTTATCAAGCGAAAGACTCGACTGGGATTTTACGAGATCTAATCAAAGACTCGAATTGGAACTTTTCTCTAAGGGACCTTCTTTCATTTTTTAATGAGCTTGACAGAAGACAAGGAACTATGCTCAGATTCCTTGCTTCATTTTTAACGAGCTTGACATAAGACAAGGATCTATGCTCTGATTCCTTATTTCAATTTTTAATGAGCTTGACACAAGACAAGGAACTATGCTCTCGAGCATGTTTCATTTTTTAATGAGGCTTACACAGTAAAATAACTATCCTCATATTCCTTGTTTCATTTTTTAACAATCTTGACACAAGACAAGGAACTATGCTCTAGACCTGTTTCATTTTTTAATGAAGTTGACACAGTAGAAGAACTATCCTCATAATGCTTGTTTCATTTTTTAATGAGGTTGACACAAGACAAAGAACTGTCCTCATACCCTTTGTTTCATTTTTTAATGAGGTTGAAACAAGTCCAGGAACTATCCTTGTACCCTTTGTTTCATTTTTTAGTGAGATTGACACAAGACTAGGAACTGTCCTCGTACCCTTTGTTTCATTTTTTAACAAGGTTGACACAATGCCAGGAACTATCCTTGTATTCCTTCATCACGACCCATAAGAGGTCATGACTTCCAAGAGGTTCTCATTAGATGGGAGAACAATGCTCTGGAAGGAGAGATTTGGTTCCAATTCCCCCAGTACATAATGTACAACATCATGGAATTGATCATCCGTTGATGTAGGCATGGAATGGGTTGCCACATAATTAACCTATGTCAGGGATGGTACCATTGGTACAAAAGGACCATTTAGGGAAGATGGTTGACTGGAAGCCATATTTGGACCGGGAAATGAAAGCTAGTCAACCATGACAATTTGCCTTCATGCGGGAAACAAATCACTCGAAAGAGTTTTGAAACAATAGCTCCCATGTCATAAATATAGTCATGCCCAAGAAGAATATTGTAATCTAAAGGTTTTGTGACTACCATCACATTCAGATAAATGATTTCTCCTCCCAAAGTAATAAGAAACTGAGGAAGGATCCCTAATGGTTGACTGGTTCCTCTATTAAAAGCCAATAGATTCTGGGTAACAGGCACAAGTGGTGGTGAACCAAGCGCTTGCCAAGCAATGGAGGAAAGGATACTCACAGATGCACCTTCATCTATAATAGTGCCAGATACAATCATATTACAAACCTGTAATATGATCTGGAAAGGCACATAAGAAGGAAGACGACATCCTGCCAGTTGATTCCAATCAAAGGAAGTAACTGACTACTTGGAGGGGGTACCATAAGAACGGAAGAATTATCCCCTTGAGTTATGAGAACGAGAGGATTTTCCTGCTATCTTGATGGAATAGGAAGGTTTCCTCCAAGTTCATTGAAATCTGAAGAAACAAAAAGAACCTGAGTGGTATCGTATTCACTCTCTTTGGGAAAGGTACGATTAATTGAAGGTGAAATCGGGTCAATTGTTTCCTCGACCTGTGATTGGTTAGGTATAGACTCATGGGATTCACATTCAAAGAGAGTGGGTGTGAGCGACAGTTGATTTGGGTTAGTCACTTTATCATCTAGTCAAGGATTAAGGGATAGTCTCCTGTAACTAGATGGAAGTCATTGCGGTGACGCATTACAGTTATCCAACACTTTTTTGGCTTCATCCAGATAGGGACAAAGATGAATGGGGTGATTCCCTTCATATAACCTACAAGGAAAATTAAATTTACCCTTCTTTCCATGAACTTTACTACCAGTAGTTGATGGTGTGTCACCAGCATGATCTCCAGAAGTAGATGACACGAGATGATGTGAATGAGAAGACCATTCTTCTAAGATCTAAGGAATACCATAAAAATTTCAAAGAAAATAGTCTCCCGCACAAAGTTTGCATGGATATTGAACTTTGTGAGGCTTGACAGACAATTTCTCATCAGATGTTGCATTCAAAGCAATGGTTTCTTGGTTGCCCCTCTGTTGAATTTGCTTCTTCTTCTTCTTCTTAGCCACCTGGTTACTAGTACTAATACTTTCACCAGGCGAAGAGGAGGAATGGGAGGAAGAAACAACCGAGGAAGAAGGCAAAGGGTCAACTTCAGGATCAACTGGAGGTTGATTTTTTCCTGTTGGAGGTGTACTCGATTGTGGAGAAATCATGACATTTCAAACCAAGGAGGTTGAAAACAACCATACTGGTAAGCCAATGGTAAATCCCGGTAGGGATAATGTAGCCATATAAGGAGCACCAATATTTCTCAAAGGAGGAAAAGGACTAGGATTCCCATCAAAAGGAATTCCTTGATTGGTGGACTCCAGATTTGTCGCCATATGTTTCAACCTAGATGAAATAAGGAGTGAGCATGGAGGATGCTATCTGCGGTCAATTAATTTTATTTTAATCAAAGTAAAATAACAGAAAAAGAGGGATAATCTAGGCAAAACATTTACCAAGCAGCTGTGAACTGCAGAATATCTCCTGGCAAGCCGAGAAGTATCGGCAGGCAATCTACCTGAATGTTGCGTTCGATGTATCACAGTGTACAAGGCAGCCAACTTGGTTACCTAAGGATGGATAGAAACCTAGTGTTGTCCTCCCATATATATAACCGAAAGTATGTGGAGACCCAATCCGTATTAGCATTGTCTAATGCAAAACTGCACAGTGAGAGAATTCCCATATACTTTACGTTCTGTAACACCACCCTATATACCTAAAGGTACGAGGATGAGCTACAATATACTCACGTATGTGGAATAGGTATCACACTCGAGATATATTGCAGATAAGTTAGCAACCGCTGCCATGTTTTACGATGCTAGAACATGTCCCTAACCTAGAAACTCTAATTGTTATTCGTTAGGTGACAATGCTCCATTAGTTAAATTGAAGTTAATTTTAAGTTGATCTTGATTAATAATTTTCCTTTCAAGGTTCACCACGTGATGTATTTTTAATTCCTAGAATACCACTAATATGATAAGCATTCTTTCCATTCAATTTTTACAATGAAAATCCTAGCTAATAGTGATAGAGCAATTAGATTTCTTTCAATCAAAGAGAAAAGAGCACAATCTAATGCAATTTCCCTAAACTATTCATATGACCACACACAAACCTTTTCAATGCATGATGCAAGTTTTTCTTTTTGATTCCCTTACTATTATGATGAAGAAAAAAGGAAGCTAATGCACATACAATCAACCAATATTTTTACAAGAACGAAGACTTTACAACAGTTATGTTTCGAAGGAAAAGAAGACTTTTACGACACTTTCTTTCGAACAAATATTAATCGAATATAATCTAACTTTGACAATGAAACGATAATGACAAAGAAATAATTTAATAAAAATTAATCAATTAAGTCAAAGTAGGGCTAGCAAAGGAGATACAATCTTGATTTCAAAGACATGACACTCATTGATCATTTAGTGAGCAATCAAACAAAAGAAACTTGGTTAAAAACCCTATCCAAAGGTGGAAAACTAGCCCAAGGAGGATCAGCGCAGCCCTAAATGGGAGATAGTGCATGTCAGAGCACTTTCCCTAAGCCAAGAGTGCTCTGCAGCGCACTGTGTCCTCACAAGCCTACGCTAGTGACAGTAAGACATTTCAAGAGGCAAGTAAACACAACTTTATGACCAAAATTCACTTCAATAAGGCTGAAATACAATCAATGAAAGGAAGTAAGGTCTTCTAGAGTGTCCTAGGATGTCTATAAGCTACTTGGAATGATGATCATTCCCTAGTATGGTCGCCAATTTGTTATGAAGAATTTGGTATCTATGGATAAATACTAATTCCCTAGATAAGTAGCCATATCTAGAATAACAGTTTAAAGCACCTTAACCTTTTTCTATAAACAATAGATAAGACAAAGAGAATGAGAAGACCTACTTGTACTTTCGCTTTCCTCTTGTCTCCTTTGTATCGTTCCTGTCGCTCCTTCTGATGAGCCCCATAAATGGGTACTTAGATGGGCTCATTTTGTCTCCTAACATAGTTTAATCAATCGTTCTCTTAGCTTATTGCATGTTTTTTAATTATATTTATGCTTATGGAGTGAGTTGGGTTGGTTATGATGCCATGGAGTCTAATATGTGTTTAATGCATATTTTTGTTGAATTTTGAAGACAAAGTCAAATATTTAATGGAAAATTGGCAACAATAATTTGAAGTGGAAAAAGGATAGGATTTATAGGAGGGAATCCCACTCAATTATTACTCCCCCACTTCGAATTCTCCTTCATGCAGCCTGGAGCACAAACAGCCAAATCAATGCACTAGGAGGCAGTCAAGCAAGTGGAGGATAACTTATGTTTGTCTCAAGTGTTGGGAGCCAAGCCTCCCTGATTTTAAGGAAGCTGTTGGGAGCTTCAGTTGCATAAGTAGAAAGGCCTAGGGCCTCATTATGAAGTTAGTTAAATTTTTGACTTCTTGTTGCAACATTGCTCTACTCAACTTCGAGCTTACTTTTGTTGACAGTTTCATGTAATCCTATTATTATTTTGATAATAAAGATGAGATCCTTTTTGAGGTAGCACTGAATTACCTCAGAGGGCTGAAGCTCTTGGGTTAGGGCCCAATCTAAGTAGCCAAGCTCCTCTTGTTTGTATTTATATGCTTTGCTTCAGTTTATGGATTAGTTGCTATTATATGAATTTCTTTCTTGGTTAAGAATAGGTTGCTTTTGGTAATTTAGAAGGTTGTTTCCATTTGAGTTTTCTATAGTAGGTTGAATAGTGATGGAAAGAAGATACAAAAAGGCCATCAACAGAGCCTTGGCCTCCTTTCCTCCCTTTGGGACCATGAACTGAGGACAAGACCCTCTTGTTGCCACAAAAAACACATATTTTCCTTCTCCATAGGATTTCTAGTGTTGCAGTTTGTTAGAAGGTTAATTCTTTGCTTTAGATCTCTTTCACCATGCTCATTTTTTTTGCAATAAGTTTCCTTCCATGTTTTCACTCATTATAGAATTTTTTTTTAGCATTTCTTTCCATAGCTAATAGTCTAGATTAGCTTGATGCAAAATTCTATTTTTTTGATGTACTTAGTTTCCTTGCTTGCTTGACTCCTTGTTTGATTCTCAATTCCTTTTGCAGAAAACATTTTCTCACAGAAATTCAGCCTACCAGCCATCACATTCTCTCCATGATTTATGCCCTATAGGTCACCCAAAGTTCACCTCAAATCTGCCTTAGTTTTCTGCGTTTTTCCATAGGATTTCTTCCTCTCCCCCGACCATATTTTCTTCTCCTAGCAATCCATGGTGATCCATAGGCACCTTAACACATCATCCCAGCCTTTAGCTACCCTTTCCACCCACTCTCACACCTTCAAAACCTCCAAAACTGCTCTCAGCATCCTCCTGTAGACCTCCTGTAGATCCCCTGCAGCCTCTTGTAGATTTTCCTGTAGGCTTCTTTTTGAAGTCCGATTGTGGGAAAAGCCTCCAGAAGGCCACTGAGACCTTCCAAGACCCATCCACACCATCCTACATCTTCTCAAGTCCCAAAACCGCTCTCCATCGGATCCTAATCACTTCCACATCCACAATCAAATAAATTGCATGCATGACAATTTCACATAAAAATACGTAAAAATCCAAAAAGATGTTTTTTGCTCATTTACTTCTAGAAATAGCTTGAGTATATGTTATTTACTTCCTGAGTAGGTAATGGCATCCATTTCATGGTTTTTCATCTCTCTTTCTGCAAAAGTAGGATTAGTTGGTTAAGTAGGGTTTGTTAGGTTTACTTTACATTTTAGTCTTCTTTTCCTTCTTGCAAGTAGAGTAGCTACTGTAGAGTAAGATTTCCTTTCTTTCATCACATATAGAGCTTCTTCTGGAATCCATAGAAGTTGGCTTGAGCTCCTAGTGATCTTGCACCAGCTGAGCAGTAAGAACTAGTACTTGTGCATACAACACTGTCGCTTCCAAGTTTGTTACGAACTACCGGGTTGATAAAAGTAAAGTAAGAAGCCTAGGAGTTGCAACATTATTGCTGCAATACTGGTGCTCACCACCTTCCCATACTTAACATGCTTGAGAAGTACTTGTAAACATCAACAAAAGACAAAGAACCAATCAAAGCAAAAGATCTATTGATTACAAGTAAATGGAATCAGATACATTCACACATATAAGCATCATATTTCAAGATAAGCATATGGAAAAAGGTGTAAATACTTTATTGAATATAATGAAGAATTACAACAATGAAGCTTGATTCGAAATTACCCCTCCAGCTTTGGTTCCTTCCACATCACATCATAAGCATGACATTCTGATAGCATAATGACACTTACAATAGTATCAATTCTCAAACTAGCATTATCTCCTTACAATTCATCAAAGTCTAGCCCCTGATCACTTAGACGAGTGCTCAATTTATAGGAAGATCAAGGAGGTTTGTCATCAATGAGGGTATTGAATGGCCTTCCATACTTAGAATTAGTTCCATGGAGGAATGGATGAGAGAATATGAGGTATCTTAACTCATTCCTCATCCATTTTCGAGCTCATAGTAGATGATAAGTGTGCAATCTTCTAGAAGGCTTCAAAATATAAGAATATTCCCAAAACCCTATGTGAATTTTGCTCAAACTCGCCTAGTGCAAGTCAAAGAGGGTCTAAGTGCTTTGTAGAGCACCCTGGCATGGACTTAACTGCTCTACAATGCACCCTTGCATGGGCCTACCTGCACCGATTCATCTAGAGGTCATTAACTTGGGGGTTATAGGGGGGGCAGCATCCCCCACTATTCGGAGGTTTTGAGGGGGGGCGAGTAGCCCCCATTTATAGGGTCCGGGGTAGTGCCCCGAGGAAAATTTTTTTGGACCATATATTAGGTTGGGCAGACCTACCTATGGTTTTGTGCATGGTTTTCATACACGGTTTTGGATGCGATGGTTTTCCGTCCATGGTTTTAGACGCGATGGTTTTTTGGTCCATGGTTTTGGACGCGATGGTTTTTCGGTCCATGGTTTTGTATGCTTCAGCATGTATAAATATGTATTGTAACATTGAAAGAAAAATAATGAAAAATCAATCTGGTAGTCCCAGTTTTGGGATTCAGGTAAAAATCTCTATGTATATGTGTTTTATGTGTTACGCTCTCGCATTATTTATTTTCTGTGTTTTAGAATTTGTATGTAGGTAATTCCTATATGAGGTTGAAATCTACATTTGGTATCAAAGTTGTTTTGGCTTCGAGGGGATGCCTTTGTTGCTGAGGGGTTTCACTTGGGCCTATGGTAGACCCTGTTCAGTGGGAGATTTGTAAGATCGATTCTGGTGGTGAAAGAAGATGGTGAGTAGTGGAAAGATAGAGATTGAGAAATTAAATGGTCAAAGTTTTGAGTTGTGGAAACTCAAGATGGAGGATCTATTTGTGGATAAAGATCAATGGATCGTGGTAGATCTGGGTACTAAACCAATAGGAGTGTCTGATGAAGAGTGGAAGAAGTTGGATTGGAAGGCAAAGAGCACAATACAATTGTGTGTCACAAATTCAGTATTGTTGAATGTATCAGGGGAAGCTACAGCTAAGGATTTGTGGGACAAGTTAGGGACTTTGTATCAATCTATGTATTTGGTGAACAAATTGTTCCTATGGAAAAGGTGTATAACATGAGGATGAAATATGGAGACTTTGTGACAGAGCATTTGAACGCATTTAATATTGTGGTAAGTCAGTTATTATCTATTGATATTAAAATTTCAGATTAAGATAAGTGCATCAGTTGGTTGTGTTCTCTACCAGATTCGTGGGATAGTCTAGTTATTGCAATAGGTAGTAATGCAATTGCCTTGCAGTTTGATGAAATCGTCTCATCCTTGCTAACGGAGGAGATGAGATGAAAAAACATGGAGGGCTAGAATGGTGATGCCTTGTCTGTATGAGGATGGTCCTGAAATAGAAACAAAAATAAGTCATCATGTGGGAGATCTAAATCTAGAGGGAGATCTAAATCTTTAGGAAAACCTGTAAAGGTAATTTGATGAAAATGCAGAAAGGAAGGGCACTACAAAAGGGACTGTAAATATAAAGCTCTTTACAAAGGAAAGGGATCTGATGATGGTCCTTCTGCAGAGGAAAAAACCACCTCAGATGAGGGTGGGGATGTGTACTTGGCTTCTTCAAGTACACATGTAGATCATGAAGCATGGTTGATTGACTCAGGTGCATCCTTTCACTTCACTCCCCATAGAGAGTGGTTCTGCGAGTATGAGAAATATGATGGTGGTGATGTCTTCTTAGGGGATTATAGGAAGGCTAGAATCGTTGGTCATGGAAAAGTAAAGTTGAAGTTGCAAGGTGGAGGGGTTAGAAAACTTCCCAGTGTTCTGCATATTCTTGCATTGGTCAGAAATCTCATTTCCGTAAGCAAGTTGGATGATGCAAGTGTAAAAACAGTGTTCGAGAAGGATACCTGCAAGATGGTTCAGGGAGCACTGGTATTGATGCAGGGAGTTCGAATTGGAACTCTATACAAGCTGCAAGGTAGCACTGTTGTTGATGGGTTCAACTGTTCTGTGGTTCCAGAAAGTGGAGCAGAAAATCTAGTGGTCTCTGGAGAGAAGACCATGTTCTGGCATCAAAGGCTTGGACATATTGGAGATAAAGGCCTTTGAATACTTCATGGTAAATATATGGTAGAAGGTATGAGTAATAGCTCTCTAGATTTTGATTTTTGTGAAAATTGTGTATATGGGAAGCAAAATCAGGTGAGTTTCCCCTCTAGTGGTACAAGGGAAAAACAGATATTAGAGCTTGTGCACAGTGATGTGTTTGGACCTGTGAAGGTTCCATCACTGGGTAAGTCTGTGTACTATGTATCATTTATAGATGACTTCTCAAGGAATACATCAATATATTTCCTTAAGAAGAAATTTAAAGTCTTTGATAGGTTTAAATAATTTAAGGCTCTGGTTGAAAACTAGACAGACAAGAAGATAAAGGTGTTGAGGTCAAACAACGGTGTTGAGGTCAGATAACAGTGGAGAGTTTTGCAGCAAGGAATTTGAAGAATTCTGTAAGAAGTGTGGTATAGCATGACAGAAGACTACTCCATACACACCTGAGAAAAATGGAGTTGCAAAAATAATGAACAAGACGTTGATGGAAAGGGAAAGAAGCATGCTCAGTGGTGTCAGGTTAGGATAGGAATTATGGGTAGAGGCGGTGGAGACAACATGTCATCAGCGTTGGAGGATAAGACTCCACAAGAGGTATGGACTGGTAAGAAACCCTCTCTTTCACATCTAAGGGTATTTGGATGTGATGCATATGTACATGTTCCAAAGGAGAAAAGAACCAAGTTGGATAGTAAATCTGGAAAGTGCATCTTTATTGGGTATAAGGTTGGTTTAAAGGGTTATAAGATTTGGAACCCAGTAATAAGGAAGGTTGTGTACATCCAAGATGTGGTTTTCATAGATGTGAAAGATGTTATTAAACATGAAGTCCAACCAAAGGAACCTAAGAAGATAGAGTTTGAGCTTAAGGAGGAAGAATCAGACTCTACAACAGAGGAGGAATCAGAAGATGAAGAGCCACAAACTTCGGGTGTGAGAAGATCAGTTCGATAAAGAAGGAAGCCAAAAAGGTATAGTCCATCTACTTTCTATTAAAATTCTTCTTTATCTGTTACTGATGATGATCCCATAACTGTGAAGGAAGCAGTAGATTCAGAGGATGGAAAACTCTGGAAAGAGGCCATGGTTGATGAAATGGCATCTTTTCACAAAAATGAGGCTTTGGATCTAGGGGAGTTGTTGGCTGGAAGGAAACCCATTAGCAACAAATGGGTGTTTAAGAAGAAGACAAATGTAGAAGGAAAGGTGGAGAAATACAAAGCTCGGTTGTTAGAAAAAGGTTATTCCCAGGTGCTAGGAATTCATTTTGGTGATATTTTTTCTACTGTTGCCAAAGTAGCTTCTATTAAATTACTTTATCTATTGTTGCTGCTTTTGATTTTGAGGTAGAACAGATGGATGTGAAGACATCATTTCTTCATGGGGATCTGGAAGAGGAGATCTACCTGAAGAAACCTAAAGGCTTTGCAATGAAGGGTAAGAAAGAACTGGTATGCAAGTTAAAGAAGTCTTTGTATGAGTTAAAACAGTCACCAAGGACGTGGTATCAAAAATTTGATACATTTATATGGGGATTTGGCTTCACTAGAAGCAAAGCAGATCACTGTGTGTATTTTAAATTAATTGGTGATTGTGTTATTTACCTAGTCTTGTATGTGGATGATATGTTTCTTGTTGGAAATGACAAATAAATTATCTAGGATTTGAAGACCCAATTGTCCTCCAAATTCAACATGAAAGATCTTGGTGCTGCAATCTATACTTTCGGCATGGAAATTAAAAGAGATCGGGAAAAGAGGAAGCTCTTTTTCAACCAAAGGAAGTATGTTGAGACAATACTGCAAAGGTTTAATATGCAGGATAGTAAACCCGTGAAGGTTCCTATTCTTGTAGGTGTGAAGTTATTTGCTAAACAGTTTCCCAAGACACAAGAAGAGGAAGAGGAAATGTCCCATGTTCTATATGAAAGTGCAGTCAATACCCTGAGGTATGCAATGGTCTATACTAAACCACACATTGCACATGCAGTGGGAGTATTGAGCTGGTTTATGTCAAAACTAGGAAAGGACCATTGGACAACAGTGAAGCAGGTTTTCAGGTATTTGCGTGGCACTAGTGATTATGGTTTGTGCTACCAAGGAAGACCAGGATTGGACAGAGTTTTGGATATCCATGGATTTGTTGATGCACACTGGGCTAGATATTTGGATCAGAGAATATCTACAAGTGGGTATGTGTTTAACCCATTTGGAGGTGCAATCAACTGGATGAGTAAGAAACAATTTGTAGTGGCATTATCAACTATAGAGGTAGAATACATGACATCCACTCATGCAAGCAAGGAAGCAGTTTGTTTGCAGAGATTCTTTTCAAGTATGGGGTTAGTACAAGGAGTTGGAAAGATAGACTGAGATAGCCAAAGTCCAATTTTCTTATCAAAGAACCGTGCTTATCATTCAAATACAAAGCACATTGATGTCCAGTATCACTTTGTGATGGATATGATAGAAGACAAAAAGGTGTTGCTGGTAAAGGTGGAAACTTTGAAGAACACTGTAGATGCATTGAAAAAATATTTGAGCTCTGAGAAGTTCTCTTGGTATAGAGAAACAATGGGTGTTTTAGGGCTGGATAAATGAGTAAGCTCTCCTGTGGCCCCCTGTGGAAAGAAAAAAAAGTGGAAGAATGTTGGGTTGTGTTATATTCTTTCCATGACTAGCCCACGTAGTTAACCAGGGGGTTAAAGGGGGGCAAAGCCCCCCCTTCGTTGCGTCGATTACGCAATGGGGGTGTTACCGAGAAAACTAGTGTCTATTCAGAACTCTAGTCCCACTAAGATGGGTAGCTATCTTAGAAACAAACAAACTAACTAAGGTCACTTGTTTTTCCTTTATGAGAGAGAGATGAGAAAGAAGCAGAGAGTACCAACCTCAGTCTTTCACTTGGCTCCTTGCTTATTTCCTTTCCCCTTTCACAGAATCTCACCACTGCTTCCTTACTTGTTCTGCTTCAAAGAGCACCTATAGAGTCACAGCAGCATAATACAATCAAAGCATAGAGATCTATCACTGTAAACAATATAGGATCAGATATATATTGACCATACAAATGCATATATCAACACAATATTCAAAGATACACAAGAATATGGAGGAAAATTCAAACAGATTTATTGATAAAAGTAGTAGAAGAGAGGATTACAACCACTTGGTCTGACCCAATGCCATCCTCCTAGCTTGAAAGCCCTCTTCACCTCATACAAATCAAGATCACCCAACAATGTCTTCAAAGAGAAACCAATAGCACCTCTTTGCAAATTACCCAATTCCAACCTCTGGATCTCTGGGATGAGGGATCCATATATAGAAATTTGCAGGGGGGTGAGTCAGCTTCCAGGATTTTGATTAGTATCATCTCTCTGATAGTTCTTGGTTCCACTTGGAGATTTCATGATCTTTTACTCATCCTTGGGTGAATTCAGGGAGGCAAGTGTCAAATGAACAGTTTCTAGAAGATTCTTAGGGTCTCCACCTAGCAAACTGCTTGTGCCATTTGTCTTCTCTCGCTCATCTCACCCTACAGAAGGGATTTCCAGTATGCATTGCACTTTTTGCATGTGGCAGGTGAGATGCATCACACCCTATTCTCTGGGTAGTCTGTAGGGTCCTATTTTGACTAGTTCTGAGTGGCTTTTCATGGAGAACTTCTGGGAGATGATGTAATGAACTGACCTTTCTCCTTTAGGGTATGAAAAAAAACTTTTAGGGACTTAGAAGCCCTTGGTTTATGTACATATTTGATTGGGGTTGTGGTTCCAAAATATGTCTATAACAGTTGCCCCCTAAAGCATGAGGTTGTAAATCTTTTGATGTCAGATGAAATGCTTTATAATGAGGATCCGAGGTTTTTCAAACTGGAAGGTGATCTGTAATAAGATACAATACAATACATTATCTTCATAATATTTTCATGATCTAACTAAGGCGGGCATTCCCATGCTCAGCTTGATAAATTCATTTTCATGTACATAGGATAGACAACCGTCTTTGTGCAGACTGATGATTCTGGTAGAGCCATCATCCCTTAGTTTGGATGATTATCTATGCAAAAATGATGTACATTTTATTTCTTTATTTTCCTGAATATATCGTAGCCTGGATGGATGAAACTAGATTCAGGGTCTTCAAAACTCGTTCAATCTTCACCTGAAAGTACAAGTCGATCCATGTGAAAAAGATGTTCTGATGTCAAACATGGAAGAACATCGCCTGATTACTAGCTAATGATGTAAGCTGTTAACAGGCGCAAGAGGAATCACCGATTATGATGATGACCCTCAAGGTACTGCAGTACAATTTGCATGGTCTGAATACATGAGTTGATTTTGAACACGACACAAAATCTTTCGGTCGAAGGCCATTAATGTAAACCTGTCACCGGAAGTGAGAAACTTTCCATTGAGGCATGCAAGCTTCAAAGTACTGAAAGGGTTGTTCCTAGGTTGGATTCTTGGATAATGAGTTGATGTCAACAAGAAGTGACCCGTCGTAGGAGGGCATTGATGGATCCCACATCTATGACACGAAACGGAGCAAATGATTTTGTAGAGGTGAAAATGATCTGATGATACAAGGTTCAGGGTGGTGGTCATGAAAGAATGAAGCATGAAGGTATTGCAGCGGATGTGACACAAGCTGGGTAGGTGAGTTCTCTAAGAAACTTCTCTTGAACATATCGGCGACAGTGAAATGGATTGGTAGCGTTAACCCCAAAAGTGGATGGTACGGTGGACCAATGGTGATATGACCGGTGAACGAAATAACCCAACCCAACTCAATCATGGTGATGGAGTGAAAGTTTCATGTTCAAGAGTGACCTGCTACCAATAAAGTTTCTTCAAGTATTCTTCCCAAATTTCCCCAGTCATTTCTAAGCAGTACCTCTTTATTTTTATCAAGCTTGAGGAGGATAACATATGCTTGTTATATGATTTTCCCTTTGGGCAAACCCGTCGCTATGTTTTAACGAGCCTAGTGATAGTGAAACTCGCTCTTTTCTGAATGGACAAGGTTGTCACTATTGTTTTAATGAGTTTAACGACAAGGATAACTCGGTCCTTTTCAATTTTAGAGAGTCTGAAAAGAGACGGAAAGGAAAACTCCAATATTCCTTTTTCATAGTATAATCCCTTAAGTCCGAAAAAGTATAAAACAATACGAAAGGGATGACTTTTCGATAGTTTTAATGAGCTGAACAAGACAAACGCTCAATCCTTTTGTGTAATAATCCCTCAGGTCCAAAAAGATTAAAATCTAGAGGAGGGATGGCACTCCCAATCACTTTAACGAGATGGAGAGGCCAATTTCTCAGCAATATTTTCATATTTTATGAGTCAGATGAAAAGAGCTTAAACGAGGCTCATTTTTTAGGAACGAGTGATATTTCGGGTAGTACAAGAGAGGGTTGGAACTTTCCAATCATGGCAGTGTTAAGAAGATGGCTAACAGAATCACTCATCGTAGCTGTTCCTCAAAAGGGGTAAACAATCAAATGGAAGGGAATGATCGACTAAAACAGAGTGGATGTGATAGTAAGAACATGACCAAGGCTCAAAAGTTGATGATAATGCGTTCACAATGGTTATTTACCAGAAGTGGTTCATTTTTTAATGAGCTTAAACTCTGGTGGAACATATGCTCATTGCTAGGTTTGATTTTTAACGAGCTTGAACTTTGCGTAAAACTACTTGTGCTAGTCATATAATAAGGATGTCTCATTGATAGGTTCATTTTTTAGGGAGCTTGCACCATTCGAAACTATGCTCCGACTCCTTTTATTATGTAAGCTAGGAACGACCAATCCTATGAGTTTAAAGGGTTAAGAATCTACAAACTAGGAAAATAAATGGTCGCTTTTCACTTTCACGAAAAAAGGTTTTCATGCCCCCAGGTATACCGAAGTAGATTTTCCAGGTTACCCTTCAATTTGCAGACAAAACACTTGCTCTGTTGGGAAAGGCATACCTAGGTTACCCTTCAATTTGTAGACAAAACACTCGCTCTGTCGAGAAAGGCATACCTTCTAACAGAGGTATCTTATTCTAGTCTAATCCCATTTTCCTAAATGGACGGGTGTGTCAGAACAGTCATATATCCTCCGCAGAAACCTGCCCTATACCTGAAGTTTTCCCGTCGTAGCAGACCAGGGCGCATGCCCCCTAGGTTTCAGTGACAACCACCAAATCACTCGTTTTCATCAGGTGGACAGAATAGAGATTGATGAGACATTCCTTATGCAAAAAGGCCTGTTAGGGATGGCATTTCACTATTAGCTATGTGTGAACCAGGACCACACTTCCTTCATGCGGAAAACACATCACTCGAAAGAGTGAGGAAACAATAGCTCCCATGCTATAAATGTAGTCACACCCAAGGAGAAGATTGCAATCTAAAGGTCCATTGACTACCATCACGTTCAGATAAACGATTTTCCTTCTCAAAGTTATAGGAAAATTTGGAAGGATCCCTAACGGTCGACTAGTTCCTTTGTCGAAGCCTGTCAGATATCGCGTCTCAGGAAAAAGCGATGGCAAACCAAGCGCTTTCCAAGCAGTTGAGGAAAGGATACTCACAGAAGCCCCTTCATCTATGATGGTACCAACCATGACCATTTTGTAAGTTTACACTATGATTCGGAATGGTACATTAGATGGTAAACGGGGTCTGCCTAGTAGATTCCAATCGAAGGAGACAACTAGGTTGCTTGGAGGTGGGACCGAATAAATGGCCGAATACATCTCTGATGAACTTCCTTCCTATGGTAAAGGAATGGGTAGATTTCCCCCATGTTCATCGGAGTCTGTGTTTACAAAAAGAATTTGAACGGTGTCATTCTCATTCTCTTTGGTGACTGTATCATTTGAAGGTAAATCCTCTGGAGACAAGATGGGGTTGACTGCCATCTCGACCTGTTGAATTTGGTCCGATGTGGACTTAGAGGGTTTATCTTCAATGATATGCACTTCGACCGACAACAAAGGCGCAGCAGTCAGATTTTCAACTAGAAATGGATTCGGCAAGAGTTTCTTGTATCCAGAAGGGAGTCGTTGCGGTGATACAAGATGGTTATCCAAGACTCTTTTAGCTTCATCGAGGAAGGGACAACGGTGGAGGGCATGATCGCCTTCACATAGTCTGCAAGGAAATTTAGATTTTCCTTTCTGTCCGGTGACTTCGTTTTCACTAGTTGACAGTGTACTCTCAACATGATCGTCAGAGGTTGACGACATCGAATTATGCAAGCGGGGAGACCAGTCCCTTAAGATATGTGGGATGCAAGGACAATCTCGATGATAGTGGTCCCCTTTGTAGATGACACATGGGGATTTAAGTTTGGATGGTGTAGTGTGTGGATTTTCGCTAGACGATGCACAGTTGCCCCTTTTTGCCGTTGGCTCCTTCTTCTTCTTCTCCTTCCCTTTCTTCTTCTTCTCAGTTACTTGGTT
The DNA here is from genome assembly GCA_031772625.1 of Pinus tabuliformis. Lineage (NCBI taxonomy): Eukaryota > Viridiplantae > Streptophyta > Pinopsida > Pinales > Pinaceae > Pinus > Pinus tabuliformis. Next base: position 142,791,268 of record CM062806.1, on the reverse strand, counting down.
TTTAGTTTTACTATCTTCACCAAGCGAAGAGGAAGAAGGAGAGGGAGAGACAAAAGAAGTAGAAGGTTGGGGAGTAACTCTAGTATACCTAGTTGCTGATTCGATTGTTCAGGAACCACAGTGCTTTGAACGATAGAGGTCGAGAAAAGCCATACCGGCAGGCCAATTGTCAGTCCTGGAAGGGACAATGTGGCCATATGAGGTGAACCAACATCTCCCCAAGAGGAGAAAGGACTAGGATTTCCCCAAGGGGAAATCCTTGGTTGGTGGACTCCATTTTCTCAACCTAAGACCAACGAGGGAACAGTGACGTTATTCTGATTAAAATAAATTTTAGATGCTTTGACACAACTTGCTTTTTCAATTTTTACGAGTCGATAAAAAGCTAAAGATGACTCTAGTCGCCTTCAATTTTTAATGAGCCTGAAGTGACAAGTGCTCAGATGGACCTTTTCCTTTAAGGAGTCTAAAAAGGAATGAAAGAGACTACTCTGGAAATCTAGACAGAGGGATTACCAAACCAATCAGAAAACTGCATAATACTTTTTATGGTACAACAGTCAATCTTCCTGAATGTTGTGTTCAGTGCATTGCAATCGATAGGGTAGAAGACACGGCTTCCTAAGGATAAAGGATATAGCCTATTGTGGTCTCCTAATATATACTCGATGGTACGTGGGAGCACAA